>NW_026846588.1:89696170-89833621 GCF_025583915.1 Anolis sagrei ordinatus
GTGGGTTTCCAACCAATTGTGTGTAGCCTGTTGTCGACCTTTGCAACCTGAAAGACAGTTGCATCTGTCAAGTAGGAAAATAAGGTACCACCTTAAAGTGTGGGGAGGCTAAATTAACTGATTTATGAGGCCATAAAGAAGACTCCAGCAAAGCATTCCAGCAGGGAAGCATGTGGGAATGCGGAAGTGCTTCATCAGCATCACAGATGGACGATGAAAGCGACAGCTCCTCGGCGGCCAGAAAAAGTTAAATATAGCCTCTGTCTATGTCTGTATGTCAAAAACTGGCACTGAATGTTTGCCATATATGTGTACACTGTAATCCGCCCTGAGTCCCCTGCAGGGTGAGAAGGGCGGAATATAAAAGCTGTAAAATAAATAAATAAATAAATAAATAAATCTCCCAAAGCGGTAACTATACTCCCCACTCAATAACAGAAAACAGAATGCTGGTGGACAGGAAAAGAGATTTAAAGGTGGGCTTAAAGCTAACCTTAAAAACTGTGGCATAGACACCGAGAACTGGGAAGTCCTGGCCCTTGAGTGCTCTAACTGGAGGTCAGCTGTGACCAGCAGTGCTGCAGAATTAGAAGAAACATGAATGGAGGGCAAAAGGGAGAAATGTGCCAAGAGGAAGGCGTGTCAAGTCAACCCTGATCAGGACCGCCTTCCACCTGGAAACCGATGTCTTCACTGCAGAAAACATGTGGATAAAGAATAGGTCTCCACAGACATTTGTGTATCCACCGCCAAGACACTACACTTGGAGACCCATCATACTCGGACAACAAGGGATCACCTAAGTAAGTAAGTAAGTTTGTTTTGTTGTTGTTATGTAACTTCAGGTAGACTCTAACTTATGTTGATGTTATCATACGGTTTTCTTGACAAGATTTATTGATAAGAGATTTACCATTGCTTTCTAAGAGCACCGGGTGGGTTTCTACAACTGAGCAGTGATTTAAACCCTAGTTTTCAAGAGTCTTCATCCAATTCTCAGTCTACTGTACCAGGCTGGCTCTTGAGGAAAAATTCAAGATGTAAGGATATAATATCATCTTAATATCAACTATCAACTAATATCAACTATAATATCATCTTAATAGCTTGAAGGAAACATAAACAGCCCTCCACATTTGAGGGGTTTGATGTTTGCAGATTTGATTATTCACATATTTGATTTAAAATATTTTGCATACTTAATAACTTTTAGAGTTTCAAGAAAGCATATAATCATTGAGAACAGTCTGAACCATACCTAACAATCTAAACATGCAGCAGGCCCGTAGCCAGGATTTCGTTTCGGGGGGGGGGTGAATTTTCAGGGGGGGTTTCAGGGGGGGCTGAGTTTCGGGGGGGGGGCTGAGTCTGAGTGAAAGAGGGTCTAGCCTAGCAAACCTTTTGTATCATTACCCCAATACCCCCATGCATATGGGATATATTGAGTATGGTGATCAGATCATGATATGAATGAACATAACAGTTTAAATAATGCACCAGTAAGGCCTTTTCGCGAACCACCATCAGAATTTCGGGGGGGGCTGAAGCCCCCCCCCCCCCCCCCCCCCCCCGGCTACATGCCTGCATGCAGTGTCCATAGATGGAAGCTTTAGCTATATACACAAAAAGGGACAATAAATTGGAATATGAAAAAGCAATGCCAAATATTGTTTCTTCTTATTCTGCAGACACATGATAACATCCTAAATACCTGAAAATAAAGCTCGGGCACTGGCTAATATAGAATATCTATAGCCAGACCAAATTGCTAGGTGACATAATGCCCACACCTACAAAATCAAACTTCCAGTTTACTTCCTACTTATGAATACTCCTGTGATGTTTCTTTAGCTGTCTGTACCCCAGTTCAGAAGATTTCGCCTTACTTTCTGTCCCTGTGATAATTGGATTTTGAAAAAAAAAATTGGCTTGTTGTGGAAATAAGAGTTGATGATAAAGCTTTGGCGGAGAGCGCTTCCAGACAGCCCCCAAATCCGGATTTTAATTGGGAGATAAAAATTCCTGGGACCTGACTGTAGTCATAAGAACAACATCAACATCAACACATCATCAAGATGAAAAGGTTCTGACCACTGTAAGACTGTAGATGAGGTAGAAGATCCATTACATCACTCCAACAAACTTGAATTTCTCTCCCTAACAGAAACTGTCAGCACTGCAGTAATGAAAATGTATTATTTGTTGCCAGAAACAGTGTCCATATTTTCTGAAGCAGAAAAAAGCAAGAAACAATAAACAACCACCTTGAGGGTGGGTGACCGGGACAGATTAGGGATTCTGTTAGTG
Source organism: Anolis sagrei ordinatus (assembly GCF_025583915.1). Classification (NCBI taxonomy): domain Eukaryota; kingdom Metazoa; phylum Chordata; class Lepidosauria; order Squamata; family Anolidae; genus Anolis; species Anolis sagrei. Next base: position 89,698,478 of record NW_026846588.1, read on the forward strand.
TACCGCCCACCTCGCTGCACTACAGTCTCCCTGCCTGAGCTAGCGGGGGTGGTCTCGGACCTGGCATTGGAGTCCCAACGGCTGCTTGTGCTGGGGGACTTCAATGTCCATGCCGAGGCTGCCTTAACGGGAGCGGCTCAGGACTTCATGTCTACCATGGCGACCATGGGGCTGTCCCAGCGGGTATCTGGCCCCACCCACAGTGCTGGACATACATTGGACTTAGTTTTTTATCAGGGATGGGAGGAAGGTGGCGGTGTTGAGGAGTTATCCATCTCTCCGTTGCCATGGACCGACCACCACCTGGTCATCAGATTTAGACTCACTGCACCCCCTAACCTCCGCAAAGGTGGAGGACCCATTAAGATGGTCCGCCCCAGGAGGCTTATGGATCCGGATGGATTCCTGACGGCTCTTGGGGAATTTCCCGCCACCTCGGTAGGTGATCCTGTTGATGCCCTGGTCGCTCTCTGGAATGGGGAGATGACTAGGGCAATAGACACGATCGCTCCAGAACGTCCCCTCTCAAGTAGCCGAGCTAAACCAGCTCCTTGGTTCACCGAGGAGCTGGCAGCGTTGAAGCGAAAGAAGAGGGAACTAGAGAGCGTGTGGCGTTCGGATCCGAGCGAGCCAAATCGAACACGGTTTGTGTCCTTTTTAAGGGCATATGCCGTGGCAATAAAAGCCGCTAAGAAGACTTTCTTTGCGGCCACTATTGCGTCTGCAAAGAACCGTCCGGCTGAACTGTTCCGAGTTGTCAGAGGCCTGTTAAAACCCACCACTCAGGATGGGTGCCCTGATGACTCGGCGGCTCGCTGTGAAGCTTTTGCTCGGTTCTTCGCAGACAAAGTCGCTTTGATCCGCTCTGGACTGGATACCATATTAACGGCAGTCTCTGAGGATGTAACACGAGCATCTGCTTGTCCAGTTTTGATGAATTCATTTCAATTGGTGTAGCTTGAGGATGTGGACAAGATACTTGGAGGAATGAGGGCAACCACATGCATCCTAGACCCCTGCCCATCCTGGCTTCTAAAGGAGGCCAGAGGGGGATTGGCCGAGTGGGTGAAGGTGGTGGTTAATGCCTCCCTTCGGGAAGGCAAAATTCCAGCCAGTTTAAAACAAGCTGTAGTAAAACCGCTGTTGAAAAAACCATCACTGGACCCCATTCAATTCGTCAACTATCGGCCTGTTTCCAATCTCCCCTTCTTGGGCAAAGTCCTGGAACGTGTGGTGGCCTCACAACTCCAGGCATTTTTGGTAGACACGGATTATCTGGATCCGGCACAGTCTGGCTTTAGGCCGGGGCATGGTACCGAGACAGCCTTGGTCGCCTTAGTGGATGATCTGCGTCGGGAGCTCGACAGGGGGAGTGTGTCCCTGTTGGTGCTGCTCGACCTCTCAGCGGCCTTCGATACCGTCGACCACGGTATCCTTCTGGGACGCCTCGCGGGGATGGGTCTTGGAGGTACTGTTCTGCAGTGGCTCCGCTCATTCCTCGAGGGCCGGTCTCAGAAGGTGTTACTGGGAGACTCCTGTTCAACCCCACAACCTTTGTCTTGTGGGGTTCCTCAGGGTTCAATACTGTCTCCCATGTTGTTTAACATCTACATGAAGCCGCTGGGTGAGATCATCCGGAGTTTCGGTGCGATGTCATCTGTACGCAGATGATGTCCAACTCTGTCACTCCTTTCCACCTGCTACTAAGGAGGCTGTCGAGGTCCTGAACCGGTGCTTGGCCGCTGTGACGGTCTGGATGAGGGCGAACAAATTGAAATTGAATCCAGACAAGACAGAGGTACTCCTGGTTAGTCGCAAGGCCGAACAGGGTATAGGGTTACAGCCTATGTTAGACGGGGTCGCACTCCCCCTGAAGACGCAGGTTCGCAGTTTGGGTGTGATCCTGGACTCATCGCTGAGCCTGGAACCCCAGGTTTCAGCGGTGACCAGGGGAGCATTCGCACAGTTAAAACTTGTGCGCCAACTGCGACCGTACCTTGGGAAGTCTGACTTGGCCACGGTAGTCCACGCTCTGGTTACATCCCGTCTTGACTACTGCAACGCTCTCTACGTGGGGTTGCCTTTGAAGACGGCTCGGAAGCTCCAATTAGTCCAACGGGCGGCAGCCATGATACTAACCGGAGCGGGCGCAGGGAGCATACAACTCCTCTGCTGTACCAGCTCCACTGGCTGCCGATTTGCTACCGGGCCCAATTCAAAGTGCTGGCGCTGGCCTTTAAAGCCCTAAACGGTTCTGGCCCAACTTATCTATCCGAACGTATCTCGGCCTATCAGCCCACCAGGACCCTAAGATCTTCTGGGGAGGCCCTGCTCTCTATCCCGCCTGCTTCACAGGTGCGGCTGGCGGGAACGAGAGACAGGGCCTTTTCTGTGGTGGCCCCTCGGCTTTGGAATGCCCTCCCCATAGAGGTGAGATCAGCCCCTTCGCTGATGGTATTTCGAAAAAGGTTGAAGACATGGATGTTTAAACAAGCATTCGATTAATCTGGTGCAACGAAACTGATGAACAAGGATTGGTTAATCACAGACGACGAAATTGGATTGCGACTACAATTAAGAGATGCATTGGATTATTATTGGTGGCCCAATAATACTGTGTATTGTGTATGTGTTTTTATGCTTTTTAATGGAATATTGCTGCTTGTCGTTGTGTTGTAAACCGCGTTGAGTCGCCGATTTAGGCTGAGAAACGGCGGTATATAAGCACAGTAATAAATAAATAAATAAATAAAATACCTATTACAATTATTAATTAATCATCTGAAATATTAACTAAGCCGCTAGTTCAAACTGGCAACATGATTTTTTAAATTATTCATTCATTATACTTATTTTGGCTTGTGTTCCCACTTTCTCAGTAGATGATCTTGCAACTTGATTAAAATAATGCCCCCATTCATTTTCCAAATGCTGGGAATTTAAATGACTTTTAATGTTCTGAGTTTGATCAGTAATATCCAGATATGTATTCAGCATGGAATCATAGACTTGGAAGAGACCTCATGGGCCATCCAGTCCAACCCCCTGTCAAGAAGCAGAAAAATTGGATTCAAAGCACCCCCGACAGATGGCCATCCAGCCTTTGTTTAAAAGCCTCAAAAGAAGGAGCCTCCACCACACTCCAGGGCAGAGAGTTTCACTGCTGAACAGCTCTCACAGTCAGGAAGTTCTTCCTAATGTTCAGATGGAATCTCCTTTCTTGTAGTTTGAAGCCATTGCTCCATTGCGCCCTAGTCTCCAAGGCAGCAGAAAACAAGCTTGTTCCCTCCTCCCAATGACTTTCCCTCACATATTTATACGTGGCTATCATGTCTCCTCTCAGCCTTCTTCGGGCTAAACATGCCCAGCTCTTTAAGCTGCTCCTCATAGGGCTTGTTCTCCAGACCCTTGATCATTTTAGTTGCTATCCTCTGGACACATTCCAGCTTGTCAATATCTTCAATTGTGGTGCCCAGAATTGGACACAGTAAACTTTAAATCTGGAATAGGTGCTATTTTCGAAATACCAATGCCCTGGCTGCTTCTCCTTTTTTCTCTTTCTTTTATGAAACTAAACAGAAACTCTTTTACTTCTTTTATTGAATTGGTTTTTTTTATTATGGTGTTCATTTCAATTGGTTGCTGTGTGTAGCCTTTTTGCAATCTCATTTTATACGGTCATAAATCACTGGCCATCAGGTTTGTTTTAATATATAGAAACTTGAAAGGGTGTGAAACAGGTTAAAAGGAAAGAGGGGTGAAAGCTATTGAATAGATAAAATGAAACAAAATCATAGAAAGAAGGCAGGAAAAACAAATTGGTAAAACATGAGAAACTCTTTTATTAAAGATCCACTAGCGTGACGTTGAAAGTGAATGATCCAAATCTGCCAAAGGTTGGAAGAAGTGAACTACACACACCTCCATGAAGAAAGTACGTCTAGCATTTAAAGGACATATCGCAGTTTCATCCATCACTCATGCCCTTGATTGACACTGTGAGAAAAAACATTTGAAGTAGGATGCCTGATTGGCAGGTTGAACAGTCTGTTCCCTAGCTGTCTGAATATGTCCGGTGTAGGAGTGAGCACAGGCATGGACACATTGAATTCAACCCCTCAATTACTCCTACCATAACTGTATCCATTACATGATCAAGCCAGCATATGCATTATAACTTCCTGTGCTAACGCTTGTGTTTCGCTATCAGACTACCCAATTAATGGAATTACCATATATACTCGAGTTTAAGCCAACCCGAATATAAGCTGAGGCACCAAATTTTATCACAAAAGACTGGGAAAATATATTGACTTGAGTATAAGTCAAGAGTGGGAAATGCAGCCAATAAAGATTGATGCCAATAAAATTAAATTAATTGAGGCATCAGTAAGTTAATTTTTTTTAATATTTGCATAAAGCTGTAATTTAAGATAAGACTGTGAGTAAACCATTATTCTAACCTTCTTCAATGTAAATGTGCTTGCGTATCCTTTCAATAATAATAAAGTAAAATAATAAATGTAATAATAATAATAAGTAGAGTAAAATAATGTAAATGTAATAATAATAACAATAATAGAGTAAAATAATAAATGTAATAATAGCAATAATAATAGAGTAGAATAATGTAATAATAATAGAGTAAAATAATAAATGTAATAGTAATGATGATTTTTATAAATCTGCTTCCCATCTTACCTTAGCAGATACATTTCAGAGAATTACCAGCCTCTTCTCTCCACTAGCCAGACAACTGCATACTTTCTACAGCAGTGGTTCTCAAGCTGGGGTCCCCAGATGTTTATGGCCTACAACTTCCAGAAATCCGAGCCAGTTTACAAGCTATTGGGATTTCTGGGAGTGAAGTCCAAAAACATCTGGGGACCCCAGCTTGAGAACAACTGTTCTACAGGGTGTTTCCAGTTGACACTAATTTTGTGCTATAGCCCTAGCCCGTATACAAAGTTTTAAGAAGAGCCTAAACAATTTTTTCTTCTGATCGTAATGCTGCATTTCCCACACCACATTCACCAACTTTTTTCCCTTTCCCCCAAAGAGGCAGTCAAGAAAGAAGGAGCAGCTAGACAACAACTTTTGACTGATAGGACTGCAAGATCTCAGTCTAGAAGCATTGGCACCAGATTTAGCCAAACATAACAATTGTTTGTTTTCTTATTTCTACCCACAGAAATTTGATGAAATAATTGTAGATTAGGTTATTGTGGGTTTTTTTGGGCTATATGGCCATGTTCTAAAGGCATTTTCTCCTGACGTTTCACCTGCATCTATGGCAAGCATCCTCAGAGGTAGTGAGGTCTGTTGGAATTAGGAAAATGGGTTTATATATCTGTGGAATGGCTGGGGTGGGGCAAAGAGCTCTTCTCTGCTGGAGCTAGGTGTGAATGTTTCAACTGACCACCTTCATTAGCATTTGAAGGCCTAGCTGAGCCTGGGGGACTCTTTTGTTGAGAGGTGTTAAGATGTGCCTGGGTGTTTCCTCTCTGCTGTTTTGCTGTTGTAATTTTAGATTGCGTGGGTGGAGCATTATGTATGCATCCTCCTCTGCCCTTCAAGAAAATCAAGGCAATGGGCATGTTTTCCTCTTCTACTCCCACACCAGGGGTTTACTCTCACAACAACATGCAAAATAGTTTGGGCAGCATTGTTTCCTGAACATTGGTCCCTTGGGTATGTTACACTCCCAAAAGCCCAAACCAACTTGGCCAACAGTCAGGAATTCTGGTAGCCACACTGTAAAACACATGGAGGACCAAATTTGTTTGGCACTAGTGACTTCTCCAAGGTATCCCATTGAGTTTCATGCCTGAATCTACTTCTTTCCCTAATCATAGTCACCGGTGGCGCTGTGGGTTAAACCTTTGTGCCGGCAGGACTGAAGACCGACAGGATGCAGGTTCGAATCCAAGAGAGCACAGATGAACTCCCTCTGTCAGCTCCGGCTCCCCATGCGGGGACATGAGAGAAGCCTCCCACAAGGATGGTAAAACATCAAAACATCCTGGCATCCCCTGGGTAACATCATTGCAGACAGCCAATTCTCTCACACCGGAAGCGATTTGCAGTTTCTCAAGTCACTCCTAACACACACACACAAACATTCTTCACCATTACAATCACTTATGAAAATAAATGTGGCATCATACCTATGTCAGGGAGAATATTCACTAAACTGGGGAAATAAGAGAGTGGTTGATGAACCATCATAAAAGTTGAAATAATTGCTCTTGTAAAAGCTTAAGGGCAAAACTGGGAAATTCCTGTACATGCAGTCCCATTAATGTACTCAATTAATATTTATGTTTTCTTGCTTGGGCTTGCATCCAATAGCTAGTTCCAAGTGGTGCAGAGCTACTGCAAAGGAATTTGGTAGGTCAACATAAATTAATTCTAATGGGTCTACTGCATTCAGGTCAATCACTTGGATCTAGCCTTTGTACATGACCAGATGTTCTTTATCTCATCACTGTTGGAGAGGTAGAAGTCAAGTGATAAGGGTCATTGTGAATCTTGGGAATTGCTACCTGTTGGGAAGCTTTTAAAACCATTGAACCTCTTTCTGTGCAGAGGTTACCTAGACACACACATACAGAAAGATAGAGAATGAATGAATGAATGAATGAATGAATGAATGAATGAATGAATGAAAATTTTGTTTCCTATCACTGGAGACCTTTTGCCAAATGTGACATTCCTTTGTAGTAAAATAGATTTATAAGAATTAAAGATACAAGTGAAATAAGGCTAATTGCCAAGCAATCCTAGCAAATTACTAGTTCAGTTAATTAACAAGCTAATTACAGGCTCTGAAAGGAAATGGTGATAAGGTGATGAATCCGTCTGAGAATCTGATGAGGTGCCATCAGTTACAGCATCGCTGCTTAGAAACATGTGGCTCTAAAAATATTGGATTGCAACTTCCAGCAGCCGTAGCAGCCATAGCCAATGAAGGGATGGCAGGAGAGCAGTCCCAGAGCATCTACTGATGTACCGTCTGACATGATACAAGACAGTGTCCTTTATATCAAAATATAGCCATAATCCTGTTGTGAATGTGTAACATGCTGTGCACTCATGGCTGTTCTTTAGGGGCTACATAGAGATTGTGAAAGTTTCCCGATCTCCACCTACTGAGCAGTAGTCATTGTGGCCAGTGAAACTCTTGTCAGATAGGAAACAGCTGGTTGATAGTCTCAGGTCTCATTGTGTGAGCAGTCTCGGACACAAGGGGGGATTTCAACAGAGGTCCTGTCTCTGTGTGTTGCACTAAAGATCATTCATTAGGATATGGACTGTTTCCCAATCGACAGGAAAATAAGCCCCTTTTTATGGAGCAGTTTCTTACCCAGTAAGCAGAGATTGTGGGTATTGGGATGGTAGTTGCTCTATGTTGCACTCCAGGACAGGAAAAGCCCTCTGACTTTAAACACCACACTGTTGGATGGAAAACAATCCTTTTTATTGAAGATATTAAAAAGCAGTAAGGTAAAAAAGCACTTTTAAGCAATAGGTAAATCCAATTAGGTAGGAAGATAAACAGGAACAAAGTAGTCCAGGGTAATAGTCCAGCAAAGTCCATAAAAACAAAGTCAAAACTTCCCAAATAAAGTCCAGCAAAGTCCATAAATGCAAGAAATCAGGAAACATGAATCCAAGGCTTGAATTTAAAATAATAAAATCCAAGAAGCAAAACCATGAAACAAAGGCACTTAAAATATGAAAAATTCCAAGCAAAGTTACCATGAACAAGGACGAGGTCTTGACTTGATTCCTTTGGGGGAGAAGGGCGGGGGAGAAATATATTAAATAAATAAATAAATGATGCTTCATCTGACTACATATCCTGTACTTGAGACTTTTATCTCCTCATTCGCTATGTCTCTAGCACTCAGAAATTGATTTCGCTTTAGCTGAGACTTCCTTATCTTTTTCTCTCGGAGCCTGGCAGACCGCCGAAGCCACTGTTCGGCTCTCCTGTTTTGACTGATTTCCTCCCTTCTATCTATTTGCTCATTAATTTCTGCAGCTGGGCCAGGTGCCGAACTGTTTTCATGTTCCATATCGTGGGAACTCTCTGGTAACAATTCAGAAAGCACACCATCATCCCCACACCCCTCAGGGACATTCTCATGGGAAACTACACTTTGAACAGGGATCTCCTGGTCATTCTCTGCATCAATCTCACTGGCCAAACCATTGTTATCTTGAAACACATCTTGCAACTCATTGACAGCACTCCCCACATCCAAAACACAATCACAGGCTGAGCTCCAACACTCTATAGGAATATAACTATGCATTTATAACAAGGGGACAGCTAATAATATAATATATTGTACTATGCGAATAATATAATATATCGTTTGTATATATATCTTGTAAACTGCTCTGAGTCCCCTTTGGGGAGAGAAGGGCAGCACATAAATGTAAATAAATAAATAAATAAATACTTAGAAGGATTGTAGCCCTAATTACTAGCTTATCTGAATATTAGAAATTCTCATCCTTTGGTCCTCCAGATATTTTGGACGTCATCTCCCAAAATCTTGTTCTTTGCACAAGAAAATACACAAATCATGATCAAAAGAATAAGGCCACAACTTTATTGATTACTACTGTAACTAGGGTTGGGAAAGATGCATAGTTCCAGATCCAGATACTTGTTGATCAATGAACCCAATCTCCAGCCCAGTACTTGAATTCTTGGGATGATAGAAAAGTATCCTCCACATTGTCCCCCTCCTGTTATCACCCTATCACTCCCTGTGTAACAGATGTACCAGATCCATGGTGACTCTCCCCTAAAGGTTGTGACAAAGAAACTCACAAAAGAAGCACAAATTATACCTGAGACATATAACCAGCAATATGATCCCACAGAGGTAAGGTGGATGGGATGATGCTCCAAAAGGAAGTAAGAGCAAAAGAATAAATACCACCCATCTAACCAGAGTGAAGCCCGTAGCCACGACCCATCAGTCAATGGATCCCAACCTTAGTTTAAATCCATTGGTTGACATTGGGCATCTCTGCTTCAAGAGTCTTGCCAAGCTGCAATGGCCTCCCAGAGGAAGACCAGCAAGCAGCTATAATTGGGGAGGAACGGGGCTTTTTTCTCCCATCCCAGATCATGAAAACACCATCCACGTCAGGTAGTACTCTTACAATCACATACTAAAGGGAAATACGAAGTGAATTCAATACCAAAATCTTTTCAAACAGCCCAGTGAACTGTTGAATATTACAATATTGTTCAAACCATGCATTGCGTATGAATAGTGTCACCTATCTTACCAAAGAGCAGGTATCATTCTTCGATTAGATTATTACAATTAACCAAATGACTAGTAAGGAGTCGTTTTGGAATTTTATTTTTTAGGTTTGATATAATGACAAAAACTTTCTGATTTCTCTTTGGTACTGGATAGAGTCTGACAAAGAGTCGCTATCTTTGCTTTCTCCTTGAAATAAAGGAAAGGTGACAGCAAGTGAAAGGGTCATTTAGAGACATTTCTAGCTCCCTGTGTTTTTGTACAATCTGTTTTAGTTCTTTTTATTTTAGTTCAATGTTTTAGTTCTTTTTATTGTTCTGGGGCTATAATCCTTTTATTTAAAAACAGTGTTACTCCTGCGCACCTGGGTTTTTTTAAAGCCAAAAATGCATCAAACAAACTAAAAGCCAGCTGCAAAGCAATTGTTCTGTCAGTGCCTGAGCATAATCTAATTCCTTTAAACTATTATCACACTAAATGGAAACAGCAACTCTGTACATTTTCAATATGATGAGACAAAGGTGAAAGATGAGTCAAGACCTGTTTCCATCTGCTATATTAGGATACCTGGGGTTGATTACTGCTTTCTTAATCTTTAGTGAAACCTCCTCCAATCTGGTACCATCCATGTGTACTAGATTGCAACCCCCATCATATGCAGCCAACATGGCTGTGGTGAATACCATGATGGGCATTGTAAGATGACAGATCTGGGAGACAATAGGTTAGGGAATACAGTGTTCCCTCACTTATCGTGGGTGTTATGTTCAAGGACCACTCGCAATAAGTGAAAATCCGTGAAGTAGGGATGCTCCGCCCACTCCTCTCTCCCCCTCCCCCCCTCTTACTCAATCAATCCTTTCGCTGTCTCTTTCCTCTCCTCTTTCCCTCTCCTCCCTCCCCCCCCCTCCCCGGGTTCTGGTGCTGCTGCCTCTTCAGGCCCTCCTTTTTCCCTGGCGGCATCTCCGTGCAGAGGAACATCCAGCCTCTGACCCTGGCGGGCAGCTGGTCCTGGTCTTGGTCCTTCCCTCCCCTGTCCCTGCGAGGTGTCCCTCTGAAGAGGAGGAGGAGGAGGGGGAAGGAAGCAAGCTGAAGAGCCGGCCTTGTCCATAGACACCTCCAAAATAATCTGGCCAGCATTACTGCCTGGAGCACTGTTACCTTCCCGCAGAAGCTGCACCTATTGATCTACTCACATTTGCATGTTTTGGAACTGCCAGGTTGGCAGAAGCTGGGCATAACAGCAGGAGATCACCCTGCTCCCTGGATTCGAACTGCCTACCTTTTGGTCAGCAAGTTCAGCAGCTCAGCAGTTTAACCCGCTGCATTATCAGGGGGCCCAAATCAATGTTGTTAAATAGTAAATCCTGACAACCCTACCCAGCATAACAAATCATGACAAATACTGAGGCTACAGTCCTATGACTTCATTATATGTGTCTTCAGCAAGTGTTGTAGGACACTTTTGCCCCAGTTCATCCATGGAGCCCAACACTGCCCATCGTATGATGCAACCTCACTTCTGGCGGGGCTCCATGGATGAACTGGAGTGATATGGCCCTATGACGCTATGCCCAGAACATGGGAGGCTTCCCGTGTTCCATTCAGAACAGGGCCAGTGCGAAGGGAAGCCATGCGGTGATGCTTTCCCACATGTGATGAGGAAGCATAGCTGCAGGTGAGGCCAGGCACAGGGCACTGGGATTAACCTGTTGCCCACTGGTTCAACACAGAGGCTGACAAATTGCCCTGTGGGACCTCATCCATGTGAGATCATGATGGTAGTTTCCCAACTTTTGGGCAATTTGCCCAGGTTTTTCCCTATTGTAATTGGCTGATATACCTCTCCCATGACTTCGTTACTGGTAGTCAGAGCCAGTAACATTGATATATTTGGTTATAGACGTCTTTCTTTGACCCTGCCCACCATTGGAAGGCGGCTCTGGGGAACATATCTGAAATTAAATTTTGGCCCTTGGGTTGAAAAAAAGGCTTCCTACCCTTCCTTTATCACTTATTAATATTTGCATATATGCATTAAATGGTTAAAAGATTGAATTACAGAGCCTAGTTCAAAAGTTGGCAATCCTTCTACAAACAATTCTCTCAGTTGGTTGACCTGCCAAACGCATGTCTCTTTTCCTTTCCTTGTTGTTGCTGATATTTCAGTTGTCATCCTTCACAATGACTGGGTTGTCATCCGAAGGTTGTTTTTTTTTTTTTTCAAATCGCCTTACGGTTTAACAGGAACAGAGAATAGACTGGCTATAGATAAACTCTTGACCAAATGTTTTTGTCTGAGTGGCACAGAGTGGAAAATTGTGTGCTGTGTCAGGGAAGTTAGTTAGAAAAGGCTGGTGCAGTGAGTTAATCAATATACAAAAAATCTAATTCAGATACAGCACATGTTAAATGATCACTTAAATTTAAATTAGACATCTGTCCCAAAAACCAAACCATACTCAAATTAGAAAATGCCACCGATGATTTTACTCCTGCCACTTCCTATCTATATTCTTGATTTAGCACTGAATGAAACAATGCCAAATCAAGAATATAGATAGAAAAGGAACAGCTGCATGAATTATTTAAAAACCTAATTTCTGATCCACCTCCTCACAGACCTTCCCTTGTTTTTCCTTTCTCCTTCCCTTTAAAGTCTTGGTTCCTTATTCTCCCTCTTTCTGAAGTCCTCCAAATGAGAAATGGATGGATGGATGGATGGATGGATGGATGGATAGATAGATAGATAGATAGATAGATAGATAGATAGATAGATAGATAGATAGATTAGGCCTGGGCAATGCGTGGTTCTAAATGGGTCTAAAGTACTTACAAAACTAAAGTTGTGGTGGTGAAAATTTCAAAACTCTAACAAAACTCTCAACATTTCATTATAAATGGCAGTTCCTAATTGGTTCTGTCATAAAAATCGCCAATAATGAAATAATAATTAAATTTTGAAAGTTTTGTTAGAGTTCCAAAATTTTCACCACTAGAACTTTAATTTTGTAAGTACTTTAGAACCATTTAGAACCATACATTGCCCAGGCCTTTTATATATATATATGTTTCAATATAATATACATGCTTCATTGTTTTTAAAGATGTGATAGAAATATTAAGAATCAGTTGCTATGCCCTCTTCCACACAACTGAATAAAATCCCACATTATCTGCTTTGAACATATATGGCAGTGTGGACTCAGCTAACCCAGTTCAAAGCAGATATTGCAGGATTTTCTGCATTGATATTATATATCTGTATGGAAAGGCCCAAAGACTGCTAACATTAAAAGAGTTCATACCGTTCATACCACTGGAACTACGCTTGAGGAAAGTATTTGAATCTTGTGAAAAAGATTCAAATCCTTTCACTTTCCTAGTTCTGAGGAATCAGTGAAAGCAACAAGTAGTTTTGCAGAACTCTAAGAAAACTAGACTTTGGGTAAAGAACCAGCTGATAAATGTAAGATTTGTTTACTCCTTTAGTCTGTCTCTTTTAAATTAATTTATATATGAATTATTTTTAATTAAATTAATCTTAATATTCTGCTTAATTGCTTCAGGTTTTTTTAATTTGTTGTTCCTTTTTATTGTATTTAATTGATACAGATTGTGCATCTCTTAATCAAAATACCTGGGACCAGAAGTATTTTGGATTTAATTTTTTCCCCAATGTTTAGAATACTTTACGTGTGTGTGTGTAAACACACACAATGAAATGTCTTGGAAATGGAACCAAAGTCTAAACAATTCAATTTAATAGACTACTTGTAATACTTTTGTGTGTAGAACAAAGTGTATATACCGTGAACCATTAGAAAGCAGAGGTATCATTTCAGTGGATGATTTTGGATTTCTTATTTATTTATTTCGTATCAAAAGCATTGCATAAATTAGTATAAAACTGATAAAGATAGAAGGAGCACAAGTGGCTAAATATCTTTTGTCCAAAAACGGGCAACAGCAACGGCATTGTCTGTAGCCTCCAACAATTCTTCCTTTGTACATGAGGCAGGGCATAGTGGACAAGCATACAGATGCGGAGTTGTCTGTTCTATTCCACAGTCACACAAGGTGTGGGATTCTTTTAGGTAGTGTCAGTTTGCCAGGTTGTCTTTTGATCTACTCCACTTCTGAGTCTGTTCAGGGATTTGGATTTCTGATAACCCAGTTATTGAATATCACTGCAAAGTGTTGGAACTTATTTGAAGGTATGCTTGGCATGCATACACTAAGGATGTATACATACAATATAGAATTAATGCAGTTTGACACCACTTTAACTATCATGGCTGAATGGTATGGAATAATGGGAGTCTTTAGCCTCGCGGTGCAGTGGGTTAAACCGCTTAGCTGCTGAACTTGCTGACCGAAAGATTGGCGGTTCGAATCTGGGGAACGGGGTGATCTCCTGCTGTTAGGCGTAGCTAACATGCAAATATGAGTAGATCAAAAGGTACTGCTTCTGCGGGAAGGTAACAACCCTCCATACAGTCATGCTGCCACATGATCTTGGAGGTGTCTATGACAACGTGACTCTTCAGCCTAGAAATATTGATGAGCACCACCCCCCAGAGTCTAACACAATTAAACTTAATGTCAGAGGGAACCTTTACCTTAGCCTTTTCTGCCAAAGAGTGCTGATATTTCACCAAACTACAATGCCCAGGATTCCATAGCATTGAGTTATGGCAATTAGAGTGGCGTCGGACTGAATATAATCCCATTCAAAGCAGAGAATGTGGATTATCTGTTTTGATTATCTGGATTATATGGCAGTGTAGAAGGGGCCCAGGACTTGGAAGAGCAACTATGAAGGAATGAGACGTATTGAGATATATCTTCTTCTGATGTCTTATCTGTAGTCTCAATTCCTATCAATAGAATGTTAAAGTCCATTGCAGAGTATTTCCAATTTCTGTCTATGGTTGTCAGAGCTGGCAAGATGGAGCTCCCAGTGGTGCAGTGGGTTAAACCCTTGTGCCGGCAGGATTGAAGACCGACAGGTCGCAGGTTTGAATCCAGGGAGAGCATGGATGAGCTCCCTCTGTCAGCTCCGGCTCCCCATGCAGGGACATGAGAGAAGCTTCCCACAAGGATGGTAAAACATCAAAACATCCAGGCATCCTCTGGGAAACGTCCTTGCAGACAGCCAATTCTCTCACACCAGAAGCGACATGCAGTTTCTCAAGCTGCTCCTGGCACATAAAAAAGCTGGTATATGTTTTAGTAATGTGAGTGTTGTATGAGGCTTCTGAGGCTCCTTCTACACTGCCATATACTCCATTTTATCAAATCAGATAACCCACTTTATCTGCTTTGAACTGGATCATATGAGTCTACACTGGCATATAATCCAGTTCAAACAGATAATCTGGATTTTATATAGCAGTGTAGAAAGGGCCTGAGAGAAATAGGGTTCAAATCCTGATCAGCCATGGAAACTTTGGGAAAACCTCAGAAAGAGACAATGGCAAACCTACTCCAGTCTTGCCTCAAAAATAGGATTGCCAGAAGTCAGAACCAACTTGAAGGCACAGAACAACAAAAACACAGCTTCAAAAATGAATGTGTGCTATATTATTATAACCCTGCAAATTATTGACACACACTAGTCAGCTAACACTTGTTTCATGTTCATTTTAGTACTTGTCAAATGGAGCATACCAAAGATTTCTGTAAGAGGAGAACTGAAAATATGCCTTTTAAGTAGTTTCTCAGGACATAGACTGAATCATTGTCATCTGATCACTGACTTGTTTTGCACTTGAAGATTCTTTCAAATGACACAACTACAAATAACATTGGTGCAAGTTTTATCAACACCCCCCAAGAAAATTAAACACGTCTCCAAGCACAAAAAAGTCAAAACATGAGAAGTGGCAAACAAACAATGACAAACAGAAGACTTGGAGGGTCTGCTTACGCATGCTGTAGCATACACTATAATTCAATTAAAATACAGACCGTCTAATTATATATGTTACTACTTTCTTTCCTACAGGCAACTTCAAAAGATAGTACACGATATCAAGAAAAATGACAGTGGGATAATGAGCAAGTTCAAAAAGTAAGTTGCGCGTATCGGCCATTTACATGTCTTGTCCTTTTTTTATTAGTTTTTAATGCATATTTTTGAACTAATACAGGTTCTGTATATGCCTAAACATGTTTACTAATAGGAAAATGCCAGTGGAGGGAAAAGGTAACTTTTTGTCTTCCCAATAAGTGTGAATGTCATCAAAAATAATTTGGGAGTGGAACACACATCTCAGTGGTGGCTAGGTATTCAGCTGGACTGAGATGGATTGAGGAAGAATCAAAATTGAGCAGAACTTTCCCTGTTTTTCTTCCTTTTTTCCATCCACGTTTCCCTCCCTTTCTTCCATTTCTCCACTTCCCAGCAAGGACCCTTTCAACTTGCACAATTACTGCCATATAATTCTTCTTTAATTGCAATGGTTCTATCCTATGAAGTCCTAACATTTGTAGTTTGGTGAGGCAAACTCTCTGATGGAAATATCTCTCCCCCTCCCCCTCCCAAAAAAAAAATACAAACCATGAAATCCCATAGGTCAGACATCCTCAAACTGTCACCTTCCAGCTGTTTTGGCCTCCAACTCTCAAAAGTCTTAGCCAACTTGTTCATTGGTCAGGAATTCTGAGAGAAGGAGGACCACACAGCTGGAGGGCCAGAGTTTGAAGATGCCTGTCATAGCTGCTTACTTACTTACTTACTTACTTAGGCGATTCCTCATTATCCAAGTAGAATTGTCTTCCAAGATTGGTGTCCTGGCAGTGGGTCCATAGATGACTGTGGAGCCCGATTCTTGATCTGTATCTTCTCCCGCAGTGAGGGCATTGGTTTCCAGATGGAAGGTGGTCCGGTTCAGGGTTGGCTTGACGCGCCTTCCTCTTGGCACGTTTCTCTCTTTCACCCTCCATTCATGCCTCTTCAAATTCTACAGCACTGCTGGTCACAGCTGACCTCCAGCTGGAGCTCTCAAGGGCCAGGGCTTCCCACTTCTCAGTGTCTATGCCACAGTTTTTAAGGTTGGCCTCCATAGACAAGGACAATGTGTGGCATGTAATGTGCTTCCCCCAGAAGTGTTCCCACCCACTGTCTACAGCACTGGACTACCATTCCACTTTTGCTTCTGTATGTGTGATCTGGTAGTGGTGAATTTCTCCATCTTGTCCTCAGATTTATTTATTTATTTAAATAAATATGTATTGTATCCCACCTTTCTCTACCCAAAAGGGAACTCAAGGCGGCTTTACATATGGCAACAATTTGATGCCTTTGGACAACAAACAATTAAAACGCATTTAAGTTAAAATTTAAAAATTAAAATTATATGCACATTAAAACATATAAAACATTGCAATCACTATTAAAATCACGCCATCCACAATCGTAATCCGGGCCATTCCAAAAATCATTGCATATATTTCATAGTTATTATTGCACTCCAAAAGCTTGACCCTAGAGCCAGAGTAAGATAACAAAACATCTCCTGCAGCCTTTGGCCTGATCTCAAATGGCCCTCGGCTTCTTTTCAAAAGCATCGCCTTTTCCAACAGAAGTAATTTGTATAGGTTGAGCATCCCTTTACTAGAATTCTAAAACCCGAAATTCTCCAAAATCTGAAATTGTCCATACATGTGGCTGAGGTAATGACACCTCACCTGTTGGTTCAATGTACACAAACTGTTTCATGAACAAAATTATTTAAAATGCTTTGTATAAAATTATTTTCGAACTGTGTATATGACACAGATGAATTTGAATTTCATCTTTAGACTTGGATCCTCTCTCTTAAGATATCACATTATAAAAATATAAATATTCCAACATCCCATACAATCTGAAATAGGAACACTTCTGGATCCAAATGTCTTGGATAAGAGATATTCAACCTGTAATAACAGGAATCATTGTCCTCACAGCATTAATAACAACACTTTAAAAAAAAATCCATTAAAACTGTGGCAGAGTAATTTTCAAATACCGAAACCTAAGAAGGATAACTCCAGAGTAACATTTTAAAGCTAACTATTGTATATTGTCCTCTCAACAGGGCAACAAGTTCCAACATTGGCATTTGTACTCTTGTTTTCCACTGACAATGACACATTAATAACTTGTCTGAACAACTACTGTTTCAACAGACGTGATAAAAAAGATAACAAACATAGTGTTGTTCTCCCACTGTACGAAAGCATGCGAGAATAGCCATTCCTCTGTGCCAAAACTACTGTGTGTGCATTTAACTCTGTATTTATCCTTGACATAGCGGTCTAAATATAGACTACTTGCAAAAAGGCACACTGGAAGTGGAATCCTTTCCCATTTGCTCACACGTCACTCCTGTAAATATTATCTTCCCCCTTCAAGCCGAAACCTGCCTTCGAGCTCTCTGAGAGTTCTTGCACATCTTCTCAGCTCTTAAGTTGAGATCAGGAAACTTAAGCCTGTGACCTGGCTACTCCCTTTTGAGCCTTTCTTCTTTAGGCCTGTACCCAGGGTGAGAATGGGTGAGCCCCACTGGTGTTCTTAAATGATTTTAAAATCATTATACAGTACAGTTGTCCCTCCACACTTTCCATCTTTTACTTTTAAAGATTTGATTATTCACAAATTTGATTAAAATGTTCTATCTGGGTACTTCCAGACAGGACCAAAACATGGGACCTGCCTCGCTTTTACCAAAGGTGTCCAAATGAAGCCTTCTGTGAAAGTGATTAACATGGAGTAAACCTGGGTTCCCCAGTTTCTGCATTAATTAAACACCTCAACAAATCCGGGCCTTACTGAAAATCCTGGGGTCAGTCCCATAGCCATCTCATTTCTTTGGGCTCCAAAAAGCCCAGAAGAGTGGTGGGGCACCCATCCCATCCCCCAAGCCCCAAATTCCTCCCCTAAAACTTACCGAAAAAGGTCCCTGTCAACCATGAAGCCTCTGCTCGCGTTGTCCTGAATGGAGGAAATGACATGTAAGGAGACGAGAGGTGGGGTGAGGGATTTTCCTTCTCACTCTTCCTATCTCCTTAGGCATCATTTTCTCCACTCAGGAGAACACTGGAGGGAGGGCTTCATGGCTGCCAGGGACCCTTTTCAGTAAGTTTCAGGAGGGAAATTTGGAGCTTCAGGGTGGCTTCATGGTATCCTCATTTCAATCGGGATAGTATGTAACCACCCCCGTAGGGAAAGCCTGGGGTTTGGGTGCAGGGTGGAGACTAGAACTCGCATGGAAGTGATTTATTTTCACCCATTTCTGTTGAGCCCCTGGTGGCACAGTGGGTTAAACCCCTGAGCCGGCAGGACTGAAGACCGACAGGTTGCAGGTTCGAATCCGGGGAGAGGCAGATGAGCTCCCTCTATCAGCTCCAGCTCCTCATGCGGGGACATGAGAGAAGTCTCCCACAAGGATGATAAAACATCAAAATCATCCAGGCGTCCCCTGGGCAACGTCCTTTCAGACAGCCAATTCTCTCACACCAGAAGTGACTTGCAGATTCTCAAGTCTCTCCTGACACGACCAAAAAAAAACCCCATTTCTGTGTGGGTTTTAGATGTGTCTGGAAGTGCCCTCTATGAATCTCTAGGTCCTCTAGTGTAAGTGTATGGCCAACTTCCTCCAACCATGTTGAAGGATCTAGACATCGCTGGAAAGAACATGTATTTCAGAAACTCAAGTTCTTCTAGTATGATTCTGTGATCAGGTTCCATTAGAAGTCAATCATACAGTCATGCTGGAAGATCTAGAATTTCCAATAGAAGTGTTATCTCAAGTTTAATAAAATAGTAATTCCTTTATTCATGATTTTTTGTTTTCACAGTGAATGTAGAGGGTTGACTTTATTTGAAGTAAGAAAAATTCATTTTCCCATTTTCACACAAATGTCATCCCCCCTCCCAAAAAAAAAAATAGGGTGATAGTGAGGCGCTTCTAGGTTAACTCTCGTCCCTTCTAAAATCCATATTATCTGGTTTGAACCGGATTATATGACAGTGTAGACTCATATAATCCAACTCAAAGCATATAATCTGGATTATCTGATTTAATTATCTGGATTATATGGCAGTGCAGAAAGGGCCTAACTTGGGGGAAGAGGGAAAGACACTGACAAAAAGAGTGAGGTAACTTTGGTCCCATCTACAATGAAATGTAATCTCTGTCCCCATGAAATTAAGCTGTATGCTATAAACCTGATATGGACTAAAACTGTTGCACTGTGTAGTGAAATCTACCTTTAGGCGACCAGGCCGAAGCCTGAGTATCAGTAGCTGTCATCTTGAAAGACAGGCAGAAGCAGTAGGAGGAGTCAAGCTGACTCCTGATTGGTCAGAGCAATTAGAGGAGGAGTCGGTTGAGAGAGGGAAAGAGGCCGTCAGCTTTTGACCAGGGGGAGAAGTGTCTTGACATCAGACACAGAAGGAAGGGATTTTTAGGAGAGGAAGCTAAATAGGGTTCTGACAGAGAAGAAGAGTTTTAAAGTGAGCCTTAAGGATAGGGAATAGGTTGAGACAAGGACTAGGGTTTTACTGTGTTGAGAAGACCAGTAAAAGAGAGTCTTGTCTTCTTATACTTAGGGAAAGTATAAGAGAGCTTATTGCCCGGTGTGTGAGACAGACAGGAGTCTGTTCTCTAAGTGATACTGTTTCTAAGAATAGAGCAGTGTGTTTAAGGAATCTCACAGTTTTAAAAGCTTTATTGTCAGTGAAACTCCTGATTTAAATATAATAAGTCTCTACAACTGAATCAAGTTTCTTTACCACTCATTCCATGAGTCGAAATACTCTTGAAGTTTAATAAACCTTTTCTAGTTCACTTTTAACTGGTGTTAGCCTCAGTCTGTCAAGTACTTTTAAAGTCCAGTCGGCCAGTGGAGAAGTAATAGAAGAGCCAAGGGCAAATACACTTTACCTACAACACACTCACACCTTTTGGTTCCTCAGACCAATAAAGCTGAGGTGGTGGCAGTCATATCTACCAATAACATCGATCATTGATATATTTAACCTATGGTCAGCTGCTAATTTCGTTATACTGGTGGCAGCGGTGAGATTGAAAAGTCTTCCCCCCTGCCAAAGTCAGAAAGGTCAACGCTTTAATTTTCGTTATACTGGTGGCAGCGGTGGGATTCTTTGTTCCCCCCTGCCCCAGATATCCTTGATCTTCGTTATACACTGCAATTTCATATATTATAGAATTACATACCCTTGCATGTGAGGGCGATCTGGCTGCGACATCTGTTACCCCATTGATTGCTAGGGTTGATTCGGCTGATCTGGCTGGCTAGGTGGGTGTCCCCTTCCTCCCTCGCTGCTCCATGTGCGTCCCTCCCGAAGCTGCGCGCTCGGTGGAAGAGGATGACGTCCCAGGTATAGAAGGAGTGTACCGAGGTCTCCAGTTTTTGGTCCCGGGTATACGATAGCTGTGCTCCCCTTTTAGAACCTCCAAACAAGCATACCCTTCCACTATCCCAGTGGTTCTCAACCTGTGGGTCCTTCAGCTCTCAGAAATCCTAAAAGCTGGTAGACTGGCTGGGATTTCTGGGAGCTGTAGGCCAAAACACCAAGGGACCCACAGGTTGAGAAGCACTGCAACTATTCTGATTTGGCTGGGACAGTCATGTTTAATCATCTGTCACCCACAATCTTGTCCTTTTCCAAAGGCTCAAGCATAAGCAAGCATCTACAATCTTTCCTAACCTGCGTGATCTTCGTTAATAATTTTTGCCATCTTGACCATATTTTAATGTTGCTTAGACACAGTTTTCATCTGTGGAATTATGGGACTGTAGCTCCAACCACTTCTCACTGTGACCTGGGTGTTTGTAGGTTACAGTCAATTTGGAGGAGTGGATTTTGCTCACTCATATTGCAAAATAATAGGTAGAGGTGCGGAAAATAAACAAAAGATGCTTCTAGTCCCAGCCTGAAACCAGTTATTTATAAGTAGGGTGTGAAGCAATAGTAGGTGTTTATGGAAAGGGAGATATCATGAAAGTACAGCTTCTGTCATCAAACTGCTGCAATTACAAGGCAAGCTGTTTTTTCTTTCCCCAAAAAAGTCCTTACTATTTAAATGAAAGAGTTGTCCTGAAGCTGGCAACAATCTGTTTTAATGAGCTCTTTATTGATGTATAAGCCCTTGAGAAACAATGACTGAATAGCCTTGTGTGCATAGGATGTCATGTTAACACCTTTCCAAGTATCACTTAAGCAATCTCTCAAGTTGGGATATAAAGTGAGCAGGAAGCTAGCAGGTTCCAATATAACTAAATCCAAAATTGTCTTTAGCAAATACTTGAGTTCTTTTGAATAGAAAAAAGAGGAAGTTTTGACTGCAACAGCAAAGCTATTTCTGAGTCCTAGAACTAGGTCACCATTTTGTGACCCTTGCACGACTGCCAGAAACATCCCAGTGACATTTTGCAAGCTGGCTGCGCTCTGATGCTTCCCCATGCTGAGCAAGTCAAGGAAATGAATTGAAGCATAGAAAGAAAGAGGAAGCAGCAATGAAAAGAACGGGGGTGGTGATAACTTTTAACGGACCTGAAACCAAGAGGAAGCAGTGATTCATGATGGAATATCTGTATCTTGTAAAATCAGTAACGATAATAATAATAATATATGATGAATTGAAGTCCACGTATGTTCTCTTGGGTTAATAAAAGGCCTTGTTGCGAAGGAAAACGCAGATTTGTTGTTGTTTGCCAAATTTGTTGTCTGTTAACAATTGTGCAATTGTATCATGTGGGAATTCTTCTTTTTCTAGGGCCCTGCATCTGCCCCTTTAACATCTACGGCATCAGTAGATGCTACTAAATGATAATGTATATCCTGATGCAATTAGAAGCATCACTGTCTGCATCTCTTAAAGTCACAACAGTCAAGCCCAACCAGTTCTTCACTCAATTAGCCATCAGTTCTTTTTATGAACAAGCTTGTAAACGTTTTATAGCTTTGATCCTCAAACCAGTTCAGCAAGGATGCATGACCTCTTATGGTGTCATCTCATTGACTTCAGCAGAGAAGAACATGCATTGAAGACATCATCATGCCCAGGAATTGCACTCTTAAATGCCAACTACATGATATCTGTGGCAAGAGGAAGCAACTAAATAACTCGCAGATGGATATTTTAGAATCCAAAGTAGTGGTTCCAAAACTTGGGTCATACAGATGTTTTGGACTTCAGCTTCCGGGATCCCTTGGTCAAGTTAGCTATGAATTCTGGACAACAGCGACCATTACATTTTCTGATAAATTTCCCTGGTGGGACCCCATTGGTCTGCACTTCCCCAGCCCCTTCAGAAACTGACCAGGGCAGAAACTGACCAGGGCAGTTTCTGAAGTCCAAAACAGTTGAAGGACCAATGTTTGAAAACCACTGACAAAGGAACAGAAGTGTAGTTGTTCACTCAGGGCAGATCCAGACAGCCTTTTATCCCAGAGGCATCTGCGTTTTAAAAACATGGATGTTCCTAGGAGGCTGTCTACACCCACCCCTGAAAGCACATGCTTTCTGAGGTGGGTGTCCAGACGTTCTCTCAAAACTAGCCTGAGAGAACAACCGGAGGCCCTACCCCTTCCCCCCAAGTCCCCATACCTCTTAGAAAAGTAATGGAAACTTACCCAGCCTCCATTGCAGGCTTCAGCCAGCTCTCCCGCATACGAATGATGTGC
Source organism: Anolis sagrei ordinatus (assembly GCF_025583915.1). Lineage (NCBI taxonomy): Eukaryota > Metazoa > Chordata > Lepidosauria > Squamata > Anolidae > Anolis > Anolis sagrei. The sequence continues at coordinate 89,721,476 of NW_026846588.1, forward strand.
CAGGAGAACAGGGGGAGGAGCGATTTTCCTCTCCCCTCCCCCCCACCACCACTCTCCTGGTGCATCATTACTACATGCTGGGAGAGCTGGTCAAAGCCTGTAATGGAGGCTGGGTAAGTTTCCATTACTTTTCTAAGGGATCTGGGGGCTTGGGGGGAGTGGGTGGGTATTCCCACAGTTTACTGGGCTTTTTTAGCCTGGTAAATTGTGGGAATGGTGTCTGGACTGTAATCCAGACACTGGAAGTAGTAGATTTATCCTGTGCCTTTCAAGAAGGCATATAATAAACCCACTATCTAATTAATTTTCTGCAAAGCAGGGTTTTTCCAAATTAATTCGGGACTGTCCAGAACATTGTCTGGACAGTCCCTCCTTTATTGTGGTAGATATCACAATAAAGGTACTGTCTGGACGGTCCCTCAGTGATACTAAACAACTATGACTAGGATGCATTCATGATTTAATTCAATTTATAAGCAAGGCCATGATAAGTATAACCTTTGTAGGCTGACAAACCTACAACCTTTTTCCCTTTTCTTCTATTGATATTTAGGTTCCAAAATGAACACGTGGCCTTAATATGCAAAACTGGAAAAAATACATGGGACCGGTATGATCATTTAAGAATTGCACATGTTCTGGTTGTTCAGCATGGAGTTCTGTTGCCTGCTTTTAGTGTAATGGTGTTTTGTGTTTTTCTCCAAGGTCTCTGGTTTACAAAGCAACATTCAGATTCACTCCTCTCATTTATACCCAATTGGAGCGGGATGAGCTCCCATCTCTCAGCTCCCGATTCTTATGCAGAGAAGCCTCCCGCAGGATGGTACAACATCCAGGCATCCCCGGGCAATGTCCTTGCAGATGGCCAATTCTCTCACATAAGGAGCAACTTGCAGTTTCTCAAGTCGCTCCTGACACACACAAAAAACTTAATATGGTCTAGCCCCGTAGCTTGATACGAGTTCTCCCAAAATTACCCAGTGGGCTTAGTCACTTTGCCAAGCTTTGTCTGACTCAGAATCTCCCAAGCTCCAAATGTATTGGATTACAAGTGTCCTGATTGCAAGAAAGCTGGACTAAAAATTACCAAGATTAGAAAGAGGAGGAGATTTTTTACTACACCTCCCAACATGGTGTTAAAATGCACTTTTTCAAACTTTGAGTTGGTTTTGTAATCCTGGAAGTCCAGAAATGGAAACTCTGAATATTTCTCCTTCCAACTGTCAATTTTGGAGGATGCTTTACTAGCACTTCACTGCATGCTCCATTTTCATAATATAATACCTTGTACTTAAAAGCATGCTTTCAAGAATATACAGTACAACTCCTGTATCCACAGAGATACGTTGCTGAACCTACGTGACAGCAATACAATAGAACAGCACAAGGTGGATAAAAAGAGAGATAAAAAGGCCAGCTTCGTGCCAAAAAGAGCACTTGCCAACCTGACATAATACAAAATTCTATTCATTTCTCTAGTTTGTTAATCCAAGAAGAATAATCCAAGCATTTTTATCCAAATTTAAGGAAGTTTATGACATAGAAGTTTGGCATCTCTTTAATGATGATGAAGATGACGACAACTCTGGCACAAGCCAGTCAAGGTGGTCCCAGTGGTGATCGGCACACTGGGTGCAGTGCCTAAAGACCTTGGCCTGCACTTAAACACAATCGGTGCTGACAAAATTACTATCTGCCAGCTGCAGAAGGCCATCTTACTGGGATCTGCACACATTACTTGCCGATACATCACACAGTCCTAGACCTTGGGAAGTGTCCGACATGTGATCCAATACAACAGCCAGCAGAGTGTCTGCTGTGGACTCATCTTGTTTGTTTCAAATAATAATAATAATAATAATAATAATAATAATAATAATAATAATATAATAATAATAATAATAATAATAATAATAATAATAATAATAATAATAATATACTTTATTTATATTCTGCCCTATCTCCCTGAGGGGACGCAGGGCAGATTACAGTACACACTTACAGCAACATTAAATGCCAATTATATCATTAACAAAGACAGACAAAACATAAACAGAGGTAAAGGCTTCCCATCCTTTTCCATCTCTAGCATCTGGAAGCCGTGCTTGACTCTGGCCAAGGGGTGGGGGGTGTTATAGCTCCATCTTCCATGCCGAGGAGCTTTGTTGTCTTTAGACGCTCTCCCAATGAAATCACCTTCATGTCTGCATGAGCGTCTTTTATTACCTCCCCGCCAAAACGGTATCTATTTATCTACTCACATTACTGTTTTTGAACTGCTAGGTAAGCAGAAGGTGGGCCGATGGTGGGAGCTCACCCCAACCCGGGCTTGAACTGTCGACATTTTAATCGGCAGGATTTTCTGTATCTGGCGATTTAACCTGCTGTTCTAAAGCCCGGCCCTCTCTGAAGCAATTTGAAACCATTCTAAATTTTCCCCCATGGGGCCCAAACTATGTGAGGCGGCATGTTGGGAAGAATTGCCTAAAATGATGTAGGCTTCTACCCAACTTGGAGGGATTCCCCATCTACTGGCAACTCATACATGAGCAGATTTGCACACCTTCATTTTTATGCATGACAGACTTGAAACTTCAGCAGAAAGTCAGATTAGAACCCAATAAAGTTGGACATCAGTCTGAGGATGAGACATCTTATTTGAGATTGGAATACACAAGAAATGCTGAGTGCATTTCAGCCTAAAGCTTCACATTACAGTTATAGGAACCATGTGCTAATTTGAATTCTCCATATTACATTCTAACAAACTAACAATCTATGCCTTGTCTTTCCTTTCAGAAGTAGTCATGCATGTGCGTAGAAGCATCCTTTGGATAGAATTGTGTAGATACGTGCGTTGTTATGTTCCTCTTGCTAAGTGTCTTTAAACTTTCATTAACTATAGGAGTCTGATGTCATAAGCTTAATTTTGTTTTGCTTTTTGACAGCCATTTGTTGCCACGCAACTCTTACTGAATGCTTCAGAAATTAAATATATTACTTGTACTGTTCACAGGCTGACAAGCAAACCACCTCCTCCCAGTGTACCACCTGTAGACTACGGTATGGATATGATTTTTTAAAAAGCTGTTTACTAAATAGTTGCAGACATTTTGCTAAACAAGGCTCATATATGTATGTATAAAGTAAGAGACATTTCTTCGTGGGATGGGAGCCAATTCTACAGTTCAAGTTCATACAACTTTCTCGTGGATGGGATATTTAATGGGTATGGAAACCACCTATTGAAAAGTGGCTCTCACATTACTTGAGGAAGATTTCAAGATTCTCTTAGTGAATACTAAATGTACTGTAAGAGGGCCTCAATTGCATAATTGAGCATAATGGGCATGTGTGTAATACTAATACTAAGCAGTGCAATGAAAACATTGGAAATACTTTCTGTGTGATTAAACATGAACAGACAAGCCGTAGAAATGTTCCTTCTCTCAAGATTAAACCAAAACAAGCCCTTGGCTTCAAAAGTAGTATTTATCAAGCTCTCAGTGAAAGGTACTAATATTTGGAGGCTACACTTTGAGAAAGGCTATTCTGGATATGATTAAAAGTTTAAATTCAAAAGCTCAGACTATACAAAATGCCTTATTTTCCTTTTATTTTATGGAACATTGATTTCCTGTAACAATAGGGATTTAAGTTCAGAGGTAGCTAGTCACTGCCAGATAGGTGACTACAAAACTTAAAGGAACTTTACATTTAGACTTAGATTTCATCTTCAAGAGACCTTGTTATCTATATGCAACCATTCCAAAGTCCCCAAAAAAACCCAACTCCAAAATACAGAACACTTCTGCTCCCAAACATTTTGGCTAGGGGATACTCAATGTGTAGGTGCGTTTGCAACAGGCTAATATGTGCTTTGAAAAAAGATTTTGGCTAACAAATTAATTTTTCATTTTTGCAGAAGACGAGGAACAGTGGTCAGATTTTGTAAGTATAACAATCACACATCTAAAACCACACTAATCTGGGTCATGGCGTCTTACTTTAATTTTGAAATACTCTAAAATCCAAAACTAGCCACACTGTTGGTTTTCTGTTGGTTCAATATACACAAACTTTGTTTCATGCAGAAAAGTATTTTAAAATATTACATAAATTTATATTTAGGCTATGTGTACAAGATCTACCATATATGGCACATAAATGAATTTCATGTTTAGACTTGGGTTGCCTCTCCAAGATATATTTCATTAAGTATGTCTATGCAAAGATGGATATTCCAAAATCTAAAACACTGCCTTAAGCTCACTGGAGGAAAAAGAAGTCATAACTACAGTAGAGTCTCGCTTATCCAACTTTCGCTTATCCAACACAGACTACCTCACACCCTGATCCACAGCTGTTTCAATACATTACGATCTGTTGGTGCAAAATCCGTAAATACAGTAATTACTGCATAACTTTAGCGTGTATTGAACTGCTTTTTCTGTCGATTTGTTGTGAAACATGAAGGTTTGGTGCTTAATTTGTAAAATCACAACATAATTTCACATTTAATCGGCTTTTCCTTAATCCCTCCTTATTATCCAACATTTTTGCTTATCCAACATTCTAGTGCTCTGTTTATGTTAGATAAGCGAGACTACTATATAATCATCACTCACTCAGAGGAACAGAGACAGCGAGAGATAAAGTTAATTAAAAGCCATTGACGTGTCATCAGCAAAAATGTTAGTGTTTCGTTGTTAGAATTCCTTTTTGGCTTGTTGTCCATAAACAGATGTACACATATTTCTCCTGCATCTCCATCATAATTTTTGGGGGGCTATGTAGGTTTTTCGGGCTATATAGTCATATTCTAGAAGCATTTTCTCCTGACATTTCATCTGCATCCTCTGAGGACCTCACAATCTCTGAGGATGCTTGCCATACATGCAGGTAAAATATAGCCCAAAAAACCTGCAACAACCCAGTGATTCCAGCCATGAAAGCCTTCGACGATTTTTTTTTGTGTGGGTTGATTTTCCATTTAGTGTGGGAGTGTTGAAATGAGTAAAGAGTTGTGCTTGACTAGTTAGTAAATGATAAAAAATTATTTGTGTTGTAGCTAATTTACAGTTTATCATGAGAGTCAAGGGTGATTAATATACATATCCAAATATAAACTTTTAACTATCTATCAATCTGATCTATCTTAACATAAGTGCAAAAAAGAAGATGGAGGAAAGAAAAGTAAATAAATAATGGGGAAATGAAACACAGATAATATGATTGTGGGCTTAGTATATTAAAACACAATGAACCTATGCCCAAAAAAAGGAGTCAATAAAAAATGTCAAGACAGAGATAATGGATTTTGGAGAGTAACTGTTCATATTTGTTGTCATTGTTGTGTAACTTCAGGTAATTTCAGATTTAAGGTAACAGTAAGGCAACCCAAAAACAAGGTTCTCTTGACAGAACGCCTATGCCTCCCTCTAAGGCCGAGAGAGTGTGACTTGCCCAAGGTACTGAATGAGTACTTTCTCATTCAGGAATACCAACCCAAGTGTCCCAGTTTCCAAACCCAACATTCAAACCATCACCACCCTGCTCTATCAACTATATTCTGACATTATTAAAAGGATCACTTTGAGCCCAAAGTGTGTTGTGTCATTTAAAAAATGGCTTAAAATGGGTCATATCCTTTTTCTAGGATAGCGATTATGAGAATCCTGATAACCCCTCTGATTCTGAGACATACGTGGTTCCTTCTGAAGAGAACTGTGATGACAGCTATGAGCCACCTCCAAGCGAGCAAGAAAAGAAACAACTTCCAGCAGCCTTCTCCTGTTCTGGAGGAGAATATGCAGGTAATAATGCTGTCTCATTCCTCATACTTGCTTCTCTGCTGAACATCATCACTGAGATAGTATCCAAAGGAAGCAGAAGTAAATGCCAAACAACTATGTTAAAAATAGATCTTACATAAAGAGAATCGGAATACCTGATGCTTTCAGTGGTGCTGTTTTGATCGTCACCCAAGCCAGATTTTTTATGACTTCTCATAGTACCCAATTTTAAAATAATAGCAGCAGCCTATAGATGGAATTTTTGTGAAGAAGATCCCTTTAGGTCAGAGCTTTCCAAACATTTCGTGTTTTTAGATATGCATCATTTTGCAACACAGTACTTTGGTTTCACTATCAAACCAAAGGTTAACCCTAGCCACATATATAAGTCATAATAATGAAATGTATGGGACACAACATATATCATGAAAACATTTCCTTATATTTTTTAGAAATATATGATTTATTGTTTGTTTTTTTAAAAAAATATTTACAGTACTTACATTCTACCCTTTTCTCCCCGAAGGGGACTCAGTGTGGATCTCAGAACACATCTACGGCAAACATTCAATGCCAATTATAGAATGACAAGACAGACATCAGATAGAGGTGTATATATAGGCTTTTTTCTCATTTGGCATCTTTTGGAGGCTGCGCTCGGTTTCACTAGCAAACCATATATGTGGTTTGCTAGTGAAACCAAATTACTGTGTTGCAAAATGATGCACATCTAAAAAGGTGTGTCACCAAACACAAAATGTTTGGAAAGTTCTGACCTAAAGGGATCTTCTGACAAGACAGACGACAGATAGGGATGTATATATCGGCTTTTTTCTCATAATTTGGCATCTTTTGAAGGCTGTGCTTGGTCACTCCATCTCCTTGCCAAAAAAACTGTCTTTGTTTGTAAACTTCTTTCTGAAATGGCGTGACTAAAATACTTTCCCGCTTAATGCAGTTCCTATTCATCTACTTACATTGCTATTTTTGATCCACTAAGTGGGCGGGGGAGCTGGACTGAAGGTCAGAAGCTCACCCTGACCCGGCTTCAAACTGTCAACCTTTCTGTTGGCAAGACTTACTGCAGCTGCAGCTGGTGATTAACCTGCTGTGCTAAAGCTGGCTCATTTATTTCACAGATACAAGAGGTTTCTCATTATATTCATGTGACACAACTACACATTGCAGTAAGACACATGGTTTGGAAAGCTCTGCTTTAGGACAATACCTCTGTATATGTAGAAGTTTACATATTGTATTTGACACTTCAGGAAATTTTCAGGCTACTCCTTTTGCTCGAATACTAGCAAATATTTCAAGTGAAAATGTTGTTTGCTGGGATTTATTAATTGGCAATCAGTTCCTGCTTTAGATTATAAAGACAGTCATTAAACCGATAGCGAATGGTAATACTTATTTTTATTAATCATAAACCAAATGTGATGTTATTAATTACTTAAATGTTGTATTCCATTATTCTACTTTCACTTGACGTAGCCAATGGTTTGTTGACCGAAATAAAGGCTGACTGACTGAAATATGTCACACCCACACATCACTTTAGATGTGGCACCTGCAAAAAAAGTATATCTAGTCTTATGCAATCTAATACAAATCAAATTGAGATATGAAGGAATGGGAACCACAGTGCACTTTCACTTCCAATTCCTCTGCACCAGGCTCACATATGAAACCAATCTAATTCTAGAAAGAGAATAAAGCTGTAAGCCTTTATGGTATCTTAGCTGGGATTAAGTTTAATTGAATTCAGTGGGAATTATACCTACAGAGGCATGTATACATTTTTCTTCTGTGATATTGCAATGTGCATTTAACTAGGAGCACATACCACTGAAATCTTCAATTCGTAAGAGCCTGAAGACCTGGTGGTTTCTACAAGCTTTTGAGAATGACTAGCTCTAGCTCAGCCCTAGACATTGTTGACTATGGCCTTATTCTTCCTACCAGTTACCCAGGTCACTTCCTCTAATAGGTCCCGGAAATGAACAGACATAGACCCGTACCTATTATTGTTGTTGCCTGCTATAGCACTGCACGTAATTCCCGGGCCCCCTAGAATTTTTGAGCTTGCACTAAACTTGACCCGGCCTTTTAAATTGCCTTAGGGGCCATTTTTATGCTTATACTAGCCATCCCCTGCCATGCGTTGCTGTGGCTCAGTCTGATGATCTGGAAAATAAAGTAATGAGAAAGTGATGGCTTCTAATATATGTAATTTCTTTATGCTTGTGGGTAAACAGTATTTCTTGTTGTTTCTTTGTCAGTGTTGATGTGGAGATTGTATGGTTTGTCTACTCTGGAATATGCAACATAAAATTGTCCTTCTTTAGGGGTCCTTTTCAAATCTATGATACTATATCTGTGTGTGTGGGAAATCATATCTATCTATCTATATCTATGGCTGGATGGCTCTTTGTCAAGAGGGCTTTGATTACTTTTTTCGTGAAGGGAGTTGGATGGTATTTTCTGTTGGTCATGTAGGTTCTGTGTGGGAAGTTTGACCCAATTCTATCATTCGTGGGATTCATAATGCTCTTTGATTGTAGGTGAACTATAAATCCCAGTAACTACAACTCTCAAATGTCAAGGTCTATTTCCCCCAAACTTCATCTGTATTCATATTTGGGCATATGGAATATTCGTGTCAAGTTCGGTCCAGATCCATCATTGTTTGAGTCGACAGTTTTTCTAGATGTAGGTGAACTACAACTCCCAAACTCAAGGTCAATGCCCACCAAACCCTTCTAGTGTTTTCTGTTGGTCATGGGAGTCCTATCTGCCAAGATTGGTTCAATTCCATCATTGGTGGAGTTCAAAATGCTCTTTAATTGTAGGTGAATTATAAATCCCTGAACTACAACTCCCAAATGACAAACTCAATTTTTTTTGAGTGAAGGACATACATTGGGTTGTTAGGTGTATGTTGTCCACATTTGGTGTCAATTCCCCCAGTGGTTTTCGAGTTCTGTTAATCCCACAAGCGAACATTACATTTTTATTTATATAGATTGTTTTGTTAATCTTATGGTTATGTTGTTTACTATGTATGTATTGATGATGTGACTTGGAAACCGCTCTGAGTCCCCTCGGGGAGATAGAGTGGTATATAAATAAAGTTTTATTATTATTATATAATTCCTACATTTGTGTTCCTACATTTGAGTACTGTTCAGCAGTGGATTTCTCTGCCCTGGAGTTTTTTGTTTGTTTGTTTGTTTTGTTTTGTCATGTCAGGAGTGACCCCTGGTGTGAGAGAATTGGCCGTCCACAAGGACGTTGCCCAGGGGATGCCTGGATGATTTGATGTTTTTATCATCCTTGTGGGAGACTTCTCTCATGTCCCCGCATGAGGAGCTGGAACTGATAGAGGGAGCTCATCCGCCTCTCCCCGGATTCAAACCTGCAACCTGTTGGTCTTCAGTCCTGCCGGCACAGGGGTTTAACCCACTGCGCCACCGGGGTCTCCTTGCCCCGGAGTGTGGTGGAGGCTCTCTCTTGGGGGCTTTTAAGCAGAGGCTGGATGGCTATCTGTCAGGGGTGCACTGAGTGTGATTTTTCCTTCTCCTTGTTGTAGGTTGGACTGGATGGCCCAGAAGGTCTCTTCTATGATTCTATGAGTGGACACATACAGGAAAACAACCTGCTTCCAAAAATAATGGAAAGGGGTGCAGACAGTGTTCTAAAAATTAAGTTTCATTCTTTTCATTCTTTTCCTGTTTCTTGTTTATAGACAATAAACGGTCAAGCCAACAGAAGCCTTGGCCCGTCTCGAAACCATTGCCTACACTGCCAAGCCAGTCTTCATCAACAGTGAAGAAAGCGGCTACTATGCCGCCACCATCTGCTGCTCTGAAGCCAAAACTTCCACCGAAGCTAAATGATGATGAGGTAACAGTTAATAAATAAATCAGGTTATTCATTAGGTCCAGAGCCTAGTCATGTCAACCTTCAAAACAAATTGTCTGACGCGCATGATGAAACATGCAGCACATAAGAAAGGAGGATAGGCTTCTCTCATTTCCTGAGGCTCATTCACCTATTATGTAAATTAATCGCATTTCTCTTTCTCCACTCACACATGTTTCAGGAATGGAAAGGCCTTGCCTATTTCTGAGAACTGTTCTGCTTACCATTAGCAAAGAGCTTCATATATTTGTAGTATACACAGCAGAGTGAGATGATAAAAGCTACTGTTAAATTGCCTCAAAATCAATGGCAGAAGATGAATGTCAAAACCTGTTTTTTTTCTTTTGATGATGATGATGAAAAATATAATCACTGTATTTATAATTAATGATCTCAGCATGAATGTTTTCAACGATACAGAATGCAGCGTTTCTCAACCTGGGGGTCGGGACCCCTGGGGGGGTCGCGAGGGGGTGTCAGAGGGATCGGCAAAGGCCATCAGAAAACACAGTATTTTCTTGTCGAAGGCTTTCATGGCCGGAATCACTGGGTTGTTGTAGGGTTTTCCGGGTTATATGACCATGTTCTAGAGGCCATATAACCTACCTCTGAGGATGCTTGTCATAGATGCAGGCGAAACGTCAGGAGAAAATGCCTCTAGAACATGGCCATATAACCTGGAAAAACCTACAACACACAGTATTTTCTGTTGGTCATGGTAGCTCTGTGTGGGAAGTTTTGCCCAATTCTATCATTGGTGGGATTCAGAATGCTCATTGATTGGAGGTGAATAATAAATCCCAGCAACTACAACTCCCAAATTTTCCCAAAACTCCACCAGTGTTCACATTTGGGCATATTGAGTATCCGTGCCAAGTTTGATCCATATCCATCATTGTTTGAGTCTGCATTTCTCTCTGGATGTAGGTGAACTACAACTCCAAAACTCAAGGTCGATGCCCACCAAACCATTCCAGTATTTTCTATTGGTCATGGGAGTTCTGCATGTCCAGTTTGGTTCAATTCCATCATTGGTAGAGTTCAGAATGTTTTTTGATCGTAGGTGAACTATAAATCCCAGCAACTACAACTCCCAAAATTTCCCAAAACTCCATCAGTGTTTACATTTGGGCATATTGAGTATCCGTGACAAGTTTTATCCAGATCTATCATTATTTGAGTACACGATGCTGTCTAGATGTAGGTGAACTACAACTCCAAATCTCAAGGTCATTGCCCACCAAACCCTTCCAGTATTTTCTATTGGTCATGGGAATTCTGTGTGCCAAGTTTGGTTCAATTCCATCATTGATAGAGTTCAGAATGCTCTTTGATTGTAGGTGAACTTTAAATCCCAGCAACACGACTCCCAAATGACAAAGTCAATCCTCCCCCAGCCCCATCAGTATTCAAATTTGGATGTATCAGGTATTTGTGCCCAATTTGGTCCAGTGAATGAAAATACATCCTGCGTATCAGATGCTTGCATTACAATTTATAACAGTAGCAAAATTACAATTATGAAGTAGCTACGAAAATAATTTTATGGTTGGGGGTCACCACAACACGATGAACTATATTAAGGGGTCATGGCATTAGGAAGGTGAGAACTATCGCAGTAATTGGTCGCTTGGTGCTTATTATTTATTACTTATTAATGACTTTGCCGGGCTAGAGAGATGCAGCAATGACACAAACTATTGGTTTGTCACCAATAAGGGATAGGAGCCCCCGGTGGCGCAGTGGGTTAAACCCCTGTGCCGGCAGGACTGAAGACCGACAGGTCGCAGGTTCGAATCCAGGGAGAGGCGGATGAGCTCCCTCTATCAGCTCCAGCTCCTCATGCAGGGACATGAGAGAAGCCTCCCACAAGGATGATAAAAACATCAAAATCATCCAGGCGTCCACTGGGCAACGTCCTTGCAGACGGCTAATTCTCTCACACCAGAAGCGACTTGCAGTTTCTCAGGTCGCTCCTGACACGATAAAAAAAAACCAATAAGGGATATGCAACTGCAATATGAGCAAAGTTAAGTCTCATTTGGTTCAAGTAAGGAGTTTACGGTCATGCTTAGAGCTCTACACTGAGGAGAGAAATAATATAATGGCTGTATTATACCCTGCATTATACCAATTCTATATTAATTCATCTCTTTTTGTTCCCTCAGGCAGATTACGTTATACCTGTTGATGATGAAGAAGATAATTATATTGAGCCCACCGAAGAAAGCCCACCACAGCCTGAAAAACGTAACTATTTGGATTATTTTATACACAGGCCTCTTCTACACCACCATAAAAATTCAGATTCTTTGCTTTGAAGTGGATTATATGGCAGTGTAGACTCAGATAATCCAGTTCAAAACAGATAATAGAGAGTATAGGAGAGTCTACTGAACAAGCCAGTATCTGCCGCATACCAGTACTGCCATTTGTTGAGGATTATCTGCTTTAATAATCTGGATTATATGGCAGTGTAGAAGGGGCCAAAGTTTCATGGAGATGAATTAATTATAGTAGTACTGATATGTATCAGAATGGATTTCTATCCTACTCAGAAAGACTCCAAAAGGCTATTGTTAGACCAGTACCTGCAAATTAAATTTTTGTGGCTGTTTCTTTTGAAGAGAACCAAATATTCCCGCAAACTAAACAAATATGAAAGCAAACAAATATGGTACTGGTTTAAAAACTGACAAATCTGCATGTAAAATAATCCTATGACATTAACAAAACTCACAAGATTGCCATAAACATACAGGTGACTTGAAAACACACACAGAGAAACATAGGCCCAATTTAAACTTTGCAAACAGATTTCTGTACATTTTCAACCCACTTCCAGAACAAAATGATAAGGGCTGTATTCTTACTGGTTCTTTTAATTAGTATTCTGGGGTTCTGTGCATAACACTCAATTATGCTCTGGAAATTATGCTATATTCTGCAGGTGTGCAGTTTTCTGAACTTGGTCCCTTTCATGCTAGATAACTTCGAGGGTTGAATGAAAAGTAATGCCTCCACCTTCGTTCTTGGGTTTGCATGGGAATATTTTAATAAATCAAACACAGAAATAATCCTTAGAATGTGTGCTTTCAATACCATTATTAATTTTCCCACATAATCACCAGACAATTGGATACATTTCTGCCAACAATGAACACGTTTTCTGAAGCTGTCGACACTCTGTTTCCGCAACCCATCATGCACAGATCTTCCAATAGCCAAGCAAAGCGATAATGTGACCCACACGTTCTTGTGAAATGCTGATTATGCTTGAAATTTCTCTCTGAGTGATATGACAATTGTCCTGAATCAATCTGTCAACCTTTTGCTTGTGAAACTTGGTGGTTGCTGTCACAGGACGTCCGACTTTGTTTGTGATGCAAGTCAGATGTTCCCACCTCAACATCCTTAAACTTACTCGCCCAACGACACACAGTACTCACATCAACACAATCACCATAAACAGCTTGCATTCTCTGATGAATCTCCTTTGGGTGACACCTTGGGCTCTCAAGAATTCAATGACTGCATGTTGCTTAAGTCACATTGACTGACCGTCTGCCCAGGGTTTCATATTTCGCACTTTAATAACACAACCGTTCAATGCTAAGGCTTCCCACCAAAATGGAACTGTAGAGGAAAGTCTACTGAACAAGCCAGTACCTGCTGCAAGTACTGTCATCTGTTGAGGAGTTAGGAAGGTGGAGGCATTACCTTTCATTCAACTCTCATATAGCACTATGATTCCACTTTAACTGCCATGGCAACATCCTATGGAATCCTAGAGTTTGGAGTAGAACTAGAAATTCCACAATTGCAAAAAATTAAACTAGGGAAGTTAAAGTGGAATCATAGTGCTATGATTGTGTACAAAAGGACTCTAGTTGTCTCACTTTGACCTGTATAGTTTTTACCAAAGGCATAGGTAAAATACTGCTTAAAGCAAAGCTATTTCATGTTGGTGAGATACTTTTTGAACACGCACCACTTTGCAACACAGTAATTCAGTTTTCCTAGCAAACTGGACGTTAAACCAACACCTTATAAATGATACTGGCACATACATCAACTGTAATAGCAAAACCTATGGGAACACAACATATCTCATTAAAACCTTTCATTTATATTTTTGAAAATATATGATTTATTGCTTATTTCATATAAACTCAGGCTGGACCTACACTGCCCTATAATCCATCCCAAAGCAGATTATATGGATTCAGAAGCTGGATTATATGGTAGTGTAATAATAGTAGTAGTAGTAGTAGTAGTAGTAGTAATAATAATAATAATAATAATAATTTATATTCCGCCCTTCTCCCGTAGGGGACTCAGTGCAGATTACAGCATTTAAATACCTAGGCAAACATTCAATCCCTTTACAGTCACATACAATGAAACACACAAACAAAGGCAAAGGCTTCTCTTTTCATTTCCGGCTTCTGGAGCCAGTGCTCATCTCTGACTCTGGAGAGGTGCTTTTCTCCATTTTCAAGCCAAGGCGCCTGCATTGTCACTTCATTGTTGTGTGGCCGGCAAGATTGCTTGGAGCATCTCTTTGCCTTTTCCCGCTGAAGCGGTACCTATTTATCTAATCACATTTGCATGTTTTCAAACTGCTATGTTGGCAGGAGCTGGAGCTGACAGATGGGAGCTCCCCCATCTTGCGAATTCGAACTGCCAACCTTCAGGTCAGCAGTTCAGCAACACAAAAGTTTAACCCATTGTGCCACGGTGGCAATTTAAATGGGGCCTCAGAGGTTTCTTGTTAGTTTCACATGACACATCTACATACTGCATCCAACACACTAACATTTGGAAAACTCTGACTTAAAACATACTTAAACGTTGCTCCAAATGATAGGACATTGCACATTGTTTATGATATAAAAACAGCAATTTTATAGCATGGGCAAATAGCAAAAAAACGTACCCCCCGAAAAAATCTATATATTCCTGTCTCATGTTATTTATGACTTCAACATGACATGTATGTGTACCAATTTATATTTGTTTTCTTTGTATGTTAAGCCCCAGTGGTGAACAGATCTATCAAGCCTACATCAAAGCCTGATCCTCCCAGTTCGTCCATATTACCTCCCAAGCCTCTGTCTCCTTCTGCATTAGGTATGGAAAATTTGTATTGCAAAATTTCTATGGAAATGCCTAGAATTCATCAATGGTGCAAATGTTCATTCAGGATACACAAAATATTAGAGAAAAGAGGTCACATAGAGGTCTCTAAGGGACACAAAGAATGTTGCTCCCTGGATGCCATCTGGAAGAAAAAGTTCCCATTTTCAGACCCTGTATTAAAAAAAAGATCTATACTGCCATATAATGCGATTTCAAAATGCATTGTACAGCAGTGTAGATCCAACCTAAATTGTATCTATAGAGTGCTTTCATTCAAATGTGCTGGATATTCAGAACACCATTCGCTATGTTTTGCAGTTGCTCATCCCACTTTAAAGAGATGGCCTGCTTCTGTAGCTATTAATGAGGTTTTGGTTTGTTTGGCTGGATCTTCTCTGCCATGTAATCCAGTTTCTGAATGCAGATGAACTGGTTTGATCTGGATTATATGAAGCTACACAATCATTTAATCAATTTCAATGCAGTTAATCTGCATTTAGAAACAGGATTATATGGCAGTGTAGATGGGGCCTTTGTTGTTAATTGCTGGCATATTTGTTTCTACTTATACCTACCCTATGAACTCAAAAATTACAACAGCAAAACAACAGAGGGGAAGCAGTCAGGCACATCAAATCACTCAACAAAAGATTCCCCCCAGGCACTTCCAAGCCATTAAATGCTAATGAAGGTGGTCAGTTGAAACATTCACACCTAGCTCCAGCAGACAAAAGTCCTTAGTCTCACCCTGGTCATTCCACAGATATATAAACCCATTTTTCTACTTCCAACAGACCTCACTACCTCTAAGAATGCTTGCCATAGATGCAGGAGAAATGTCAGGAGAAAAATTGCCTCTAGAACATGACCATATAGCCTGGAAAAACCTACAACAACCCAGTGATTCCGGCCATGAAAGCCTTCGACAATACATTCATACAAACACTTTGAATCACAGCAAGTTTTATGGAGCACTTCATTTACTGCATCCCCAGGATTGATTTTTCAATCATAAATTGGCTTTAATGCTAACTGTAGGTTCATTACATATATGCAGGGGGGATTAGCACCTAAAAGAGGAGCTTTTTATTAAGTGCGCAGCAGTATATGTTCATGTAATCCATGAGTTTTCAAGGGAGTTAATAATAATTTTTTTATGCTGCTCTAATAAAACATTGCCCCCTAGTGGTCTCTGGGAGTAATACATATACTCGTGTCCTAGATGGTATTTTAACTTAATGTCATTTGCCACAACTGAAAACTGAATTTATTATACATTCCATTCTATTTTTAGGTCCAAGTTAAAGTGCTGACTGTAACTTTCAAGTGATTTAGGCCCTGAAAACGTAAACATAAGCTAGTTTTACATGTGCCACTTGTATATGTGTGTGTATCCTGCCTTTCACTCAACATTGGATCAATGGCAGATCTCAACTGAAGTTAAAGTAAAGCTAAAAATATAAGATTTAGAAAACACAAAAATAAACAATCCTTTTAACTATACTAGTTTAAATTGTTTAGAATCCATTTCAGATGTCATAAAGAAGGTAAGGGTCCCATTAGCACATCCCATTAAAAAATCCTTCTGCTTATTTATTTGTCGTGTCAGGGCAACCAGTCAATTGTGTTACATTTCTAACAGAACAAAACAAACAAACAAACAGACAAAACACAAAATTTGCAAGTTTGGTAGTTGATTAAATGTCCTTTGACCAGTATCTGGCCACTTGGAGTGCTTCTGGTGTTGCTGCAAGGAGGTCCTCCTTTGTGCATGTGGCAGGGCTCAGGGTGCATTGCAGCAAGTGGTCAGTGGTTTGCTCTTCTCCACGCTCGCATGTCATGGATTCCACTTTGTGGCCCCATTTCTTGAAGTTGGCTCTGCATCTCGTGGTGCCAGAGCTCAGTCTGTTCAGTGCCTTCCAAGTTGCCCAGTCTTCTGTGTGCCCAGGGGGGAGTCTCTCATTTGGTATCAGCCATTGGTTGAGGTTCTGGGTTTGAGCCTGCTACTTTTGGACTCTCGCTTGCTGAGGTGTTCCAGCAAGTGTCTCTGTAGATCTTAGAAAACTATTTCTAGATTTAAATCATTGACGTGCTGGCTGATACCGAAACAAGGGATGAGCTGGAGATGTCTCTGCCTTGGTCCTTTCACTATTGGCTGCTACTTCCCGGTGGATGTCAGGTGGTGCAATACCGGCTAAGCAGTGTAATTTCTCCAGTGGTGTGGGGCGCAGACACCCCATGATAATGTGGCATGTGTCATTAAGAGCCACATCTATTGTTTCAGTGTGGTGAGGTGTGTTCCACACTGGGCATGAGTACTCAGCAGCAGAGTAGCATAACGCAAGGGCAGATGTCTTCACTGTGTCTGGTTGTGATCCCCAGGTTGTGCCAGTCAGCTTTCATATGATATTGTTTCTAGCACCCACTTTTTGCTTGATGTTCAGCAGTGCTTCTTGTAGGTAAGAGCATGGTCCACAGTGACTCCCGGGTATCTGGGTATGCTGCAATGCTCCAGTGGGATGCTGCAGTGCTCCAGGGGATACATTCCAACAAGTATGCTGGGCCAGAACTGTATAGGGTTTTATAGGTCAAGACCAGCACTTTGAATTGTGCTCGGAACTGGACCAGCAACCAGTGGAGCTGACATAACAGGGGGATGATGTGCTCCCGGTAGGACACTCCAGTGAGTATTGTAGCTGCCGCCCGTTGGAGTTGTTGGAGTTTCCGAACAGTATTCAAAGGCAACCCCATGTAGAGCGTGTTGCAGTAATCTATTCAGGATCTAACAAGAGTGTGGACCGGAAAACTGGGAATACTATCTGGACTGCAGTATTCTGCAGTCCAGTCACTGGAAGTAGTGGGTTTATCCCGCAACTTTCAAGAAAGCATGGAATAAACCCACTATCAAATTAATTCGCCACAGAGCAGGATTTTCCTGGTTTGTGGGAAATTAATTCCGGTTTGGCCAGAACGTTACCTTTACAGCCCCTCAGGGCCCTTCCACACAGCCATATATCCCAGAATATCAAGGCTGAAAATTCTACAATATCTGCTTTGAGCTGGGGTATCTGAGTCCATACTGTGATATATTCCAGTTCAGAGCAGATAATGTGGAATTTTATTCAGCTGTGTGGAAGAGTGTGGAGTGTGGAAGAGACCTCAAATAATTTAGTTCAAAGCAGATAATGTGGGATCCGTTCCTGGGATATAGGGCAGTGTAGATTTAGCCTGAGAGTAGCTACTAAAGTCTCTTTCCTGTGTTGTCTATGGTTGTGGTGGGGCCAAGAGAAAGTCTTCCTTCATAAATTAATTCTACCATGCAATGTATGCTAGAATTGCAGATAGAGAGACGAGATAGAAGAAAATACAGTGGTATTCACTGGGATTTGATTGCAGGACCCCATATGGATACCAACATTCATGGATGCTTAAATCCCATTATTTTGGATGGTATGGTAAAATGGTGCACTTTGTATAAAATGGCAAACTCCATAATTACTGAGTTGTTGTAGGTTTTACGGGCTGTGTGGTCATGTTTGAAAAGCATTCTCTCCTGACATTTCACCTGCATCTGTGGCAAGCATCCTCAGTAAACCTCACAACCTCTGAGGATGGTTGCTACAGATGTAGGCGAAATGTCAGGAGAGAATGCTTCTAGAACATGGCCATACAGCCCGAAAAACCTACACCAACCCAGTGATTCCGGCCATGAAAGCCTTTGACAATACACTGATGCTTATCATGTTTAAGTGGTTCCCCTTAAGTTAATGAAAGTCAATGAATACTACAGTCCCAGTAACAAACTGGATGGCTGATACCACTAGAAGTTATACTAGTACTACTACTACTATTATACTACTATTCAGCCTCCACCTCTATTTATATCTATGTTTATTTTTTGGATTGGGGGGGGATTTTTTAGTGGAATCCATGGATACAGAGCACCAGCTGTACTTCCCATAGCCTGGATCGAAACCATTATGGCCCCTTCTACACTGTCATATAATCCAGATTATCAAAGCAGATCATCTGGATTTTATATGGCAGTGTAGAAGGGACCATAGAGGTTTATAGGTCAGTAGTCTGAATTCTAGAAGTGGACCAGTTGCAAATGAAGCTACTCCATCTAAGGGTTTACGTGTTCACTACATTTGAGTGAACACATCAATGCTGAGAGGTGATAAAGTGCCTTCCAATGTTCCAAGCAGGACACAATCAAGTCTCCTTTGTGCTATCCCTACATTTATTTTCCATGTGCATATTTAATTTTGCTTCGGTTTCTAATTTCATATAATCTGGCTATTTTCTGTTTCAGATGTCTATGAAGTTCCTGAAGAAGAGGTAAGATCTCTATATACACATTAAAAAAAGATTCAGAGATACACATTTCTGCCTACACAAGAGAAATCCTATTTTGCACAGGTTTTGGAGTATTTTGGATTTCTGAATTCCAGATAAGGGGTTCTCATCCTGTGCTGATTCCATTCAAGCTGGTGGCTATAAGATTGTCTCAGAACTCAAATTGTTTCTCCTTCTGTGCTTTCCAATAGAGAGAAGACCTTTGATTGACTTACAGTGGTTCTCAACCTGGGGTCCCCAGATGTTTTTGGCCTACAACTCCCAGAAATCCTAACAGCTGATAAACTGGCTGAGATTTCTGGGAGTTGTAGGCCAAAAACATCTGGGGACCCCAGGTTGAGAACCACTACTCTAGCATAATATCAAGCACTCTGACTCAGAGCCAAGTAGGAGACATTATGCCCATTCTAAGACTCAACTCTGCCCCTTCTAAGGCCCCATCTATGCTACCATATATAGTAATCCAGTTTCTGAATCCAGATTATCTCACATAATCCAGTTCAAAGCAGATAATTTGGATTCAGAAACTGTATTGTATGGTACGAGGGTTGAATGAAAAATAATGCCTCCACCTTCGTGACACCTCAACAGATGGCAGTACTGGTATGCGGCAGGTACTGGCTTGTTCAGTAGACTCTCCTCTACAGTTCCATTTTGGTGGGAAGCCTTAGCATTGAACGGTTGTTTGTTATAGTGCGAAGTATGGAACGTTGCGCAGATGGTCAGTCAATGCGACTTAAGCAATGTGCATCTGCAAAGATGATCTGCTTTGATAATCTGGATTGTATGGCAGTGTAGAAGGGGCCATGATGGTTTGGATCCAGGCTATGGGAAGTACAGTTGGTGCTCTGTATCCATGGATTACACTAAATTGAATTCTTGACAGCAGAAGGTGTCACCCCAAAGAAATTCATCAGAGAATGCAAGCTGTTTATGGTGATTGTGTTGATGTGAGTACTGTGCGTCGCTGGTTGAGTAAGTTTTAAGATGTTGAGGTGTGCATATCTGACTTGCGTGACAAACAAAGATTTGGACATCTTGTGACAGCAATCACCGAGTTTCACAAACAAAAGGTTGACAGATTGATTCAGGATGATTGTCATATCACTCAGAGAGAAATTTCAAGCATAATCAGCATTTCACAAGAACGTGTGAGTCATATTATTGCTTTGCTTGGCTACCGGAAGATCTGTGCACAATGGGAAACAGAGTGTCAACTTCTTCTGTGATGGCTTCAGAGAACTTGTTCATCGTTGGCAGAAATGTATCCAATTGTCTGGTGATTATGTTGAAAAGTGAATAGTGGTAGTTAAAGAGCACATTCTAAGGATTTTTTCTGCATTTGATTTATTAAAATATTCCCATCCAAACCCAAGTAACGAAGGTGGAGGCATTACTTTTCATTCAACCCGTGTGTGTGTGTGTGTGTGTGTGTGAACTATTTTAATGTATATGGATGTATTTATTATGTGTTTTATATCAAGTAATGAAGGTGGAGGCATTACTTTTCATTCAACCCTCGTAGATCCAGCCTAAAACTGTTTTTTAAATCCTGTATTAATTTCCAAGGTATCATTTGTGAATGCTAATAAGCGACTCATTTTTTTTCAACAGGAATTATCATCGCCCCCGTTAACAAGGTAATGGCTTTCAGATATAAGAATATCTGAGTAAAGGTGCACCTACACTATAGAATTAATGAAATTTGGCACCACTTTAACTGCCATGGCTCAATGCTATGGAGTCCTGGGAATTGTGGTTTTACTGATGCCTCACCAAACTATAATTAAAGTGGTGTGAAAGGGTCCTGATGCACCCTTTGAGATTCATCCAGTAATCCAAGTTTGCAGGATTCAGAGTAAAACTTAGCAGCGTAGTAAAAATCAGCACTCCTTGTGCTTTCCACTCAAGCATTGCAAGTAACATCTCTGTGAGTTACCTATTGGTTCTCTAGCTGTGCAGATATAGTCATTGAGGCCAACATTATGACTTACATGTGCACATGTTAGACAATTTCCAGGTTGCCTTTCATTGGAAAGGGAGGTTTAAAAAACAGACAAAGCTATTTATCTGTAGAATATCTAATGCATTAGAAGAGTAGTTCCCAAACTTTGGTCCTCCAGGTATTTTTGAATTCAGTCCCCAGAAGTTTAGCTAACATTCAGGAATTCTGGGAACTGACATTCAAAACTCCCAGAGGACCACAATTTGGGAATGGCTGGATTAGAAGATGACTGGTAAACAAGGGGGATCATCCTCATAGTATCTTTATTCCAGGAGCTCCCAGTTCAAAATGGAGGGTAATCAAATAACGTCCTCTGAAAACATTGGAGAAATTGCTACAAAACTCTTAAAAAACACGATTTTCAGTTGTGAGAATATTCTGGTTCTGGCTGGAAAATGCAGATATTCAAATCTCTGAATGTCTCTACACTCAGAAAATATGGGATTTTTTATGTTGGATTATACATGTTGGTTTCTGATTGGTTGTATCCTAAAAACGTGGCAACAGTTGACTAGAGAGTGAAAACTTTATCCTGGCAAGTGAAACTTCGTCCTCCACATATTTAATAAAGTTTGTGACACACAAACAAAGGTTTTGCCATGTAATCAACTTTCCCCATGTTTTTATGATAAAAGCAACGAGGAACAGATACATATAACCCAGGAACATTACCCCATTGTTCCCAGGCACAAGTACAAGAACAAACCTGTCTGCACAGATGGCCATACGGCCTCTGAATGATAATAATAATGCCAGGGTTCTGTTCCTGGCTTGAAAGTGTCTGTTCCTATTGAATAGCATAGTTCTAACTTTGAAAGTAGTAGTCCTACTCCACAAACTTTGTTTGTGTGTCACAAACTTCATTAAACATGTGGCGGACCAAGTTTCTCTTGCCAAGACAAAGTTTTCGCCCACTAGTCAACTTTCACCATCCTTTCAGGATAAAAGAAATGAGAAACAGATATGTATGACACAGGAACAAAACTTGTACGAATGATGCGCATATTTGCATCTGTGCATTTAAAGTTTTTTGAATTTAAAAACACCGAAAATTTTGGCGGATGTCCCACAGCGACCATTTTGTAGGCTTCAAAATCCTGGAACAAAGCAGCAAACCTGGATATGGCAGACACAATAGGTCTAAGCGCAGACCTATTGTCCTACCTATTAAACCCACAATTTGGTGCTGTCTGGAAGTACCCAGGGTTGTTCATTAGGCAATTGGGGGCAACTTTGTGCTTTAAAAATCCTCTACAGTGCAATGCAAGCAATGCAAGCAGTCAATCTTACATATATATCAGTAAATGAAATAGAAATCACTTGTATTGTCAATGAGTCCGTCACAATCCCAGGCTATGCATACTTTTAATGTGTGTATTTCATATAATGGTTTAGCAATGTTGTAACCTGCCTCAAGCTGAAAGAAGAGGTGGATAAAAAATAAAATTATTATTATTACTTACTTACTTACTTAGTCTCACTGACTTCAGGAAACAGGGTACAGGATTACCACCTCACTGAGTTGCATACTGTACTCTGGATTTCCTGGTGTTGTTTTCATTGCATAATGTGTGTGTTTCTTTCCCAGCATATGTATCTATAAATATATCATACATTACTGCCAATTATTTTTAATTCTTTTAGCAAGAGAAATAGTCATTGTTGTTTAGCTAATGTTGTTTCAAAGATGGAATTTGTGAAGAGAGATATTCCGCTTTCTGACTACAGCCTTTCATACCATAAGTACAGCTGTTCCAAAATACCTTCAGATCATTCACATCCAATTCCAGAGGACTGCATATGTTTGCATTCAGCAAAGATCTTTTCTCTGTTTCTGTAACAGAGCTTTGGAAAAGTTTTTTGAAAACTTCAGTTTCCAGAATTACTTAATATTCATGTATCTTTCTCTTGTAATCCAAGAGAATTCAAATTTTCTTGGATTATAAAAGAAAGGGCAGAATTCAAAGTGCTGGTTTTAGCCTATAAAGCCCTAAACAGTTCCGGCCCAGCTTACCTGTCCAAATGTATCTCTCCTTATGAACCATCTAGAAACTTAAGATCGTCTGGGGAGGCCCTGCTCTCGATCCCACCTTCTTCACAGTGACGAGAGACATGGCCTTCTCAGTGGTGGCCCCTCAGCTGTGGAACGCCCTCCCTAGGGATATTAGATCGCCCCCTCCCTCCCGACTTTAAAAAAAAATTAAAACCTGGCTCTTTGAACAAGCTTTTGGAAATGCAGCATAATAGATAAACATGGAACTATGAAAGAGTGAACATGGAACAGCTAGACGATGCTACTGGGAAAATGAGTTTAACAGGAAGACACTATTGATTATATGTTTTTAATGGGGGGGGTGTACAGATTTTTATAATGTTGTGCTAAATGGTTTTTTAAATTATATTTTATGACTATGGTGGCATCAAATTTCTGCCAATAGAGTCGCCTTCAGGCTGAGAAAGGCAGGATAGAAATACCGTAAATAAATAAATAATCCAGAAAAGTAAACTTTTCAGGCTCTCGCACAAAACAGTCACTTTGATGCTTCGCAAAGGGAAACCATGTTAATACTTTTTTTTCCCCCCCAGAATTTCAAAGCCACTTCCTCCAAAGCCTGTCCAGAGACAGACAGGAGGACCTCCTCATGAACGCAATGGAGTTAGGGAATCCATTAAACCAGACAGGTTAGTTCATTCTCTACTTAAGATTTGCACTATTAAATTTATTTATTAATTATTTCATTTTGTTTACAGTATTTATATTGTATTGTCGATGGCTTTCATGGCCGGAATCACTGGGTTGTTGTAGGTTTTTTCGGGCTATATGGCCATAGTTTAGAGGCATTCTCTCCTGACGTTTTGCCTGCATCTATGGCAAGCATCCTCAGAGGTAGTGAGGTCTGACTGAGGATGCTTGCCATAGATGCAGGCGAAACGTCGGGAGAGAATGCCTCTAGACCATGGCCATATAGCCCGAAAAAACCTACAACAACCCAGTATTTATATTCTGCCCTTCTCACCCCGCAGGGGACTCAGGGCAGATTACAATGTACATATACATGGCAAACATTCAATGCCATAGACACACAACCTATATAAACAGACACACAGAGGCAATTTAACATTCCAGCTTTTGATGAGGGTATTCTGGTCACCGGGGAGCTGTTGCTTCACTGTCCATTTGTGACACTGATGAAGTATTTCCTCATTCTTTGCAGGCTTGCTGGAGATTTTTATAGCATCGTAAATTAGTTAAATTAGCCTCCCTGCATAGGCGGTACCTAAATTTCCTACTTGACAGGTGCAACTGTCTTTCGGGCTGCGAAGGTCAAAAGCAAGCTACATAAATTGGTCGGACACTCACTCCAGCCCGGGCTGGCTTCGAACTCATGACCTTTCGGTCAGTAGTGGTCTTAATGCAGCTGACTCCCAGCCAGCTGCGCCAAAGTCCCGGTGCTACCAAATGTGTCTCCAAACATGTCTCATGTTGGGCATGAGCTGTGTAATACTGAGTAAGAACGAAATGGATAGCTACCATTTTAAATCGGAAAAAGGTTAGAGTGAAACATATTTTTTTTCAATTCTTTCCAGAAATGTTTTGCCGATTCCAAGACAGCGTCCACCACCAAAAGTAAGTTATTTTTCTTGCCCACCTGTTGCTTTTGATGATGGGACAGAAAGGCTATCTTAGGGTGGGGGTGAGGAGATGGATTTATATCCCACCTTTCGTCTAAATAACGGCACTCAAAGTCTTTAACAAGTTGTTCATTTCTAGTACTTACAACAGTCCCTCCACATTTTCAGCCTAAACTTGATTATTCATTGATTACACAGCCCAACAAAAACGTTCCTTGATGCCTTGGTTTTTAGACCTGTTCCTGGAGTTACTTACCTGGAGTGATGGTTGAGAAAATTGCATTGGATGGACTGCCTCAGCTCTCGTTTCTTAGACTGGTAGCTGGCATATGTTCTATATATCAAAAACTAGAGCTGATAGGGGGAAACTCATGCAATTTTTGGAATTGGCAGGTCAAACATAACTAGAAAGAGGGCTAAAATTTGAGATAACAAAATGTATGTTGGCCAGTATTGGTATATTTGCTGCCACCTCTCCTGCTGCCCTACATAGTTTTTATTCAGGACTTGCCAATGTTTTTGGAAAGAAATCAGTCTGGTAGGGTGGAAGGGCAGGTAGGTAGGATGGAGAAGTGAGAAGAGATCAAGGGCTGTGGGAATCGGTTGTGGCAGCTACTCTTGTGACAGTGGCATCAGCAGACCTGAGCTATTTAGAAACGATGGCTCTTGCCTCAAGCAAGGACTGCCTGATATGTGTGATAATGACTATTAGCCATAATCCAACACGATCTCACTGGACTGAAAAATACAACTAGCATAGTTGCACCTTTGAGTGATAGAGAAAGAGAGGTGCAGTCCATGTTGTGCTTCTGGTATCACAAATGAAAACAGTAGTGGGTTGTTGTAGGTTTTTCAGGCTGTATGGCCATGTTCTAGAAGCATTCTCTCCCGACGTTTTACGCACATCTATTGCAGACATCCTTAGAGGTTGTGAGGTTTGTTGGAAACTAGGAAAATTGGGTTTATATATCTGTAGAAAGTCCAGGGTGGGAGAAAGAGAGCTAGGGGTGAATGTTTCAATTGGCCACTTTGATTAGCATTTGATGGCCTGACAGATTTTAGGTGTGGCTTGTTACTGCCTGGGGAAATCCTTTGTTGAGAGGTGGTTAGCTGTTCCTGGTTGTTTCTTGTCTGGAGTTCTCCTGTGTTTGAGTGTTTTTATTTATTTCCTGTTATAATTTTAGAGTTTTTTTAAATACTGGTAGCAAGATTTTGTTCATTTTCATGGTTTTTTCCTTTCTGTTGAAATTATCCATATGCTTGTGGATTTCAGTGGCTTCTCTGTGTAGTCTGACATGGTGGTTGTGAGAGTGGTCCAGCATTTCTGTGTTCTCAAATCAAATGCTGTGTCCAGGTTGGTTCATCAGGTGCTCTGCTATGGCTGACTTCTCTGGCTGAATTAGTCTGCAGTGCCTTTCATGTTCCTTTATTCGTGTTTGGGCAATGCTGCATTTGGTGTTCCCTATGTAGACTTGTCCACAGCTGCATGGTACACAGTAGAGTTATGCTAATTCTCCATCTCGATTTCTGTTAGCCCCGTAGGCCTTGCACTAGCACAGTGACAATATTAGCATCGTATCACTGTTTGGCAAAACTTGTGAAGACCATCCATCCAAAATGGATTGTGTTCATCTCACTCACTGATATTACTCCAGATTAGAATTTATCTGAAATGTATTTTTTCTTATTTGTCTCAATTGACAATTGTAATTAGACAACTATATTTTGATTCTAGGAACCAGATGGCCTGGGAATGCACAATGATGAAAGTAAGTACATATTGCGTGAAAGTCCCCAAGTGAAGGACTTCTTGCAGGGTGACTGGAGGCACCAAAACCAATTTCCAGTGGCAACACTGTATCTTCTCCTCTACAATGTTGTTTTGGATGATGATTTTAATATGGCTATTTTAATCTAGTTTATATATGTACACACACACACACACGAGGGTTGAATGAAAGGTAATGCCTCCACCTTTGTAACTTCTCAACAGATGGCAGTACTGGTATGCAGTAGGTACTGGCTTGTTCAGTAGACTGTCCTCCACAGTTCCATTTTGGTGGGAAGCCTTAGCATTGAATGGTTGTGTTGTTAAAGTACGAAGTATGTAACCCTGCACAGACGGTCGGTCAATGTGACTTAAGCAACGTGCAGTCATTGAGTTCTTGACAGCAGATGGTGTCACCTCAAAGGAGATTAATCAGAGAATGCAAGCTTTATGGTGATTGTGTTGATGTGAGTACAGTGCATCTTTGGGCGAATAAGTTTAAAGATGTTGAGGTAGGAACATCTGACTTGCGTGACAAACAAAGTCGGACGTCCTGTGACAGCAACCACCAAGTTTCACAAGCAAAAGGTTGACAGATTGATTCAGTACGATCGTCATATCACTCAGAGAGAAATTTCAAGCATAATCGGCATTTCACAAGAACATGTGGGTCACATTATTGCTTTGGTTGGCTATCGGAAGATCTGTGCATGATGGGTTCCGGAAACAGAGTGTCGACTTCTTCCGTGACGGCTTCAGAGAACTTGTTCATCGTTGGCAGAAATGTATCCAATTGTCTGGTGATTATGTGGGAAAGTGAATAGTGGTAGTTAAAGAGCACATTCTAAGGATTATTTCTGCATTTGATTTATTAAAATATTCCCATCCAAACCCAAGTAACAAAGGTGGAGGCATTACTTTTCATTCAACCTCGTGTGTGTGTATTAAGTATTTTAATGTATATGGATGTATTTATTATGTGTTTTATATCATGTTTGGCATTGAATTGTTGCCTGTTTGGAAGCCTTTCTGAGTCCCTCCTCAGAGGTCGAGAAGGACGGGGTATAAATGCCTGAAATAATAATAAATAGTACTGCCCCATTTTATCTGTAATACTGAATATACTTAGAAGAGTAAAATCCACTCTGAATGGTGAAGTTTATTTCTGAAAAGGGAAAAAGCTTTGGAGTGCAATGCAAATTACCATTCATTTGGCATCTAATGCATCCATTTCTTTGAAGTGTGTATTTCACCTTTTCTAATGGCTGGTTTTCATTATTTCTTGAACTCTGAACTATTTGGAGTACTGGTTGAACAGGATAGCTAATGCACATAGGTTACAAATGAAAACACCTCGGCATTAAATCTGACCTTTTTGATGAATGCAGTAGGTAGCCTTGGGCAAGCCATTCACTCTCAAGTCACTTCCAATCTGCAATATGATAATAATACTGACCTACCCTATTGCATAAGGTTGAAATGGTTAGTATGAAACACTCAAGAGAATAAGAAAGTACTATGCTATGTATTATTATGTTAATTTCCCTAGGTGCAATTGAGTGTTAATAGTAATAAAAATTAACAAAAGGGTTTCTGTAAGTCCAGGATTCTCAAAGAATTTATAATTCTGGAAGAATTAAGTTGTGTTGGAGAGCGATTTTTTTACTCTTAACCCTGATTCTACATTTGCCAAGTTTCTAATGTGTAGGTTCTTTTCTAAAGAAATGGGTATTAAGTGCATTGAACTAAGTATCGTGTTTGAATTTCAGATCACAACAGCAAAAGTGCTCCAGAATTCAAGTTTCCATCCGTTACAATCCCATCTCCATTGCCGAGGATTGCGTATGTGACAAACAAGCCATTACTTTTCCTGACATATGAACTGTATTTCAGTCTTCTGCTTCAGTGTCACATGGAGATAGTCCTGTGCATTAATTTATTTTTTAAACTATTTCTAAACAAAGGTCTTGCCAATGTGATGAAGAGTGTAGGCATAGGGATTGGCCAGTGGTATGTGCCCCTACTCGAGATGACAGATCTGGCCATGGTTACATATGTCTTAGGCTGGATCTACACTGCCATATAATCCAGATTATCCACTTAAACAGCCTTGGCAACATACATATACTCGAGTATAAACTGACTCACTAAGCCGAGGCACTTAATTTTACCTCAAAAAACTAGGAAAACGTATTGACTCGATATAAGCCAAGGGTGTGAAATGCAGCAGATACTGGTAAATCTATATAAATAAAAATGTAATGTTCGTTTGTGGGATTAACATAACTCAAAAACCACTGGATGAATTGACACCAAATTTGGACACAGTACACCTATAAGGCCAACGAGTGACCATCACTCATAAAAACACTGGAAAACACAGCAGAAGAGACTTTAAAAGCCCAAAAAAATTACAACGCATGTGCAAAGCCACATATATAAGCACAAACACACATATATACACAAAAATATACACACATAAAACACATATACACAGACTGGGCCACAGCAACGTGTGGCAGGGGACAGCTAATTTCAAAATAAAAATAGAAAGCAATAAAATTACATTAATTGAGACATCAGTAGGTTGAATGTTTTTGAATATTTACATAAAACTATAATTTAAGATACGAATGTCCAGCTTTGATTAAACCATTATTCTAACCTCCTTCGGTGTAAATGTGCTTACGTATCATTCCAATAATAATAGAGTAAAATAATAAATGTAATAAAAATAATAATAGAGCAAAATAATAAATGTAATAATAATAATAAATAGAATAGAATAATAAATGTAATAATAATAGAGTAAAATCATACATGCAATAAAAATAATAATAGAGCAAAATAATAAATGTAATAAAAACAATAAATAGAATAAAATAATAAATAGAATAATAATAAATAGAATAAAGTAATAATGTAATAATAGCAATAATAATAGAGTAAAATAACAAATGTACTAATACTTAATAATAAATGTAATAAAATAATAAATGTAATAAAAATAATATCAGAGTAAAATAATAAATAACTTTGACTCAAGCATAAGCCGAGGGGGGCTTTTTCAACCTAAAAAAAGGGCTGAAAAATTCAGCTTATACTTGAGTATATACAGTAGTTTGCAATATTGAGATTTACAGTTTAGGGAAAAGGTATTTAGAATGCTTAGCCAGAGAGCTCTAACACATTCCCAGGATCCCATGGGATGTTGTCACAGGACTAGTTAATGTAATAGGAAGGAGTCTATTCATTCTGCATGTATTCATAAATGAATGCGCTTTAAAAGGGAGTGGGAAATCTTTGGTGCTCTGGATGTTTTGGCCTGCAATTCCCATCAGTCTCATCAGTATGACCAAAAGTAAATAGGTAAAAGCATCTCATGGACAAAAGTTTCCCATCCCCTTTCAAACACTGTTTTTCTAGAGCTTGGGCATCAGACTTCTATAACTTTACTGCCTCCCCTGAATTCTCAGTGCAGTCCCCCAAAAAGGTATTTGAAGGAATTTCTGGACCACAGTTAAGTGCAGAAGGAGAAAGCCTTCTACGCACTCATCTCTGTATCCACTCATCTTATTTAAGAAAACAACCTTATTCCTTCCTTTTTCTTTTCCTGCAGGAAAAAACTTCCAAACCCAGCAACACTACCGGTAAGTTGCTTTTGCATTTATAGCATTAATGAATGCTGAACATTAATTCTACAATACAATCCACTGATTTGTATAATACAATCCACTGGTTGGTTCACTTACACCAGTTTGGAAAGGTATATTTAATATTCTAATCTCCATTCAATTGCGAGTCCCAACTAGAATAAACTCATTAAATCATTTGCTGAATAGTAAATTAACATTTGTGTAGTGATTTGAGTACTGGATTATGACTCTGGAGAATAAGGTTAAATTCACCACTCAGCCATGGAAACCCACTGAGACCCCTTCTACATTGCCATATAAAATCCAGATTATCTGCAGTGTAGACTCAGTTCAATACAGATAATGTGGATTATCTGTGTTGATAATCTACATTATATGGTAGTGTAGATCCATCCTAAGAAGGCCTTCTCATATGTCCCCACTTGGATGGGCCAGTTGTATTGGTGGAACCAAGACCTCAATGGAGTTTGTATTATATGGTCATTGTAGAGCGGTGGCTCCCAGCCTGGGGTCCATGGACCACCAGCGGTCCCCAAGAATGAAAATATGGTCTGTGGCCCCACCATTACTACATCGTTACCTCGAAATCATGCAATAAGGAGAGCGACTGGTCTCACGAAACCCTCTTATAGTAACAAGACAACAGGGATGTTGGGAGGGACTAGACTGACTACCCACAAAAGATTATTACCACCACATCAGCTCTAGATTATTGAATTTGGTGTTGTGCGGGCGATCAGATGGCAACTATTGGATGGCATATGTTCTGTATCAAAAACTAGAGTTGATGTGGTCTATCCAATGCAATTTTCTGAATCAGCACCCCAAATAAGCAAACTGAATCTAAAGTTGATTTGTTACCCTTTTGAGACTATGGTTGGAAAGTGGTCCCTGGTCAAAAAAGGTTGGGAACCACTGTAGTAGTAGTAGTAGTAATGATAATGATAATAATAATAATAATAATAATAATAATAATAATAATAATGCAGTGCCTAAAGACTTTGGCCTGCACTTAAACACAATGGGTGCTGACAAAATTACCATCTGCCAGCTGCAGAAAGCCACCTTACTGGGATCTGCACACATTATTTGCCGATACGTCACACAGTCCTAGACACTTGGGAAATGCCCAACATGTGATCCAATACAACAGCCAGCAGAGTGACCTTGTTTGCTTTGTACTAATCTTGTTGAGTTTAAAATAATAATAATAATAATAATAATAATAATAATAATAATAATAATAATAAACAACTTTATTCTTATATCCCACCACCATCTTCCCAAAGGGGCTTGGGGCGGCTTACAGATGGCACAGAGTGGCTAAAAACAACATAATGAAGCACAGTTGTAGACTCACATATAGCCGTTTAACTGTCTTGAACTGCATTATATGAGTCAATGAGTCAATTTATCTAACAGAAGGATGAAAGAAAACATCCAGATGCCTCTTGCTATAAAATTGTGGGGCTTCCCTCATATACTTACTGAATCGTAGCCAATAAACATAGCAGTACTTAACATTTTGCTTGACTTATTTTGTATGATTGCCTATGTTAATGGCTAGTAATTACATTTTTAAAAATCTCCAGTTTTATGTATCTAGACCAGGGGTCCTCAAACTTTTTAAACAGAGGGCCAGGTCACAGACCTTCAAACTGTTGGAGGGCTGGATTATAAATTTTTTTTAAAAAAAAAAAACATGAATGAGTTCCTATACACACTGCACATATCTTATTTATAGTGCAAAAACACTTTAAAACAATACAATAATTAAAATTAAGAACAATTTCAACAAATATAAACTTATTAGTATTTCAATGGGAAGTGTGGGCCTGCTTTTGGCTGATGAGATAGGATTGTTGTTGTTGAGTGCTTTCAAGGCGTTTCAGACTTAGGTTGACCCTGAGTGAGGGCCGGGTAAATGACTTTGGAGGGCCATATCCGGCCCTCAGGCCTTAGTTTGAGGACCCCGATCTAGACTTTTTGACAAATCTAGTATGTTATTTTGTGTTTGTGTAAAGTAATAGAACTATGCACTAAGAATATACTTTAAAATGTTTTTTACAGTTGTTTCCATAGGCTAGAAATGTGAAATGCTATAATTATTTGTTATCCAATATATTTTTCTGTGAAATGCATAGCTTTCTACTGCCAAGTTTCTATCGCCAAGTTTCTGTTTACACAACCACATTTTCAAAATACAAACAAAGGGATCACAGGAAAGACTTACAGTTTAAAGTGCTTCATAAAGAACTCTCTCTTTTTTTAGGATGACAGTTTCCTTTTCCACTCCTTTGTGTTCTCATAAAGGTTTTTTTACCCAAGAAAAAGAACATAACCCATTATTATCTCCTTGTGCATCAACACTAGATGAGCAACTATGGAACAAAAGATGCCAAAGAAATAATATGTGTGAAGTAGTTTTCCTATTCTCTAGAGGTAATTTGATTTTTCTCAAAGGAGAAATTCACACAATAAAATTAGCTACCCCCAGAAATAAGTTTAAGAAAAGAGAGTTTCATGAACTACCTTATCAAAGCTTATTGATCACTTTTCACCAGCTAGCTATATAAATGAAGCAGAGAGTGTTTGAGGACCAGGACATCCATAGGGATACCAAAGTGCTTGTTTATAAAACTATTGTCCTCCCAACCCTGCTATATGCCTGCAAGACGTGGACAGTCTACAGACATCACATGGAACTCCTGGAATGATTCCATCAGTGCTGCCTCTGAAAAATCCTGCAAATCTCTTGGGAAGACAAGCGGACAAATGTCAGTGTGCTGGAAGAAGCAAAGACCATCAGCACTGAAGCGATGGTCCTCCGCCATCAATTCCACTGGACTGGCTATGTTGTCCGGATGCCTGACCACCATCTCCCAAGCAGTTGCTCTATTCCGAACTCAAAAACAGACAACAGAATGTTGGAGGACAGGAAAAGAGATTTAAAGACCGGCTCAAAGCCAACCTTAAAGACTCTGGCATAGACACTGAGAACTGGGAAGCCCTGGCCCTTCAGCGCTTCAGTTGGAAGTCAGTTGTGACCAGCAGTGCTGCAGAATTTGTAGAGGCATGAATGGAGGGCGAAAGAGATAAACGTGCCAAGAGGAAGGTGTATCAAGCCAACCCCGATTGGGACCACCTTCCACCTGGATACCAATGCCCTCACTGTGGGAGAAGATGCAGATCAAGAATAGGGCTCCACAGTCACCTATGGACCCACCACCAAAATACTACACTTGGAGGACTATCATCCTCAGACTACGAGGGATCGTCTAACTTACTAACAAGCCATGATGTGCTTAAAATAACTATTTCAGTAAATGTGAGAGGTTTGTTTAAGAATTTCCTCCTTTTTCAGCATAGCTCTCAAACCTTACGGAAAGCATCATATGAAAAACCACAATTGTAAGGACGCCTTGAATCCCCTCCAGGGTGAGAAAGGCGGGATATAAATATGGTAAACAAACAAATAAATAAATAAATAGTCTCTTCTAAACTAATGTTTGGGAAAGCAAATTAATATCGCTGTTTGCTTCTTTGGGACTTATTCTCTTATTATTATTTTTGATGTGATTGTAGAAACCGACACTCCCTGAGAGAGACCATCTCAGTATTATTGAAGGTAAACTGCTTTTTTTTGTTTCAACATTTACATATCCTTTTGCATTATCTTATTCATGGTGAGCAATACTGTGAAGAACTGTGAATCCCAAATTGAGACAAATTATAACATGGGCATAGAGTTGTTTTGTAGGTAGACTCACATATGCTTTGCAGGTAGAATTAAAGATGGGACTCCTTAAATTTTTCAGACTGATTTAGTACCCTCTATATCTTTTGAAGCCTTTTCTCAGCCAGGGTTCAGCAAGTGAGAAAAGCAGAAGATTGTGCTTTGAGGGAAGGACTTCAATTAAATGGTGGCTTTCAGTGAAGCTCTAGGTTTTATTCTAAACACAATGCTGAACCTGGTTTGGGCTCATTCATCACTTTTCTGATTTGAATTCTTAGTCATTTGGGCTACAGCACTGAGGATTTGGTCACAATATTCTGTGTATGATGTACACGTTATGAAGTATTATTTTTAGAAACAAAGTTTGAAGACCAATAGTTGTTACTATAGCCAGATCTTTAGCAACTTCGGTTCAGGTGGAAGGTCATCTCTTAAAATAGAGTCCTTTCTCTCTCTGAGTCTATGTGAGACCAATTAAAGTCGGCTCACATTCACGTTACCAGTTGCATAATATGATTTCTTTCTTTTTTTTCTAAACACAGATAAACCTATTCCAGCTGAACGTCGAAGGGGTTCCAACCATGAGCTTCCTCTCCCACCCATCCCACCTGGCATCCAAAAGTAAACCTTTTTCATTTGCTTTTCAAAGATCTGCATTGCTCCATCTTGTGTTCTGGAAAACCCAAAAAGATACAAATGTATTGGAGGATCAATAATTGATATCAATAAGGTTTGCATTTTGCCACGATATTAAGGGCTATGACTTCATTTTACACACAACACTTTCCAAGAGACTGAAAGATGGGAAGGCCGATATATATACCTCTTATCTATGTATAATTGTCTGTCTAGTTGTGTATAAAATAGCACTGAATGTTTGCCACATTGAATGTTTGCTTTGTGATCCGCCCTGAGTCCCCTTCGGGATGAGAAGGGTGGAATATAAATACTGTAAATATATAAATACATACATACAATACATACATATATCTATATAAATAAAAATGTAATGTTCGTTTGTGGGATTAACATAACTCAAAAACCACTGGGCGAAATGACACCAAATTTCAACACAATACACCTATCAGGCCAGCAAGTGACCATCACGCATAAAAACACTGCAAAACACAGCAGAAGAGACTAAAAAAGCCAAAAGACAAAAAATGCATTACAACACATGCGCAAAACCACACATATACACAAATATATACACACACATATATACACACACAAAACACATATACACAGACTGGGCCACAGCAACGCGTGGCAGGGCACAGCTAGTGATGAATAATAATGTTTTAACGTATTTTAACCCAATGTATTTTAATTTATTTTAATCTAATGCTTTTATCTTGTATAATGTTGTTGTAATGTGTTTGTATGTTGTTGGCATCGAATTGCTGCCATTGTAAGCTGCCCTGAGTCCCCCTTTGGGGGTTGAGAAGGACAGGGTAGAAATATTGGAAACCTATATAAATAAAATGTAATGTTAGTTTGTGAGATTAACATAACTCAAAAACCACTGGACAAATGGACACCAAATTTGGACACAACATACCTATCAGGCCAACAAGTGGCCATCACTCATAAACACAATAAAAAAATTGTGGAAGAGACTTTAATGTTTTAATGACTGTTTTAATGACTGTTATGATAATTTGGACGCAGGCTGATAGAATTTTGCCAGGAAAACTTGTTGTGTATAACGAATACTCTCTTCCAACAACCTAAAAGACGGCTTTACACATGGACCTCACCAGACGGTCAACACCGAAATCAGATTGACTACATCCTTTGCAGCCAAAGGTGGCGGACGTCCATCCAGTCGGTGAAAACAAGACCTGGGGCTGACTGTAGCTCAGATCACGAACTTCTTATTGCCCAATTTAGAATAAAACTAAAGAGATCAGGGAAAATACACAGACCAGTTAGATATGATCTCACTGACATTCCTAGCGAATATACAGTGGAAGTGAAGAACAGATTTGAAGGATTAGATTTAGTAAACAGAGTCCCAGAAGAACTATGGACAGAAGTCCGAGACATTGTTCAGGAGGCGGCAACAAAGTACGTCCCAAAGAAAAAGAAACCAAGAAGGCAAAATGGTTGTCTGCTGAGAAACTGGAAGTAGCCCAAGAAAGGAGGAAAGCAAAACAGGAATAAGGGGAGATATGCCAAGTTAAATGCGCAATTCCAGAGGTTAGCCAGAAGAGATAAGGAACTATTTTTAAATAAGCAATGCATGGAAGTGGAAGAAGACAACAGAATAGGAAGGACAAGAGACCTCTTCCAGAAAATTAGAAACATTGGAGGTAAATTTAAGGCAAAAATTGGTATGATAAGAAACAAAGATGGCAGGGACCTAACAGAAGCTGAAGAGATCAAGAGAAGGTGGCGAGACTATACAGAAGATCTGTATAGGAAGGATAATTCATGCAATCTGATGGTAGTTTTGACGGTGTGGTGAGTGAATTAGAACCAGACATCCTGAGGAGTGAGGTTGAATGGGCCTTAAGAAGCATTGCTAACAGCAAGGGAGCAGGAGATGACGGGATCCCAGCTGAACTGTTAAAATCTTAAAAGATGATGCTGTCAAGGTGATGCATGCCATTTGCCAGCAAATATGGAAAACACAAGAATGGCCATCAGACTGGAAAAAATCAACTTATATCCCCATACCAAAAAAGGGAAATGCGAAAGACTGCTCAAACTTCCATACAGTGGCCCTTATTTCTCATGCCAGTAAGGTAATGCTCAAGATTCTGCAAGGAAGACTCCAGCAATACATGGAGCGAGAGTTGCCAGATGTTCAAGCTGGGTTTAGAAAAGGCAGAGGAACGAGAGACCAAATTGCCAATATCCGCTGGATAATGGAGAAAAGCAGGGAGTTTCAGAAAAACATCTACTTCTGCTTCATTGACTATTCTAAAGCCTTTGACTGTGTGGATCATAATAAATTGTGGCAAGTTCTTAGTGGGATGGGCATCCCAAGCCACCTTGTCTCTCTCCTGAGGAATCTGTACAAGGACCAAGTAGCAACAGTAACAACTGACCACGGAACAACAGACTGGTTCAAGATTGGGAAAGGCGTACGGCAAGGCTGCATCCTCTCACCCAACCTTTTTAACTTGTATGCAGAACACATCATGCGATGTGCGGGGCTGATGAATGCAAAGCTGGGGTGAAAATTGCTGGAAGAAACATTAACAACCTCAGATATGCAGATGACACCACTCTGATGGCCGAAAGCGAGGAGGAGCTGAGGAGCCTTCTAATCAAGGTGAAAGAAGAAAGCGCAAAAGCCGGGTTGCAGCTAAACATCAAAAAAACCAATATTATGGCAACAAGAATGATTGACAACTGGAAAATAGAGGGAGAAACCATGGAGGCCGTGACAGACTTTGTATTTCTAGGTGCAAAGATTACTGCAGATGCAGACTGTAGCCAGGAAATCAGAAGACGCTTACTTCTTGGGAGGAGAGCAATGTCCAATCTCGATAAAATAGTAAAGAGTAGAGACATCACACTGGCACCAAGATCCGCCTAGTCAAAGCCATGGTATTCCCTGTAGTAACCTATGGATGTGAGAGCTGGACCTTAGGGAAGGCTGAGCGAAGGAAGATAGATGCTTTTGAACTGTGGTGTTGGAGGAAAGTTCTGAGAGTGCCTTGGACTGCGAGAAGATCCAACCAGTCCATCCTCCAGGAAATAAAGCCTGACTGCTCATTGGAGGGAAGGATACTAGAGACAAAGTTGAAGTACTTTGGCCACATCATGAGAGACAGCAAAGCCTAGAGAAGACAATTATGCTGGGGAAAGTGGAAGGCAAAAGGAAGAGGGGCCGACCAAGGGCAAGATGGATGGATGGCATCCTTGAAATGACCGGACTGACCTTGAGGGAGCTGGGGGTGGTAACGGCTGAAAGGGAGCTCTGGCGTGGGCTGGTCCATGAGGTCACGAAGAGTCGGAGATGACTGAACGAATGAACAACAACATGATAATTTGGTTAATTAATTGTTATTGTTTGAACTCTGTATGTATTTATGGTTTTATACTGTGTTACTGATTGTGGCATCGAATTGTTGCCTTTTGTTAGCTGCTCTGAATCCCCCCCCCCCTGGGGGGGGGGGGGCGTTGAGAAGAGCGGGGTAAAAATGCTATAAATAAATAAATAAATTTAAAAGTCAAAAAATAAAAAATACATTACAATGCATGCGCAAAACCACATATATATGCAGACACACATATATACACATATACAAATATTCCTTTCCTTCCTTCCTTTAGGAAGGAATATACAAATATATTCACACATATATACACACACAAAACACATAAACACAGACTGGGCCACAGCAATGTGTGACAGGGATGGCTAGTAAATAAATAAATAAATAAGTGTGTAGTTGCTCTGATAGATGATATAGATGGATGGATGGATGGCTGGATGGCTGGAGATAGATAGATAGATAGATAGATAGATAGATAGATAGATAGATAGATAGATAGATAGACATCCTGCATCATCATCTAACATGATGTAAATTCTATCATTACTAAAGAGAAGGACTAAGTAGCAGCTAAAGACATGATGCTATCTTTACCAGCAGCTATGAGTTAGACAAAGGGTATATCTACATTGTAGAATTACTCCACTTTACCACCACTTTCATTGCCATGGCTCTGTGCTATGGAATCGTGTGAGTTGTAGTTTGGTAAGGCTAAAAGCTGTATAAAAATGTGACCCTCATTTTTCCATAGCATTGGGCTGTGGCAGTTAAAGAAGTGTCAAACTACATTAATTCTGCAGTGTGTAATCATATATAGAGCAGGTCCACAGAAATCAATGGGGATTATGCTAGTCACCGGTAAATCTAGATGCAACCCACAATTGTTGCCAATGACAACAGCATATTTTAGCACCCACCCACCCAATTTCTTTAATGCAGTAACCAAAGTGTCATCCATGTGAGTATGTCTATTGCTAAGTATGATCAGTCTGCATTGAATGGTCCACTATTCATCCACACAGATTTTTCAATTACTCCACACACACAGCCCCTCATCCAGGACAATCCCTAAGAAGCTTAGTTATTAATATTACACCGATGTGTACAAGAATTGAAGAGTAGCCCAGTGTCAGCAGAATGAACAACACTTCCCAATTAGGAGTGGTTTTGTTCATTTTTGGCACAGCATTCCACTTCATTGTGCGGCAGGTGTGAAAAGTAGGCAATTTCCTGCCTTAGAATTGCACATTACTTTTGCTCTTTTATGAAAATGCATTTGTTCTGGACGTGGAGGCATTACTTTCAAGCTACCAACTTCAGTTTCCAAGATATCTTAAAATAAATGTTAGTTCACATAGAATAGAAGGCAAATAGACTGAAGAGAACTGCAGGATGCAATTAATACAAATTTCTCGACTATAAGAGTAGACTCTTCTGAGGAACATGACATAAACTTCTAATTTACATATTGTACATGCTACTTTTTGGAAGTAACTGTTTGTTGACTAGAAGGATGACATAATATCCTTCCCAGACAGTTCCCAGGAGATTTATTTATCACTAGCCGTCCCCTGCCAGGCGTTACTGTGGCCCAGTCTGGTGATCTGGAAAATAAAGTAATGAGAAAGTGTTGGTTTCTAATATATGTAATTTCTTTCTGCTTGTGGGTAAATAGTATTTATTGCTGTTTCTTTGTCAGTGTTGATGTGGAGATTGTCTGGTTTGCCTACTCTGGAATATCCAACATTGTTCTGTCGCCGCTGGGCCTATAGCTAGTTGACTTTAGATATAGGATGTGTAACCTTTACCCAGTGGGAAGCCAGGGGCCCTAGGAAAAGTTCTCAGAGGCTTCCTTTACAAAAGGAATCTTCAAATGGCTTAAAAGGTACAACAAAGTCTTTTATTAATGAATCAAACAGGAATTGTAAAGCTTTCTTGGTAAAGTATCAGTTCTCGCAAACTTGTCCACAGGGAACAGGCACTATCTTCAATAACTTTCTTCAAAGGAAAATTCCCCTTTTTTAACTTCTCCCAAGACTAACTAAAATCCAACCCTCACTGGTGTGGGCTCCTCTGCCAGGCCGAACTGCTTCTCGAAACACTGAGAGGACCTACCAGACAGGCAATGGATGTTCTTTAGAGTTTAAGGCTGTCTTCCTGGAAACTCCCAAGGCTGTAGAAAGGAAACCCTGGAGTTCTGAGGAGACTCTTAAAGCTGGGAGAATGCTTCCCTGGAGTTCATTCCCTGGAGCTCTTAAAGGTTGAAGCCTTTGTACAGGGGAAGTAAACACATCCTAAACATTGGCTAACCTTGCTGTGACTGACTGGAAAAGGCTCCCTTCCCTCCAAAGCCTAGAAAGGGGGCGGAACCAGGGAACCCAATGATAATTGACAGGTGGTTTGCCCTATGAATGCAGCCAAAAGAAGCCACCTATCTGCAGAGTCCCTGAAACTTAGAACTATAAACAAACACTCAGTGCAAAGCACAAAATTTGAGCTCCTGGAACAGCTGTTCCAGTACAAACATATAATTGTCCTTCTTTAGGGGTCCCTTTCAAATCTATGATACTATATCTGTGTGTATATTTGTGAATCATATCTATCTATCTATATCTATGACTGGATGGCTCTTTGTCAGGAGGGCTTTGATTACGTTTTCTTGCCGTGGTGACGGGAGCTGGACTGGATGGCCTTAAGTATTTTCTGTTAGTCATGGGGGTCTGTGTGGCAAGTTTGGTTCAATTCTATCGTTGGTGGGGTTCAGAATGCTCTGATTGTAGGTTAACTATAAATCCCAGCAACTACAACTCCCAGATGTCAAGGTCTGTTTTCCCCAAACTCCATCTGTGTTCATATTTGGGCATCTGGAATAGTTGTGCCAAGTTTGGTCCAGATCCATCATTGTTTGAGTCCACAGTGCTCTCTGGATGTGGGTGAACTACAACTCCCAAACTAAAGGTCAATGCCCACCAAACCCTTCTAGTGTTTTCTGTTCCTCATGAGAGTCCTGTGTGCCACATTTGGTTCAATTCCATCATTGGTGGAGTTCAGAATGCTCTTTGATTGTGGGTGAATTATAAATCCCAGCAACTACAACTCACAAATGGCAAAATCAATTTTTTGAGTGATGGTCACTCCTTGGGTTAATAGATGTCTTGTGGCCAAATTTGGCAGCAATTCGTCCAGTGGTTTTTGAGTTATGTTAATCCCACAAACAAACATTACATTTTTATTTATATAGACTAGCCATCCCCTGCCACGCGTTGCTGTGGCCCAGTCTATATATATGTGTGTGTGTGTTTTGTGTATATATGCATGTGTGTATATATTTGTGTATATATGTAGTTTTGTGCATGTGTTGTATTTTCTTTAAAAAAAACTGAGTGTTGTGTTGATACAAAATACACACCGTACATTTCAAGCATTCTGTAATATAATTCAGCTTTTCTTTAAATTCCAATTCTTTTTTTTTCAGGCCGCTGCCGCAGAAGCCACCAACATTGCCAAGTAAGTACGCTCCCATTTAACATGAACTAGGATTGTTTTAAAAGCTGTGTACCTTCACCTGGGCAGAACCTTCATTAGCAATTCTATTGAGGCCATAGCTCTCTGTATTGAAAACAAAAAAGTCCCCTAATCATGTTTTTACCACTAAAGTGGTAGGAAATTGCTAGTCTTTTGTAAAGCCAATAACAAATAAAGAGATACAGCTGTGATTTTCCATCACAACCACTGCTTTCTCCAGAATGGAAGTTTATATATTATTTTGTATCTTTTTAAGGATCATCAGAACCAGCAAGTCGCACCTTTGATGCACCACGCAACGGTAGTTTTACAACAGCAGAACAGGTATGATATTATTTAGGTGTGTTGTCGAAGGCTTTCGTGACCAGAATCACTGGGTTGCTGTGAGTTTTCTGGGCTATATGGCCATGTTCCAGAAGCATTCTCTCCTGGCGTTTCACCCATAGATGTTGGCAAAACACCAGGAGAGAATGCTTCTGGAATATGGCCATATTATAATTATAATTATAATATGGCCATTATAATCCGGCCCTCCAACAGTTTGAGGGACTGTGACCTGGAAAACTCACAACAACCCATTATTAAGGAGGTTTTTAAACATTTAAAAATAGGTCCCCCTAAACTTTTTAAACAGAGGGCCAGGTCACAGTCCCTCAAACTGTTGGAGGGCCGGATTATAATTTGAAAAAAACCATGAATGAATTCCTATGCACACAGCACATATCTCATTTGTCGTGCAAAAAATACTTAAAAACAATACAATAATTAAAATAAAAAACAATTTCAACAAATATAAAATTATTAGTATTTCAATGGGAATTGTGGGCCTGCTTTTGGCTGATGAGATATGATTGTTGTTGTGTGCTTTCAAGTTGTTGTTGACTTTGACCCTGAGCGAGGGCCGGGTCAATGATCTTGGAGGGCCGCATCCGGCCCCTGGGCCATAGTTTGAGGATCTCTTCCCTAAAGTTTCACCAAAATTAAATGCTTCCTCATAAAATGTCACTCATAAAATGTCACCCATAAAATGTCAGTCATCAACAAAATGCTTGAGCGATGTATGTAATAAATCAAGAACCCTGAATGAGAGAAGGATGGGAAAACAACTTCTTTATTTCTTTCTTTTATATGAAGCTAAGTCTTCAGCATTTTTAAACCCATTCACTCATTGGCGCAATGGTTAAACTCTTGTGACAGAAGGACTGATGACCAACAGGTCGAAAGTTCGAATCTGGGGAGAGTGCGAATGAGCTCCCTCTGTCAGCCCCATCTCCCCACACAGGGACAT
This sequence comes from Anolis sagrei ordinatus, assembly GCF_025583915.1. NCBI lineage: Eukaryota > Metazoa > Chordata > Lepidosauria > Squamata > Anolidae > Anolis > Anolis sagrei. Next base: position 89,764,323 of record NW_026846588.1, read on the forward strand.
GAGAGAAACCTCCCACAAGGATGGTAAAACATCAAAACATCCGGGCGTCCCCTGGGCAATGTCCTTGCAGACGGCCAATACTCTCACACCAGAGGTGACTTGCAGTTTCCCAAGTCACTACTGACATGAAAAAAAAATCACTCATTGAACATTGAGTAAAAAAAATACTATGAGCTCCCTCTGCCAGCTACAGCTCCCCATGCAGAGACATGAGAGAAGTCCCCAAGGATGGTAAACCTCAAAACATCCAGGCATCCACTGGGCAATGTCCTTGAAGACGGCCAATTCTCTCACACCAGAAGTGACTTGTAGTTTCCCAAGTCACTGTTGACATGAAAAAAATCACTCATTGAACACTGAGAAAAAAATACTGTGAGCTCCAACTGTCAGCTACAGCTCCCCATGTAGAGACATGAGAGAAGCCTCCAAGGATGGTAAACCTCAAAACATCCAGGCATCCACTGGGCAATGTCCTTGAAGACGGCCAATTCTCTCACACCAGAAGTGACTTGTAGTTTCCCAAGTCACTCCTGACACAATTTATTTAATCACTCATTGAAGATTGAGTAAAAAATACTATGTGTCAAGAGCCTTCCAAAGTAGAAGACCTATCTCACACATTACTTGTGAAGTTCTTCAACAATTTCCATATCTATCTATGTAAATAGAAAATGTAATGTACGTTTGTGGGATTAACATAACTCAAAACCCACTGGATGAATTGATACCCAATTTGGACATAAGACACCTATCAGGCCAACGAGTAATGATCATTCCTTAAAAACACTGAAAAACACAGCGGAAGAGACTTAAAAAGCAAAAAAAAAATGCATGCGCAAAACCACATATATACACATATACACAAATATATATACACACATATATACACACACAAAACACATATACACAGAGCGGGCCACAGCAACGCGTGGCAGGTGATGGCTAGTATAACATAAAAGCTAAACATACTTATAGTACATATTTTTCAAGTCAAACCTACACACATAGTAGGTTAGCATTTTTAATTTGCTTCCAAGATTACACTGTGTAACACAAATTTTGTTCCTGGGTTATAAATGTCCTTTCTTAATTGGTTTTATCACAACTTGGAAAACTCTGTTTTTGTGGGACATCCTGAAGCACATTTTCCTGTAGTTTTTCAATTAATATCTGACAGATTCTCAAACAATTCAACACAGTTTGTGGCCACCACAAAAATGCAGTTTCTGGAGTAGAACAGCTATTTTCAAAGTAAGGACCGCACAATTAAACAGGAGCAACACTTTCAAACCAGGAACAGATTTTTTTTCAGGTTTTGTTATAGTGAAATTGTATTTTTTGTAAAATTGATATTTTTTTTGATATTTTTTTGCCAAGGCATTATAAAGGACATTTTAATGTATTTCTTTTTCACAGGATGGTAGTGTTTATGGGAAAACTTGGTATATGGCTTCCAGCGATCGAAAAACAGCTGAAGATGCATTATACAAATCAAACAAGGTAAAAATACATCCTGACTACACATCACCTATATTATACTCCTTTATAAAAACATAAAGTGAATACAGCTCAATTTTTGGAAACAAACCAAAGACAGAAGGCAGCAACAGGTGACTGCAAAAGCAGAACTGAATACTGTTATATATAATATATATAGATGGGCCTAAATTAACAAAATGAATTTCAACAAAGACAAATGCAAGATACTCCACTTAGGCAGAAAAAATGAAATGCAAAGATACAAAATGGGGGATGCCTGGCTCGAGAGCACTACGTGTGAAAAAGATCTTTGAGTCCTCGTGGACAAGTTAAACATGAGCCAACAATGTGATGCGGCGGCAAAAAAAGCCAATGGGATTTTGGCTTGCATAAATAGGAGTCTAGTGCCTAGATCCAGGGAAGTCATGCTACCCCTCTATTCCGCTTTGGTTAGACCACACTTGGAATGTGTCCAATTCTGGGCACCACAACTGAAGGGAGATGTTGACAAGCTTGAATGTGTCCAGAGGTAGGCCACTAAAATGATCAAGGCTGTGGCCAACAAGCCCTATGAGGAGCGGCTTAAAGAGCTGGGCATGTTTAGCCTGAGAGGAGACATGATAGCCATGTGTAAATATGTAAGAGGAAGTCATAGGGAGGAGGAAGCAAGCTTGTTTTCTGCTGCCCTGGAGACTAGGAAGCGGAACAATGGCTTCAAGCTGGTCACCGCAATTGAAAGGAGATGTTGACAAGCTAGAATGTGTTCAGAGGAGGACAACTAAAATGATCAAGGGTCTGGAGAACAAGCCCTATGAGGAGCGGCTTAAAGAGCTGGGCATGTTTAACCTGAAGAAGAGAAAGCTGAGAGGAGACATGATGGCCATGTGTAAATATGTAAGAGACAGTCATAGGGAGGAGGGAGCAAGCTTGTTTTCTGCTGCCCTGGAGACTAGGACACAGAACAATGGCTTCAAACTATAGGAAAGGAGATTCCACCTGAACATTAGGAAGAATTTATCGACTGAGAGCTGTTCAGCAGTGGAACTCTCTGCCACGGACTGTAGTAGAGGCTCCTTCTTTGGAGGCTTTTAAACAGAAGCTGGATGGTCATCTGTTGGGGGTGGTTTGAATGTGATTTTCCTGCTTCTTGGCAGGGGGTTGGACTGGATGGCCCATGAGGTCTCTTCCAACTCTATGATTCTATAACTGAATACTGTGTTACACAGTATTTAAACCTTTCCCCTCTGTCATCAAATCCGTGGGAAAAACAATGAGAGGAAATTAACTTGAAATATCATTAACCCTAATGGGCATTTGCATTTTTATACTCTTTTTAAAGGATGGATCTTTCCTGGTCAGGAAGAGTTCTGGACAAGATTCAAAGCAACCATATACACTAGTTGTGTTCTACAATAAGAGAGTATATAACATCCCAATCCGATTTATTGAATCAACAAGACAATATGCTTTGGGCAGAGAAAAAAGCGGCGAGGAGGTGGGTAATGTCTTCTTTGTTTCAAACCTTAACACATAAGTGGGAATTTTAGTTACACCGCCTGCAGGCATGAGGATTGATAAAGACATCTCATAAAAACAGGTGACTTGAAACCATTGCACTTGGAACTAAATAGAAAATTAGGTGTTTCAGGCCAAGTGAGACCTAATTAAAATGTGGATGCAATTTACGGTCCTCCTTAACAGCCAAGCCCCCTATCTATTCTTCATTAAACAACTCCATTGGGAGCTCATAATTGTAGTTATCTATGAAGGCAGTGAAATGTAATCCACACCAAGCAACATCATTTATCCAAGGGAAGGGATCTTTTGCAAATCTAAAGGGAGAAGCATTTGTGGAAGGAAGAAAAAATCGTAACTTAATTAAATGCAAGACAGAATCCTCCAATTCCCACTCAGAGGCATATCTCAATGTCTAATATTTATCTGAGCAGTTGGATCTAAGGGGCTCTAATGCTTACAGAAGAGTTGTTTTACATTTCAGACTGTACAAGAAAGGAAACAAAACCCAAAGCGGTTCTTCTGCTTGGAGAGGCTCTTTCCTAAGAACACAGTAACTGCTTTGGAAATTACTTTTCGTAGTACAGTATGAACTCTTCTGCAGCCCCTTGGCATTTAAATGGGAACACTATTTGTATTCTGCCCAATGACTGTTTGAATCCTATTCACAATTATCTTCATAAAACTGGCTCAAGAATGATTGACAACTGGAAAATAGAGGGAGAAACCGTGGAGGCCGTGACAGACTTTGTATTTCTAGGTGCAAAGATTACTGCAGATGCAGACTGTAGCCAGGAAATCAGAAGACGCTTACTTCTTGGGAGGAGAGCAATGTCCAATCTCGATAAAATAGTAAAGAGTAGAGACATCAGACTGGCAACAAAGATCCGCCTAGTCAAAGCCATGGTATTCCCTGTAGTAACCTACGGATGTGAGAGCTGGACCTTAGGGAAGGCTGAGCGAAGGAAGATCGGTGCTTTTGAACTGTGGTGTTGGAGGAAAGTTCTGAGAGTGCCTTGGACTGCGAGAAGATCCAACCAGTCCATCCTCCAGGAAATAAAGCCCGACTGCTCACTGGAGGGAAGGATACTAGAGACAAAGTTGAAGTACTTTGGCCACATCATGAGGAGACAGGAAAGCCTAGAGAAGACAATTATGCTGGGGAAAGTGGAAGGTAAAAGGAAGAGGGGCCGACCAAGGGCAAGATGGATGGATGGCATCCTTGAAGTGACTGGACTGACCTTGAGGGAGCTGGGGGTGGTAACGGCCGACAGGGAGCTCTGGCGTGGGCTGGTCCTTGAGGTCACGAAGAGTCGGAGACGACTGAACGAATGAACAACAACAACATAGTTTTCCTAAAAAAAAAAATCAGTCCAAAAAGTATTATAAATATGCTTAATATTTTAATAAATTGTGTCAACAGTAATGGTTATGAATAATGGTTATGCGAGTAGGAATTGGAGGTTTCTCTTTTGCATTTAATTAAGTTATGATTTTTTTTTCTTCCTTCCACAAATGCTTCTCTCTTTAGATTTGCAAAAGATCCTTTCACTTGGATAAATGAATAATTGGTTATGAATAATAGTTATTAATATTCAGTATGGAGCCCCCAGTGGCACAGGGGGTTAAACCCCTTTGCTGGCAGGACTGAAGACGACAGGTCACAGGTCTGGGGAGAGCGTGGATGAGCTCCCTCTATCAGCTCCAGCTCCTCATGTGGGGACATGAGAGAAGCCTCCCACAAGGATAGTAAAAAACATCCAGGGTTCCCCTGCGCAACATCCAATTCTCTCACACCAGAAGCAACTTGTAGTTTCTCAAGTCACTCCTGACACAACAAAAAAAATGATATTCAGTAAGCTAGCCTCTTTAAAGCCTGGAGGGTATTTTAGAGTACAAGAAGTGTATTGGCTTCAGTCCAGATTTATCTCAATTAATACTGGTTCCACTGGTTGTAATGAGTCTATCGCAAGTGTAAATAATTGTGGATCCAACCATTATGCAGGGACCATTAGTTATTAACTAAATGCCTAACATATGATCCTTCATATATTTGTTACATGGAGACAGCCTTTGTACTATTGGCACTTACTGCCTTAAGAGAGTAGTTGAAGTTTCTTCTTCGGAGGCTTCTAAACAGATGCCAGATGCCCATCTGTCAGGGGGTGCTTTGATTGTGCTTTTTCTGTCTGGCAGGGGGTTGGACTGGATGATCCTTGTGGTCTTTTCCAACTCTGCGATTGTGATACAATGGATTTTAAAGATACTTATGTATCTCCATTCAGTCATGCTGGCCACATGACCTTGGAGGTATCTATGGACAACATCAGCTCTTTGGCTTAGTAATGAAGATGAGCACCAACCCACAGAGTTGGACACAACTAGACTTAATGTCAGGAGACAACCTTTACCTTACTACCTTTACCTATGTATAAGTGCTGAGAAATACTCATTTTGTTCAATGGGATGGAAAGCAAAATGGCCAAATAGTGAGGGTGTATTTGTTTACTGAGACACAATCCAAAATATGAAGCCAGTGTAGTATAGTGGTCTAAGTGTTGTACTACAGTTCTGAAGGACAGAATTCAAATCCCTTTTTGGTCATGGAAACCCACCCACTTAAATTTCCACTTTTGACAGTCTTAGGCCCCTTGTGTACTAGTGTATAAAATCAATCTGCCTTGAACTGGACTATACGAGGGTGGGTCAAAATGTTTTGCCTCTTGTGTCATAAAAATGTTATGAACAAACATATAACAGCAGAAGTTGCTACAGATCATAGACTGAAATGTCCTCTACTCAAAACTGTCATTCAACATAGTTGCCCTCAATTTGTACACATGTGCGCCATCGTTTAACCCAGCCATCAAAACCATATTGGAAAAATTTAGGGTTTTGCTTCATGACCCATGATTTTAAAGCAGTTTTAATGTCATTGAAGTTCTTGAATTTGAAACCACGTAGGACAGGCCCATCGCGAGGATTTTGATTCGGGGAGGGCTGAGTTTGATTCGGGGGGGGGCTGAGTCTGAGTGAAAGAGGGTCTACCCTAGCAAACCTTTTGTATCGTTACCCCAATACCTCCATGCATATGGGATATATTGAGCATGGTGATCAGATCATGATATGAATAAACATAACAGTTTAAATAATGTACCAGTAAGGCCTTCTCGCGGACCACCATGAGAATTTGGGGGGGGGGCTGAAGCCCCTCAAGCTCCCCCCCCCCCCCCCCGGCGACATGTTTCAGAAGGGGCCAAATCTTAAACATCCTTCAAGCGATTATGGATTTCCTTAGGTGCACAAAACCTTCTTTTGCCAGAAATTCAGTGACAACTCTTTCTTTCAACTTCAGATGCATGGTTCTAATCAGTCAATCATAATAAGAAAATATTATATTGTTTGTTTGTTTGTTTGTTTACCCTATTTATACCTCACCTTTCTTTACCCTGAAGGGGACTCAAGGCGGCTTACGTAGAGGCAATTATTCAATACCTTGAAACACATACAATTCCAAAAAATTAAGTTAAAATTAATACATATTATACATTTTAAATCATTCCATATTAAAACCAGTAGAGTAAGGTTACCTCTGTCATATCATGCATAGATAGTCCAGGAGCTGAAAAAGAAATAAAATTGTCGAAGGCTTTCATGGCTGGAATCACTGGGTTGCTGTAGGTTTTTCGGGCTATATAGCCACGTTATAGAAGCATTCTTTCCTGACGTTTTGCCTGCATCTATGGCAAGCATCCTCAGAGGTTGTAAGGTCTGAGGATGCTTGCCATAGATGCAGGCAAAACGTCAGGAGAGAATGCTTCTATAACATGGCCATATAGCCCGAAAAACCTACAACAACCCAAAGAAATAAAAGAGAGTGATGGAGGCATTACTTTTTGACCCATCTGCATATATGGCAGTGTAGAGGAGCCTCAGGAGCCTCAGAGGAAAGCAAATGCAAAAGTCCTTTGAGCAAGCCTTGTTTTCAGTCATTTTCGATCAAAATGTTTTCATACTTCATCATTGTAGTGTAATTGAATTTCTTTTTAAACTTTACAACTTCCAATAGAAAATGGCACTGCTTAAAAATACATTTTGCAAAAATCTGAACATTAGATGAACAGCAGTGACAAAGAAACTATACTTCAGAAATGTGGTTATGCCAGATCTTTTGTTAAGTTTTCTGGGCAAGCCAACACTACTTCCAGAGTGAAAAGAACACCTGAGATCCTTTCATCCACATTTGAATAGGTCAATGCAAACAAATTCCATAGAAATTACAGACTGCCAAGGAAAAGAAGTTTAATTGATTTCTTTCTCTCTCGGTTCAAAGTCATGTTACTTGATACACAGTCGGCAGTTATGTATTTGTTGTAACATCAATGTATTACATCCAAACCTAATGTTTAAGTACACCTCCATATAAGGTGTGGGAGAAGGATAAAATATTTTGGCAGAAAACTATATGTCAGTGGCATCCTCAATAGAGATATACCACACATCAATAGAGATATACATCACCAATGGGGACTTTTATATTTTCAGATGTATATTTTCTCATGGACTTGCACATTGACAAAAAGTGCAGATTCAATTGTATTAGTTGGCTGAAAAAAGTAGGACTTGTGTTTGCAAGTATAAGTCACCTTGAACCTTTTTTCTCTCTCAATGTAGCGCTTCGACAGTGTGGCAGAAATCATCGAGAATCATCAACGGTTTTCTCTTGTTCTCATTGACAGTCAAAACAACACAAAAGACTCTACCAAACTCAAACATATAACCAGAGTTTCATAACTATGCACTGAAGATCCGCCATCTTCCAAGAATTTGAGAATAAGTATTTCATGATGAGCAACTGAATATTTAAGTGGAAGAGGTTCTTCCAAATGCTTTTTACAAGCAAAATACATGATATATTGTGGATTTTATAAAGGACCAAAGAGTTATTTGATACTGAACCTATCTTACAGCAAAGTATTGGAGCACTGAGTTAAAAACACCCCATTCCTGCCAAGTTGCTGCATACTTGACATATACATTTTAAGAAAGGCATTCCAGAATCAGAAAAGAAGTCCAAGTAACCAATCTATATAAATAAAAATGTAATGTTTGTTTGTGGGATTAACATAACTCAAAAGCCACTGGACGAATTGCCATCAAATTTGGACACGATACACCTGCTACCCCAAGGAGTGTCCATCACTCAAGAAACGTGGATTTTGTCTTTTGAAAGTTGTAGTTGCTGGGATTTACAGTTCACCTACAATCAAAGAGCATTCTGAACCCCACCAACGATGGAATTGAACCAAACTTGGCACACAGGACTCCCACAACCAACATAAAATTCTGGAATGGTTTAGTGGGCATTGACCTTGAATTTGGGAGTTGTAGTTCACCTACATCTGGAGAGTACTGTGAACTCAAACAATGATGGATCTTGACCAAACTTGGCACAAATACTCCATATGCCCAAATGTGAACACAGATGGAGTTTGGGGAAAACAGACCTTGACATCTGGGAGTTGTAGTTGCTGGGATTTATAGTTAACCTACAATCGGAGCATTCTGAACCCCACCAACGATAGAATTGAACCAAACTTGCCACACAGACCCCCATGACTAACAGAAAATACTGTGTTTTCTGGTGGTCTTTGGTGACCCTTCTGACACTCCCTCACAACCCTCTCCCAGGAGTCCCAACCCCCAGGTTGAGAAATACTTCTTGAAGGCCATCTAGTCCAACTCCCTTCACCAGGGCAAGAAAACATAATCAAAGCCCTCCTAACAAGGAGCCACCCAGCCGTAGATATATATGATTCACTCACATACACACACACACACACACACACATATATATATGACAGATAGAACATCATAGATTTGAAAGGGACCCCTAAAGAAGCACAATAATATGTTCCATGTTCCAGAGTGGGCACACCAGACAACCTCTACAACACTGACAAAGAAACAAGAAGTACTGTTTACTCACAAGCATAAAGAAATGACATATATTAGAAACCCACACTTTCTCATTATTTTTGAGATCACCACACTGGGCCACACCAATGCGTAGCAGGGGACAGCTAGTATTTAATATATTCATAAGGCTATATTTGCAGTGGCTTTCTGTTCTTGCAAAAGGAATTCCTTAGTGAAATTCAGTGGCCAGACTTAGGGTATGTTTGTCATTATTTACCAAGCTAAGTTATTTTCTGGAACATTAATTTTCCAAAGTCGGGCTTTTAATGTAATGTGTTTTATTGGCTTCAGTTGTCTTTGTTGAAACCATTTGTTGAAACCATAACATTTAAAATACATATATACTGATAATACAGTAGAGTCTCATTTATCCAACATAAATGGGCCGGTAGAACGTTGGATAAATGAAAACATTGGATAATAAGGAGGGATTAAGGAAAAGCCTATTAAATGTCAAAATACGTTACTTTTTTTTACAAGTTAAGCACGAAAACATGTTTTACAACAGAAAAAGCAGTTTAATACACGTTAACATTATGTAGTAATTACTGTATTTACGAATTTAGCACCCAAACATCGTAATGTATTGAAACATCTGTGGATCTGGGCAAGAGGCAGACTGCATTGGATAATACAGGTTTGATCAGCGAAGGTTGGATGAGACTCCACTGTACTCTACAAGAGTGTGTATGAATGTGCAGTTATGATGCACAATGCCATGACATAACTCTTTCATGTGTCAACTATTTTGTCTACCTCTCAAATTCTGTCAAGGACAGAGTTATCACATGCCTGTGCTTTTTAAATATGGGTAACATAACATTTGGAAGTTTTGATGATCAAAACACAATGTGTTTGGACTTGGATTTTGTAATTTCAGGTGGTATAGTACTTGTCGGACATTTTCATCAACTGTTTATTGACAGTACTGTTTTCATCTGCCACCTCAGATAAAATAGAAATATCAAGTATGGAAAGACACATTCAAAAGTGAAGCACTATGATCTAGATCCAGTAAGTTTTTTGTGGAGCTTTTGCTTTAACTGGCAGTGGGAACGCCATACATTCCTTGGCTTCTATTTTAAGCCGCAGAGTTGAGGTTCAAAGCGGAAATTTTATATATCGGTTATCTGGTTTTGACCTTCCAAAAGACAACTGCCTTATTTTTAATTCATTATTTATCCCAGTACTCCTCATATAGTGGTTCCCCATTTTCCCCTTTTCCCATTAATTGTATTTTATCAGTCCTTTCCTTTTCTTCAAATAAAGTTTTTCATTTAATTGTTTTGCACTAACAATAGCTTTTTTTAATCTAGGGAACATGTTTATTACTATTAAGCAGTGAAGACATTTGTGATACTTTTAATTCTGCAACATGAATTCAGTTATTTAAATCGGAGTCATAAGAGTCACACATAGGTTTTTGTCAAACTCATGAACTCCATTTAGATCATTGTTTCTCAACCTTTCTAATGCTGCAGTTCTTAATACAGTTCTTCATGTTGTGGTGATCCTCAACCATAACATTGTTTGCATTGCTACTTCATAACTGTCGTTTGCTTATGTTATGAATTGTAATGTAAATATCTGATGTGCAAGATGTATTTTTATTCACTGGACCAAATTTGGCACAAATACCCAAATCTGAATACTGGTGGTTTAGGGTGGGATTTTGTCTTTTGGGGGTTGTAGTTGCTAGGATTTATAGTTCACCTACAATCAAAGAGCATTCTGAACTCTACCAATGATGGAATTGGACCAAACTTGGCACACAGAACTCACATGACCAACAGGAAATACTGGGTATGGTGGGCATTGACCTTGAGTTTTGGAGTTGTAGCTCACCTGCATCCAGAGAGCACTGTGGATTCAAACAATGATAGATTTGGACCAAACTTGGCACAAATACTCAATATGCCCAAATGTGAACACTGATGGAGTTTGGGAAAATAGACCTTGACATTTGGGAGTTGTAGTTGCTGGGATTTATAGTTCACCTACAATCAGAGCATTCTGAACCCCAGCAACAGAATTGGGTCAAACTTCCCACACAGAACCCCCATGCCTTGGAGGGACTCACTAGCGTAAGCCTCCCTCCAACCTCACACGCTCTCCCTCGTCAGCACATGCATTGAGCATGCCTGCTCTCCCCTCCCAACTTGGAATCTCTGAAACAGCCCTCCCCTTGCCTAAGTGGCTAGGCAATCACAGTGGAAGAGGGCTTTTGTGAGAGGAGTCTGGCATCTGTTTCTAAAAAGAGGACTGGCAGAGAGATCTTCAGTCTTGCTCTGCCAAAGGGGTTCCTGAGACCATAAAAATGTTTTCTGATGCTCTTTGGCAACCCCTCTGAAACCCCATCATGACCCCCCCCCCCAGGGATCCTCACCCCCAGGCTGACAAACATTGAGTCCATTAGTATATTCTAACCATTTCCAGCCACCTCATATCAAGTTGTACAAAGTTGGTTGACTTAAACTCAAATGCAAGCTAGGAGAATCAATCGTATTTTCTCTATGTGAGAAATTGCTAGGAGCATTCAGCTCATTGCAAAGTAGTATGTTGGGTCTACAAGGTATGATAGCAATTAATTGTTACTGACCAAATCAAAGTATCATTTCACTGCTAAAGTAGCATTTCTAAATGTTCCCATTACTTAAGCTAGCATATCTAATGAGCAGAATTCAAACTATGAACAGAATGTCATTTCAAGCATCACAGAAGAGATGTTTGCAGGCGTCCCTTTACCCCTCAGTCTTACCAAAGCTGCTCTGCAGGACTAGGGAGAGTGCTCAAGGAGGCTGGCACCATTGGGAATTACAATGGTGTGAGTTAGAATTAACATTATCACAACTCATTCTTATAGTTGTGGAGAACTGTGACCACACAACAACCAAGATTCCTTTCAAAGCATATCTTGTTATCAGCATAAGATATCCACCATGGCAATTTGTTAGAGAGCAAGGGGAGAAGTTGTGACATGTTCGGCAATTTTCCTGACAACACAAAAATAGTCAGTGGACAAGACGCAGTACTTACAATGTCAGTTTTAAGAGTGCTGCACTGAAACCCAAGAGTGATGCAAGAGAAAACTCACCCTTTCCATTCAACACCATCAGAAATCTGCAAACAGCAGGTAGGGATGTACCACACTATAGTTTAATGTGTTTGCAGTGAAGCTGGAAAAAAACCACAGGCTAATGCTTCACCAAACAGTGAACCCCAGGTCTCCATAGGATGAAAGAACAGTTAAAGTAGAGTAATACTTGTATTCTGAATCGGTAGTACAAATGAGCCTAGCTTTTCTGTTCAAACAATAAAAGTACATAATGTTTTTCTCGATCCTGGATCCTGAATGCACACTAAGCTGATGAACAGAAAACCTACGTATGGTAGCTTCAGCTTTGTTTCTTTTAGGGATGATAAAAGGAAATGTTTATTATACTTTACCTAGTCTATCACCCCCAACAGTGAAGTATTTTATTTATTTATCATGTCAGAAACAAAATGAGGGTACCGTTATAATGTATTTTTAAAAGAACACAAAGTTAAAAATTTGGCATTATACTATATACTTGGCATTATATCTAGTATAATGTCAACTGTAAAATAAAGATGCATGTTTTTAGAGGTAAGTCACAGAGCCAAGTCCCACTGATTTTGAAAGGACTGGCATTAAAGTACTAGAATTGCAACCCAGGTCACAAATCTAATATTTATGAGTTACAGAAATATACACTCATATTAAGAAAGCATTATTAATTCAGCATTCATTCCTATCGATTGTCCTATTAAATTTCTTAGAAAGTGTGTTGCATACAAAAAAGGAGAACACACTTTTGTTTTCCCCTCCATTGCCACTTCTGTCACTCTCCTCACATAAAATGGAGTGCTTCCCCTTCTCCACTGCAAAACAACTGGAAATAGAGACTTACTTACTCTTCCACACACATTTAAATTCAGTGGCCAAAGCCCTGTTGGTAATATAAAAATTATTCATATGAATGTGTGATTATACAGGGTGAGGCAGCATAACTTCCTTTTTTCAAAACTTAATATTTATTTGTCGTGTCAGGGCAACCACCAATTATATTACATTTCTAACAGAACAAAGCAAACAAACAGACAAAATACAAAATTTGTGAGTTTGGTAGTTGATTAAATGTCCTTTGACCAGTATCTGGCCACTTGGAGTGCCTCTGGTGTTGCCATAAGGAGGTCCTCCATTGTGCATGTGGCAGGGCTCAGGTTGCATTGCAGCAGGTGGGCAGTGGTTTGCTCTTCTCCACACTCGCATGTCGTGGATTCCACTTTGTGGCCCCATTTCTTGAGGTTGGCTCTGCATCTCGTGGTGCCAGAGCGCAGTCTGTTCAGCGCCTTCCAAGTCGCCCCGTCTTCTGTGTGCCCAGGGGGGAGTCTCTCATTTGGTATCAGCCATGGATTGAGGTTCTGGGTTTGAGCCTGCCACTTTTGGACTCTCACTTGCTGAGGTGTTCCTGCAAGTTTCTGTAGATCTTAGAAAACTATTTATTGATTTAAGTCGTTGATGTGCTGGCTGATACCCAAACAGGGGATGATCCGGAGATGTCTCTGCCTTGGTCCTTTCACTATTGGCTGCTACTTCCCGGCGGATGTCAGGTGGTGCAATACCGGCTAAGCAGTGTAATTTCTCCAGTGGTGTAGGGCGCAGACATGATAATGCGGCATGTCTCATTAAGAGCCCGTGATAATGCGGCATGTCTCATATGAATCAGAAATTTTTATTTTATTTTTATAATGTAGGCGCATACCTAAAGTTTTGTTTTACGTAGTTTTGAAGATCAAATTAGGTAGGCGACGTCCCCCATTCTCCATACACTGAGTAAATCAATTTCTGGCGTTTGTCATAACTCTTGCCAGAATAGCAAGTTCTATGTTGGCAATTTCTTCCTGGATGTTGGGTCTTCAAATCTTGTAGGGTCCTTGGATGGTTCACATAAACACAAGATTTCAAAAAACCCTCATAGAAGGAAATCACAAGAGGCCAAATCTGGAGAGTGGGCCGGCCACTCCAAACCCGCTCAAAAAGTAGGCCCCAACTTCAAAATCACGCTCCTCGCTGTTCCAACGCATGATGGCGACTGAACTGTGTCAGGACAAAACTTTATACACCTGCCTCTTGAACAAGACCACTAGCACTCCACTACATCTTCTATCAACTGAATGGCGTGCATTTTTAAAAAAGGACGTTATGCTAACTCACCCTGTACAATATAGGTATTTCTGGTTGAAGCTATTCAGCAACAGCACCTTCCCATCCATACCACCTAGGTACTCCTCCTATAACTGTTTAATGGCCAGAGGATGGCAAGACTGACCAAAAAGCATCAAGCTGTGTTGTATAGTCAGGAACATAAAGAGGTATGTACCATCCTTGATTTCTTGGGTCAAAGAAGAGTATTTCATTTTTGTGTATCCACTGTCAGGACTATAGCTAGATGTTTCCTGGCCACCTCCATCATCCTTGAACTAAAAAGGCTGACGTCAAGGAACATAAAGGTAGGTGGTGTGCCTGAAGAGACAAGCGGGAATGTAACCATGCCTGGTTGAGCTTTACATATCACCAAATCCATGCTGGATATCAGTCAATATGTTTTGTAAACAAACAGAACTACTATGTCTATAGAATTTATAAACCATCAGCTTCACTAACTTAATAGTTGTGTAACACGAGGGAAAATATATTCTGTTCATATATGCAACAGCAAAATTTTCTAAGATTTTACCAGCTTGGTGCAATGTAATTCCAAAAGACAATGTCATTTGATTGCGTGTACACATTTCAGATTTGAGATTCTTATAATTTTACCCAGAACCTTAAAGAAATCTCATGTAATAAATATGAAGCTTTTCAATCTCATTAACTGTGACAAAGGATTAAAATTTAATAGCAATATTACAAAAAAATTAGTGGCAAAAATAATTACAGTCACCTTACATACACCCACTCATGCAGCATTAAGAGTAGCTGTACTATAACCAAGAACAGAAGCCAGGCCACATTATAAACACACTGCTTGGCCGCTCTACAGCTCAATTCATGTGGTTGAAAACAATTGTGGAAGGCATACTAATTTTTCAAAGCCTGGCAAAAACCCTTGTTTCCTTTCTGTTCTTCCGTGTACCTCTCAAGTTTTAATCAAATTTGAGATGAGCCCTGTGTAATGATGATTTTAATATAAATACAAAATATAATTATGAATATAAAAACCGGAATGCCCTTCACACGGAAATCAATGCATCATTCCACACTTCGTAGGGAACTTATTCTGTTACAATTTAAAAGAATATTCAAACTGTTACATATTTGAAAAAGTCAGCTCAAGAAACAAAGACCAAGATTCTTTATCAGCAACTTAATCTTACAATAAAAACCTGTGCTTTACTTATGGTTTTAAATTATTCAATACAATTATAGAGAAATATTTCTATAAAACAAATCTGTTAACACCAAACATGTGCAGGAGAAAATCTGAAGAGGTAATCCTGAACTGCATTTTCTTAAAGTACATCATTTTCCTGAGATTTTTTTTTTCATTTTCTAAGAACTGTTTAAACATTAAAGAAATTAGATCCACGTGTTAAGACTGATGCAACTCAATCTTAACTTTTTCTGCTCATTAAAATAGTGACTCTCACCATTAGATAACCCTAATTTTTCTATAGTGGACAATACACAATTTAACACTACTAAATCACATCCTCTCCTTATGCTCCAAATGTAATTTTGTTTGTGTATCATTTCAGTCAATACAACTTTGTTTTCTATTTTCTGAACACACAGGGTATATACACATATTGACTATTCAGACTTGACCTATCTGTGATAAAACTCAGTCTGGAAGGAATCTTGGGACATGCCCATGTCTCTCTTTTCCCTTTGCAGGTGGACGAATGCCTGCTTCAGCCCAAATTATCTTAACAGTGTGTGAATTTGACTCCAAGGCCTGAACATACAATGAACGTACAATGATCTTTCCTCCAGCGAAAAGACAAAAACTTTTAACTGTGACTTTAAATGCCCAATATGTAATGCTCTGGCCAACAAACTGAAAAATGCAATATTTTAGTCGCTCTAATAAGTTAAAATATCTGTTCAACTGCAGGCTTAAGAGAGCAACAGTTTCTAGATTGTGGATCAATACGACAGCCTGAGGAGTTTGAGCAAATATCCAATATCATTTCTACTTTCAACCTGACAGCCAAGGCTGTGCTGTTATTCTTGAGAAAATTAAGTTTGGTGATCTTTGACAACATGGGACAAAAGCATTTTTGTTTGCGTAAATTAAGCGTCACAACCTAAAACACAGCAGAATGGTCAGGTCAATGCGGGACTGTTGTGTTTTTTTAATTAAAAGGATGTCCAAACTTGGGAGATTTTTGGTGTGTGGAATGTCAAATGCTTCCTCATTGTGGGATATCAATTTTTGTACTTAGAAAATCAAACCTGAAATATTCCTTTAAGAAAGAAATTATAGAATCTAGCAATAAAACAAGATTTAATAGAGAAAGTTAGAATCTGATTTCTAGCAAGACTATGGCACCATAACCATAGGCTGCACACAGGTAGCAAAATTATTTAAACTCCTAAGACCAATTATACTGATTTAGTGGGGATAACTAATATCCACTTCTGACTTTCTTCAATGGACCCTATAAGCTAATAATACTTTATGCTTCCAACTGATTTCATTATCAGGTTTAAACACAGTAACATGTTTATTGATTTATATGAAAAAATATCTCACTAAGAAAGTAGACAAGATGCACAGAAAAAGTACAAGTGTCATGTGCATAGCAATATAGCTTAAAGCATTCACATATGGCTTTGTTTAAAAGAAACTGTAAGGAAACCTGGCCCCATGTAGACCTGTGGTCATACAGTCAACACAAAGTAAACTGCTTCACATCTTTTAGGCACTTACTAACAACAGTGTTCATCCCTAGAAAAGAAAAGTTTTTGTCCTTTTTTATTTATTTTTGTTAAGATTAAGGAAAAATACGGCAATAGCTGTGTGTAGCTGAAAAACATTTTAGTAGTGCATGCACAGAGCTGGAAAAATACAATTCCTGTGCAAGTTTTATAGCAAATAACTAAAGTACAAAAATATGTACACACTTTTGATTTTTTTTAAAAAAATGTACAGAACAAAAAAAGCCCTGAAACTCATTATCTAAATACAAATATATGACATGATAGTAGTAGCAAAAATCAATTTAAACCGCAATTGCAACTATTTAATTTAGAGTCATACAGTTTCAATTTTAGGTGCTACTACAAAACTTGTTCCTTTTAAAAAAAACACCAAAAACATGATTTTGAAGCTGTTGTTCAAAATAATCTGCAGTCATATATTCTGCTTTGACTTCTTTATAAATCATAATAAATTACTCCAATGAATTCCAGTCACGAGTGGCTTCCATTAGATGACGTTGTCCATGCCCTACCCAGTTGTCCTGATTGTCAAATATTCTCCCACAAAACCAACAGCTAAATTTCATTTTCAGCGTATTATCAGAGGTAGTTTTTACAATCTGATAATTGTTTTTGCTAGTTTTCTTCAGTGTTAATTTTAAAACAAACCTTTCTTTGACAGGACTGACAGGTTTCAACGTTTTACGTTTTCTTCGAGAAAGGTCGTCAGCAATTATATACAAACTGTTACTGTAATCCGCCGGCTCCAAAAGAGCATCAATAGTTCTCTTTGATAAAGAGACTTTTAGTACATGTCCTTTAAATTTTGCAATAGTCTTCATAACATTTACAACTTCTGGAACATCTGCATCTGGGTGGTTTAGTACTACAACTGGCTGATTTCTTCTGGGGCATTTGACAAGTTGTTTGGAATTAAAAGGATGCAACTTTAGAATCCTTTCAGTGTCTTTTGACGCTCTTGGTCTACAGGGGGCATGAAGCAATGATTCAAACTCATTTACATCCACCTGATTTTTCACCTTACACTTTCGATGCAATGTTTTCTTTCTGGGGGGCTCTTGGAGGTCTTCCCTTGCTCCCCGTTTCAGATTCCGGTTCTTTTGCGACACCGTGGCATCCGAAACTTTAGCACCAGTTTGTTTTGAATGACGTCTAATCTTTGAAAATCGGTTTGCCATAGATCTTGATTTTTGGCTTCCAAAGCTACTCCTTTTGTTAGCAGGTACTGTTCGTGCTGAATCAGATGAGGACTTTTCTGACCATATTTCTGCGTGCCTGGAGGAATGTACAGACTCCATGGAAGTGCAAGGGTCTATGGATTCATCTCTGGCCAAACTAGCATTTGCTGGCATCCATTTATGTGATAAGAGCAAAGCATTGCTAGAAGAAAGAGTTGACTGTTTGTGGTCCACTGCAGGTCTGTTAAGGGAACAGGTATTATTGAACTGTAAAGAGGACACAAAGTTGCTAACTGGGAGACAATTGTCAACAGCAGGAAATGTCTTTATTTTCAAAAAAAGCTTTTTTTGCATTGCTCCAGGTTTCTTTGGTTCAGTATTTTGACTATCAGCAGTATTATGAATGTGGTTCTGTATGAGTGGCTTGTTTGACGACATACATTTAAGAAAAACTGCTTGTCTGCCATCAGGCAAAAGTGCATACACAGGTTGTTCTTGTCCAATTTCTGCATGTTTTATTGGTTCCAAAGAGGCAACCCTACCACCTTGATATCCAGCAAGGATTTTCAGAGAAGAAATTGTATTGTCTGAATTTGTAAGATTAAGTTGTTCCTTTCGTGGTTGGCTAATGGATGAAGCACCAGCTGTCCCACTGCAGACACTAACACTAGCAGAATTTCTTACATTTTTAAAACTGTCTGTGTTTGGTTTCATCTCTACGACTTCTTTACTGCACTCTTTAGGTACACATTTATCTAAAACCTGAGAATTATTTTCAGCGGCATTTGCAATTGTTCCAAGTGACCCACCACCAAATGTCAAAATCATTCCAGGTCCTTTGTTCAAAAGTAAAGATCTAGTTGCACCATGTGTTGCCTGAGGATCTGAACCCGTTTTTGGAGAAGGCGTTCCTGAAATAACTTGCAGCCCTTGTTGGTGGGCAAGGCGCAAAGGTACAAAAAATTTTGATGATGGCTGAATTACCACTGATTTTCTCTGTTCTGAAAGAGATGAATGGGCAATATTGGCACTACGGATACTGTAGTGCGTTTTCTCTTTTGCCAACTGATGCATTATGATTGAATCTGTCTGAGTCTTCAGCAATGTACCTGCTATCCCTGATGGAGGGTTCATTTCTTCTGTTCTATGAGATGTCACTGCGTCTTGTCCATTCCTAAAGTCCATAGCTTCATTTGTTGCATTGCAGTTAACATGCAACTCTCTCTTGAATTTATCAGGGGAATGTGTTAAACTGCACACAACTGCTGAATCTTTGAAGTGTGTAAGCATTTTATCATCTGTATGGTTATTTGGAAATGGCTGATTACAGGCAGGTTTTGTGTAGTTGTGTGGCTGTGTAACAGGTTGTCCTTTCAATACATCTTGTAATGACTGATTCACTTCAGGTGACAGAAAATTGGATGCATGATTACTTTGAAGTGAGAAAACCGATGTAATCTTAGGCATGACCGATGAATTTACACAATTTGAGGCATTTTCTTCTTTACACTTTTCAGCTAAATGATCCAATACTTGATTTACCTTACTATTTAAATATTGTGGGTGTTCATGATTTTCAGCACAATGCTGCCTATCAATGGCATAACCAGGCTCATTAGTTAAGAATACTGGAGAATAATTTGAATTTACAAAGCCATAAAGAGGCTGCAAAGATCTTTTTTCCAAATTTAATCCTGTTGCTGATTTAGAAACACACGCTGTGGTTTCACTGGCAGACCTGTGTGGCAGGGGACAGTTTTTGTCAGACATCAAATCTGTAGATTTATCCAAAATGTCTATTTTAGAATAATTATGGAATGGCAACAGCGCATAATTACAAGCATCAGTTGAGGGACAATAAGGATTATTATGTTTACTGCCGTTGTTCACTTCACCATTCAAGACCTTGAACTCTGAAGGAAAGGATTTCTTCATGGGATCGTAATGAAGCATGTGTGTGCCATCAGATGTTGAAATTTGAGGATGGTCCTGAGATATACAATTTCTCCATGAAACAGGATGTCTGGTTTCAGTCCTTGCCACCAAATCACAAGGTAATGAAGAATCTGGTTTCACTGCCAGATGAGCTGCACGCTTTGCTACCACTATATTAGCAGGAGCAACAATCTGAGATGCATTCCAATTCAAAGAACTCGTACTTTCTTGCTTTATTTTTCCTGAATACTGACTGCAAAATGCTGGTGGAGATGTCAATGAATTTACAGAATTTCTAGATACTTGATTAATTTCATGAGTTCTGGCACCTGAAGCAAAACTTGGCCTGTCAACTGACTGTGGTAGACATCCAGCTGAATAGTCTTTAATCACTTCATTTCCTGCAGGCAAATTCTGTCTATCAGTAGGTAGCAGTTTAATCACTATATGTTGCTTTCCATCCACCACTTTGAATCCCATAAATTTAGCGCTGTAGTTTGCAGGAACAGATATTTTATTATTTTTAACCATCAGTACTGTAGGACCATGAACAGCTTTTTTCAACAACCCTTGTCCAGAACCCAATCCATCTTCTGTTCTGTTGCACTGTACTGCTGGGGAGGATTTTGTTTTGCTATAGATAGCTTTTTCATTTGCAAGATTGTTGTTTTCATTTAAGGCAGGTTCCTTTGCAGATTGGCCTAATTCTTCAAATTTGGGCTGAATCTCTTTCAAGTTGTTGAGAACCTGTGTATCCTCATTTCCAATTCTACAACAAGTACTTGTAAATTTTTTGCGTCTCCATAATGCCTTCCTCGAAGCTCCTGTTTTGTACCTTTTCAAGATAAGTTTTAGTCCTGCTGAAGTTTTCATCCTCTTTTCACTGTTAACTCCATCTATTTTATCTTTTGGATAGATGCGGTCTTTGTGTGAGGTAAATATATGTTTTAAAAGATAGTTTTTCCGTGACGCCATGTAGTTACAATACTGACAACTGAAGGGAAACATGCCAGTGTGTGAAACCATATGCGTTTCATATTCCTCTTTTGAAAAACCTACGTAATGGCATGTGTCACATTTATATTGTATTTCCTTGTGTCTATGAATGTGTTGAACAAATGTGCCTACATCCCTGGTAGAAAAAATACATCTTTCACATTGAAACTGGCCATTCACACAATGATTAGATGAGAAATGTTTTGTCAGACCCAACAAAGTATATCTGTGGTCATCATTACAGATTTCACATTTCACTAAAGTGCTACGATGTGTCAGACGGTGTTGGTTAAAGGACTGAAAATTATTTGCTGAAAAATTACACATTTCACATGGGTAAGATGGCAATTCTCCATGATGTAACAGCTGGAAGTGTTTCTGTAGATCATTTGGGCTGTACCTAATGTTGTCTTTGCATTTTGTACAGCTAAAGTTTAGTATTTTTGCTGAAATTTTCTGTCCTTCCTCATAATGCAGTCCTAGTTTATTACATGGAGTTTGAGTCTCAGAACAGTGTAAACTGCCTCCATTCCCATCCACTTGTGTGAAAGATGTCCTTGCTGGCTTCTCTTTACATTGAAACAAATTCATATATCTTTCAATTTCATGTTTCGATACCACTTCATTTGGGATACTGACTCTGGGCAGCTCTATTTTCACATCTTTTAGTCCGTAGGAGAGAATATCTGAAGTTGCAGGCTGAGATGTAGACTTTTCAACAGCAATAGTTGATACAGGAGCACATATTCTATCCACATTCTCTTGCAACAAGCTGGTTTCTTGAATACAAGACGGTTCCTGTTCAGATGGCATTTTCTTAAGCTTCTCTAATATCCTGTCACAGTATTCTTTAAAAGACCTCTGTGCTGAAATACTGTCAGAGAATTTCCTCAATGTAATATATCTGTAAAAAAACACACAATGTAATTCTTAAAAACCCATAAAGATCTGCATTTTAAAAACAAACTGAATGTCTATATAATTAAAGAATATGTAATAAGTCAGCAAAAACTATTTTTTTAAAAAAAATCAAGCCTTTTGATCAAGTGCTTGACCATTTCTATTATTTTATTATATTTATTAAAATCTCACAAACATTTATCACATCACATCCCCCAATACACTCAAGACAGACTTCAGATTTAACTTTTAAAACCGCAAGCTCCCAGGTGGTACATACATTAAATTTTAGCTATTGGCATCTTTTTTTAGATACCTAAAAGGAGATGCCAATAGCTAAAATTGGGGACAAAATGGAAACCTGAAAAATCCTTGAGAATGGCCAAAGGTTCGAACAGGAGTCCCCCAGGAAGGACCGGAACCACTGTAAGACAGTGCCTCCCAGTCCCATCTCACCAAGAGAACCCAGAAGGATACCATGGTCAATGGTATCGAAAGCAATTGAGAGGTCCAGGAGAACCATCAGGGACACACTCCCCTGTCTAGTTCTCTGTGGTGGTTATCCACCAAGGTGACCAAAGCTGACTCTATTCCATAGCCAGGCCTGAAACCAGACTGAAATGGATCTAGATAATCCGTTTCATCCAGAAATCCCTGGAGTTGGGAGACCATCACATGCTCCAAAACTATGCTCAGAAAGGGATGGACACTGGCCAATAAGTTGTCCATTATAGAGGGGTTCAGGGGTGGCTTTTTCAATATAGGTCTCACAACTGTCTCTTTTTGGGCAAGATGGAACTTTGCCTTGGTCTAAGGAGGCACTGACCACGACTTTCTCCCACTCTGCCATTCCCCCACTGGCCTGTTTGATTAGTCAGGAAGGACAAGGACCTAGAATACATGTGGTAGTTCTCACCTCTCCAAGGATCCTGTCCACATTCTCAGGCTGCACAAATTGAAAGATGTTCATCAACACTGGACAAGCAGGAACCAAAGTTACATCCATTGGAACTGTATCAAATAACAGCATCCAAGTCGGAACGGATCTGAGCGAATCACTCGCAAAGTGCCTTACAAATTCTTTACAGTGGGCTGCTGAATGGTCAGGGATTTTTCTTTGAGGACCAGCATGCAATAGTCCTCTGACCACTCGAAACAGCTCAGCTGGATGGTTCCTTGCAGATGCAATGGTAGCAGCAAGGAATGATTTCTCTGCTGCCTCCATTGCCACACAGTAGGCTTTCAAATAAGCTCTAGCCCGTGCTCAGTCAGATTCGCTCTAGTCTCCATCTCACTTGGAAAACCAAGGGGCTGGTTTGGCTAGAAGGAAAAATTCTTTGAGATCCTACCATAAAAACATGGATGAAAAATAAACCTCATCAGAAAACCATACATAGAAAGATTTTCAAAGTTGTTTTAAAATGCAACACAATGAAACAAACAAAAATTCTACCTACATTTTTGAAATAATAAAAATCCGGTACCCTCTTGGAAGTAGGTAGGTATGGGGAATGGGAAGAAGGGATTTGGAAAAGAAATGACTCAGTGGTACTAAAGCTTTATTTATTTTTTATATATATATATATATATATATATATATATATATATATATATATAAAAGTTATTCTACGAAGTACACATTTATTTATTTACCATAGTTGTATGCCGCCTTTCTCAGCCTGGAGGCGACTCAGCCCAGAGGCGACTCACATGAGAAATATCAAACTTTTCCTTTCCTACAGAACTGGTCACCAATCTCAAAGGAGACTGGTGCTTCCAAAAATGAAAACTCGATACATTGCCCTTTGGAACTACCACATGACTGCAAACCTTTAGGGTTTTGACTGGACAAGTTGTTCTTCATTCAGTAACATGATTAGACTTGTCATAATGCATCTCCCATTACATACAATATGCTATTAAATAAGTCAGCAAGATGCAAGCCTTTGACTAATTTTCTTACACTCAAAACATGTCACTTGTTCTTTGAAACATGGTGAAAATACAGACTTTCTTTCTGATCTCATCTTTATTCAGTCATTGACTTGTCTTCATTCACTCGTATCCATCCAATCCATTACTACCAATTTATTAACTTCTGTCTTTTCGCTGAACATGTGCCATAAATACAATGGTGACTTCCTGTGATATCTCTGACTCTGCACAGTTTCACATGCCTATTCTGAAAACGCTACATGGCTTTCCCATTCCCACTTATTTCTCTTCTTAGAAATTCAACTCATAGACATCCTTCCCTGAGATATTTACTAACTCTGCTTCTCCACACTGCTATCCAAATGTCAACTGCTCCCTGTCATTATTCCTTCTCTAGTCCTAACTCCTCTCCGTCACAGAACACTTCCATATGATTATTTCCCATACTTTATGAAAACCTGAAAAGCTCACTTTTTAAAAGAACTTTTAGAACAATATTTTAGTCACAATAAATTATGTTAACTGAGGGAGTATCTATGGTGCAGAATTAATGCACGGGAGTGAAAGAAGGGAGGCCCTGCTCTCGCTCCCGTCAACAGCGCAAATGCGGCTGGCAGAGACGAGAAGCAGGGCCTTCTCGGTTGCGGCCCCCCACCTATGGAACACACTCCCAAAGGAGGTAAGATCTGTTCCCTCGCTCCTGACCTTTAGAAAAAAAATAAAATCATGGTTCTGGGACCAGCCCTTCGGACAATAGATGTATGCAGCTTTCAGTGGGACAAGGACTGGAACGGCGACTCAACTGATGAGATTGCTTTATGGTTTTAATAACTGTTTTGATATTTGATGATGTACTGTTTTTAATATGTTTTATGTTTATAGTGTGGTTTTACTATTGTAGTTGTAAGGCATTGAATTTTTGCCATTATCTATGTGTAAACTGCTTTGAGTCCCCCTAGGGATGAGAAAAGCGGTATATAAATACTGCAAATAAATAAATCTAACATCTGTTTAACTATCATGGCTCAATGTTATGGAATTCTGAGAGTTGTAGTCTGGTAAGGCACCAACATTCTTTTGGTGGAGAACACGAAAGGCCTTCTAAAATTACAACTCCCAGGATTCCATAGCATTAAGCCATGGCAATTAAACGGATGTCAAACTACATTAATAGTAAGGTGTTGATGTTCTCTTTAATGAAATTAACAATATATTCTTCCCATTTTCTCCACTCCTCCGTTCTTCTAAATTTAGCTTGCTGATTTGACAATTTCATCATTTTTATGTTTCAACACAGATATAAATATTTCAAAAAATGCAGGATGTTTTAACTAAACATTTTAGACAGCAAACTTTTACCATTTTAAAGTTTTGCCAAGAAATCCTAAAACTTACCTTTAAAGAAAAATTACAACTCCATTCTTTAGTATCCGCTCAATATTTTTTCCCAAAGATAGGCATAAAATCAAGGTTTGATGCCTTTTGCATTCAATATATTAAAAATCCTGAAATAAAAAGAAAAAAATAGAATGAAGCTGTACAAATCACCAATATTTGAGATCTAACTATAGCAGATTTTAATATAAACAGAAAGGCCTACCTCTAAGAGGAATTCTACCATATGACTAGATGGAAATTGCAGGGATATAAACAAAATTATTTTTATGCTAGTAGAAGGAAACATTGCTAGTTTTGCAGCTCTGCACATGGCTGGAACTGAAATACTTAATACTTTAAAATTATCTGGTACTTAGGAATTTGTAATAAGTATTCAAAACTTGGTTTATAGCAGATACTGATAATCAAAATACGGTAAGTACACTCATGCAAACATTCTAAACAGGGCTAAGTGAACAAGAACTTGTTGAGTTTTAAACAAATAAAACATACTGCTTTCCTAAATCTCATTAATTTTCAATACAATCTTAGTGCACATCTACCCTAGATATAATTTTGAATATAGTCAACAGTATTTTCTTCTATGTAAAGATGCACTAGACTGCAGTCATAATACATGGCTGTACAACTGCCTAGCCCTTTGGAACAGACTCCTTAACCATATGTTAACTAATTATGCACACAAAGCGATGCAACCTATTATACCTTATATTATTATTATCTTTCACATTGAAAAGAATCATGTTTAAGTTTAGAAATAGGCAGCCAAATTCTCAAAAATAGCGTAGTGTAGCTTCAGTTCTGAAAATATTTGATCACATCATATGAAAGTCGGTTCATATTAAAACCATGTTTGTCTAAAATTGCTAGGGATTGCTACTGAGCAAGAATATGCATCCTGTTGAATATGGCACTAAAAGATTCAAAATGGTGCAAGCACCCTTAGATTATCTAACTGACCCTTTCCGCAGATTAGTTCAGATGTAAGTGGAATGTATTTTATTAAATTAGAACAGGAGTCGGGACTACAGCCTTTAACATGTTGCTCAATTTAAACTATTATCCACACTAGCCAGCATGGCCAATGGTCAGGAATGCTGGGAGTTGCAGTTCAACAGAATTTGGAGGGCTGCACAGTTCCCACCCTTTAACTAAAAATAGGGGAGCAGTCACACAGGCAGGTTTCTTCAGTGCGCCAACTTGTCATGAGCATCTGCGCACACTGAATCATTCTGTAAGGATCAAAAGCACAGAATCCTTCGAAACCCTAATCCTCAAAATTAGAACACTCTTGGCATACCCTAATAGAGGATGACGTCTATAAGCATGGTTTGTGCATGCGTGCTTTGCGGTCACCTGTTCACTTATGGCAACCCCATAATTTTAAAAGAGTTTTCTCAGGTATGGAATATTCAATATGTGCTTTTACCACTTTCTTTCTCTGAAATATAGCCCACAATATCTGGTATTCATTAGTGGTCTCCCATCCAGGAATTCAACCGAACTGATCTTTGTTAGCTTCCAAGTTGAGGATTTGATACCTCAGTTTAGGATATTTATGCAAACTTAAATATTTTAACAGGAAAACAAAAAAAAATCCTACCTACCTTACAAACAATAAATGTCTTCATTTAGCTTTATAATCTATATTTCATGTTGTAAACATTTCTGAAAGAAATATTTTAAGCCTTGTAATCAACTGCCATTAAAAATGTCACATGTTTTGCAAATATTCAAGAAAGAATAAGAATTCTTCCAAGTTCAAAACACAATGATTTGATGTTTCTACATTTTTTCCTACATTTCCTACATTTCTTTCTACTTTCAATATTTCCAACTTCTGGTGGTACTTTACTTTAAACCCTAAGAAATACATTATGAATTCATGGCAGTCAAGCATATGCAACCAAGCAAAAGATAGTACAATTAGAATTTCTTTTCATTCAACTATAATAGATGCAAATTATCAAGTCTCGACCTAACAAAAAATGCAAACAGAAACCCCACCTATCAGTTATTCACCATAATTTACAAGACACACAGTGAGCACAAAAATAATCAAAACATATGAACGTTTTTCATTAATTAATTTTCAGAAACAAAGCGTCTGTTGCCTAACTTTCTAAAATGTTTTTAAAGCTACATTCCATATAATACTTAAACTCACTGTGAACTGCCCTGAGTACCCTTCAGGTTGAGAAGATATATAAATATAAATATTGCAAATAAATAAATAAATTCTATTACTTCTTTTTAAAGTCTACACACAGGATGATAACACTTCATCATACCACATTGAGTAAAGACAATAATCATGGTGAAAAGAAAAACTCAAGAAGAACAAGATGGCAGTTAGCTTTTCCTGTCTTTCCACACCATAATTTTTTTAAACATTTTTCAAATTCTCATTAAACATCCATTAATGACAATGCTCATTGTCTTCTCTTCACAAAGGTGAGAGCTGGTTGAAAAGTGTGAGGTTTCCCCCCAGTCAAGTGAATAGCACAGCTGAGATTTGAAACCAAATATGTTGGCCTGCCTTATCTGCAGATGTTGAATGTGCTAGGGTCTATCAAATCGGAGAAAAAATAACAGTGTATCTTACCAGCTAGCTGGAGCAAAACTGTGATAAGAAATATTGCCAGGTGATCAACTCTCATGGAGTGAGACACTAATTTTTGTCCCTAAGAGACTTTATCAAGTTATGCCAAGTAGTCCACAACCAACACCTTCATCACTCCCTCCATAGACAAAAAAAAGTTTGTCTTCAGTGAGGAAATAAACAGAGAGAGAACAAAACTTCTCATTTGTAAGACTGAGAGATATATGGGCTCCTCGACTTAGCCAAGACTAGTTTAAATTACATCATAGCACCACTTAGTGATACAGATACAGGGGGCCCTTCTACACAGCCATATAGCCCAGAATATCAAGGCGGAAAATCCCACAATATCTGCTTTGAACTGGGTTATCTGAGCCCACACGGCCATATATTCCAGTTCAAAGCAGATAATGTGAGATTTTATTTAGCTGTGTGGAAGGGGCCTGGTCAATTCTCAGCACCACTTAGTGATACAGATACTAGTTAAGTTTGAAAATGGAAAAATGGAATTATGTGCTTTTTAGGAGAAGATAACCAATTACACATAGAGCTTGTTATTGATGGAAGAAGCTGTGTGAGAATAGCTTCCTGTCTCTCGCATCTTTCTCCTGTGCTGTTTCTTTCTTTATTTATTTACTATTTATTTACTATGCTTATATACCACAATTCTCAGCCTACTGGCGACTCATTGCGGTGTTTCTATCACAAGGCAAAAGCAAAACTCTGCTACATTTTGCCTAAGATCACTATTCTCCCTGTCCCCCTGCCACCTTCATGTTCTGTTGTCTCCTGACATTAAATCCAGTCATGTCCAACTCTGGGGGGTGGTGCTCATCTCCATTTCTAAGCCAAAGAGCTGGCATTGTCTCCTAGGAAAATATAAATAGAAGAAGCACTGGAATAACTACTGTACACATCTTCCCTTGGCTCTCCTTGTGGAAGACGTTCTAATTTCTCAGTCCATTCAAAGTCATCTCCCCCTTACCCTAGCCAGCCGGCCAGCCTCAGCTTGACTTGGTCAACAAGACTTCTCAATAGGAGTGAAAAGAGATGAGCAAACCATACTGAGTTTTGCTGCATGAATATACACTTCTGTTTCCCACCCCATTGGCTGGCCATGTCATACTTTCCTCCAGAAGAAAATATTGTTAGGGTTCAACAGGATATAATGCGAACACAATCACATTTATTAACTGTTATAGCAGTGTGGAATTGTTTTATGACAACATAATATAGTTACATATTACTGTCCATGTGCAAAATAACACCTGTTTTCATTAAAATAAAAAGGGACCTAAAGTGAAATGTAGTCACCAGTTATTCAAAACCATGTTCTAATTCAGTGATTCTCAACCTGGGATCTGGGGACCCCTGGGGAGCTGTGATGTCATCACAAAGGGTTCACAAAGGATTAAATTAAGCTATTAGTTATTATTAGAGTTGCTACTATTAAAATCATATTGAATTATTCATATTGAATTATTATAATCAACATATTGTATTATAACAGAAGTGTGTGCTTTAACAGATAACTTATATCTTATATCCCCTTAACTTATATCCCCTTCTTTCTAAATTTGAAGGACCTTTATGTGAAAACTGAAACAATTATTAGATGCAGTCTAGTGCCTTAAATCTTGAATTAAGTCTTGGGGGTCGACAGTCACAGAAGATATTTAAAAGGAAGTCTATAATGCAGAAATGGTTGAGAATCAATGTTCTAATACAAGTAGTTACTCCTTTTTGAGAAGTCAGTTTACTATACAAACTGTTTTCAAATCTTTCCTCTGTAACATGTTATGATGACCAATATAGAGCAACATACAAAACACAGTATACACAATTGAGGACTAAATCCAAAAGTTGGTTTCCAACTAAAGTAGACCAAATGAATCATTGGGGCTTACATAAGTATTGATTTACAAAATCTGCATTGATTCAATAGGTCTTTTTAGTTGGGCTAAGCAACTTCATTTAGGTGTATGTCACCTGCTAGAACATACTAGATTCCAAAGCATGCTCTTCCTTTGTTACAGAACTCTGCTACAATCATCTGTCAATAACAAAAGTTCACCTACTGCAAACACAAACGTGTTAAAAGACTCATGGATACTGAATACTTAAGGCTACCATACTATGTCAAATTAAATGTAAATAGGATAAATTAAACGGGAATTTTATTAGAGTAAAGATGCACAAGACTTCCTTATCCACTGAAGTATCTTGTCCTTTGACCACAGTTAGAAAGATGGAGAAATACAGTAAAAGTTGGAGAGGTAAAACAGAAATGTGCTATGAAAGATGGAGACACCTAGGGAAAATAATAATAATGTCTTTTTAAAGTTATGGAGACCTAGGAACAGTTGTGAGAGTACTCTTCAGCATTAACATGTGTTTGCAATGTTAGTTCTAAACATGTGAACAAAGAGTAACAGTAGATGCATCCTGCCTGTAGCACACATGCCAAGGCGTGAGCATGTGCAGTAACTTGGTAATAAGTATGTAACTGGAAATGCTATAGTCATCAAAAAAACCTGCTGATGCCATATTCTAAGACAATTGAGTCTTGCAAATACAAAGTGTTTCAAAAAGATGGTCTCACTTTAAAACCACTGTATCTCTGCAACCCTGACTGGCCCATAAATTGACCTCTTTCCACTTGAAAGGGTGGGCACATGGTTACTGCTAGTTGCCTCTCCAAGCAATAAATACCCTGGCCACAGTCATTTGCAAGATGGTGACTCACAACATAATGCATAATGAGAGTCTCTATTCTCTATTTTTGGAGTTTTTTTATAACTGGTGTCTAAGATCAAAATAGTTACTAAAACCTGACAACTGTTTGTAACTTTTTTTGTGTAATTGTAACATATACTGCTTTGAAATTGGATTCATCATTTTGAAACTTAGCATCTGCTGGGGTTTGGTTCCAGGACCTTTGTGGACACCAAAAACCTTGGATTTCCACCACTTATTATATCTAAAGGCATAGAAAAACAATGCCCCTCAAACAAAACAGAATAACAAAGATGTGCCTTTTGGATTTCCTCTGAACATTTTCAAACGGTGGATGGTTGGATTTATGTGAATAAATAAAACACAGTAGTGGAACATACGGTCTGATTCATTCTGTATTGCGTATAATGTGAAAGATGAACATGGTCGTACAATGGTATACTGGTCAACTTTTGCTTGAGATACAAATGGAGGTGAATAGAGAATATGTGATCTGCATGAAAGATGAGGAATGGATTGTCTAAGTGCTAAGAGGTGAAACAAAAGACACCCCTGATGCCATACTCTTGAAGCGCATGACAGCAAGTCGTATCCTGAGCAATGGAAGTCCTGATGTTACAAAGGCCGCTTCTACACTGCCATATAAATGTGAGATTATCTACTTTGAACTGGATTATACAGTAGCATAGACGCTGGGCCCCTTCCACGCAACTATACAAAATCCACATTGAACCAGATGACATGGCAGTGTGGGCTCAGATAATCCAGTTCAAAGCAGATTATTGTGGATGATCTGCCTTGATATTCTGGATTATATGGCTGTGTGGAAGGGCCCTCATATAATCCACTTCAAAGAAGATATTGTGGATGATCTGCTGTGATATTTTGGGGAAGGGATCTCATATAAACCAGTTCAAAGCAGAGAATGTGGATGATCTGCCTTAATATTCTAGGTTATATGGCTGTGTGGAAGGCAGGCCAGTTCAAAGCAGACATTGTGGATGATCTGCTGTGATATTTTGGGTTATATAGTCGTGTGGAAGGGCTCTCATATAAACCAGTTCAAAGCAGATAATGTGGATGATCTGTCTTAATATTCTGGGTTATATGGCTGTGTGGAAGGGGCCAGCTCAAAGCAGACAATGTGGATGATCTGCTTTGATCATCTAGATCAGGGGTCCTCAAACTTTTTAAACAGAGGGCCACATCATAGTCCCTCAAACAGTTGGAGGGCCGGATTATAATTTGAAAAAAAAAGAATGAATTCCTATGCACACTGCGCATTTGTAGTGCAGAAACCAATCAAAACAATACAATAATTAAAATGAAGAACAATTTTTACAAATATAATTTTATAAGTATTTCAGTGGGAAGTGTGGGCCTGCTTTTGGCTGATAAGATAGGATTTTTGTTGTTGTTGTTTGCTTTTGAGTCATTACAGACTTAGGTTGACCCTGAACAAGGGCTGGATAAATGACCTTGGAGGGCCGCATCCRGCCCCCGGGCCTTAGTTTGAGGACCCCTGATCTAAATGATATCGAAGTGTGTAATGACCCCAAGTGAAGAAGGGAGGCCTTTTCAAAAGAGTTGTTCTTCCTTCTTTAGGAAAGCTTCCATTCTTCTTCACTTGGGCCCCTTCCACACARATGTATAAAATCCACATTGAACCAGATGACATGGAAGTGTGGGCTCAGATAATCCAGTTCAAAGCAGATTATTGTGGATGATCTGCCTTGATATTCTGGATTATATGGCTGTGTGGAAGGGACCTCATACAATCCAATTCAAAGCAGACATTGTGGATAATCTGCTGTGATATTTTGGGTTACATAGCTGTGTGGAAGGGATCTCATATAAACCAGTTCAAAGCAGATAAAGTGGATGATCTGTCTTAATATTCTGGGTTATATGGCTATGTGGAAGGGGCCAGTTCAAAGCAGACATTGTGGATGATCTACTTTGATCATCTCTAGATGATATGGAAGTGTGTAATGACCTCAAGTGAAGAAGGGAGGCCTTTTCGAAAGAGTTGTTCTTCCTTCTTTAGGAAAGCCTCCACTCTTCTTCACTTGGGCCCCTTCCACACAGATGTATAAAATCCACATTGAACTGGATTATATGGCAGTGTGGACTCAACCCAGTTCAAAGCAGATTATTGCGGGTGATCTGCCTTGATATTCTGGGTTCTATGGCTGTGTGGAAGGGCCCTCATATAACCCAATTCAAAGCAGACAATGTGGATGATCTGCTTGGATCACCTGGATGATATGACAGTGTGGAAGTGAAGAAGGGAGGCCTTTTCGAGAGAGTTTTCCCTCTTTCTTGAGGAAGGCCTCCTCTCCTCTTCTTGGCTTGGAAACATCCCAGGCAGGTGAGGAGGCTGCAAGGTGAGAAGTGACACCCAGCTGGGGCAACGCCTGAGGGAAGCACAGGAGCCCTCTTCTCACACACAAGTCCACTCCATGTTGTTGAGTCTTGGTGGAGAAAGGCATGGCCACATAGGCTGTCACGAGGCGCCCTGGCACTTCGGCATTGGCCCGCACGGAGTCCCCAAACCCTTCTTCCCCTCCCAAGGAAGAGAAACCGCGTAGAGAGAGGGGGGGCAAAGCGGGGGGGACTATTTGATGCCTCTCCGCCGGGGCAAGAGGGCGGTTCCTGCCCAACTGCCCGAAGGCGACGCCTCTTGCCCCTCTCCCCCGCTTTAACCCCACCGCCTTCGGGCCTGCCCGGCGCCCCTCGCCCTCCCGGGGCCCCCGCGGCCTCCCCGCCCGCCTTCCCCACTCAACGGGCGCCTCGGTTACCTCGCCCGCCGCCATAGTCCGACGAGTCACCGTTGGCGGCCATGACGCTTTGCATCCGGGCACTTGACGCGCGCGGCAATGGAGGGAGGCGGGGTGAGGAGGCCGAGGCGGAGGGATATGCGCCTCGCGCGCGTACACACACACACACACAGAGAGGAAGGCGCGGAAGGAGACCTCGGGGCCTAAAACGCTGGTTGAGTCCAATGAGTCAAAACAGTGAAATGACCCCCCGCAGAAGAACGCCCTCCAGTCTGGCTGAGGGAGGCGGCGCGCGAGGAGGGCCTCCTGTGGTCTCCCCCACAAACCGCCTCTCTGAGGGGGGCTTCTCCTCAAGGCATGAAGGAGAGTGTGCCTTGCCTTCCCCACCACCTCCGAGTCCCTCCTCTTCCTCCTCCCCTTCCTCGCAGACGGGCAAACAAACAGGCACACTATGGGGGCGGCTCAGTCACAACACAATACACCAACATCCCTGGCAGGGAGGCAGCTACATCCCTCATGGGCCGCCTTGGCAGAGGAAAGAGCATCCCAGGAAAGGAAGGAGCCATCATGTCCTCCCTCAGCCAATGGAGCCTGATGACATCACCGCCCTCTTAGGCTCATCCCGCAGCCATTTTCTCAGGGCTCTTTGTACTGGATGATATGAGGGCCCTTCCACACAGCCATAGAGACCCAGAATATCATGGCAAATCATTCACAATGTCTGCTTTGAACTGGGTTATATGAGGGCCTTTCCACACAACCATTGAACCCAGAATATTAAGGTAGATCATTCACAATGTCTGCTTTGAACTGAATGATATGAGGGCTCTTCCACTCAGCCATAGAGACCCAGAATATCAAGGTAGATTATCCATAATGTCTGCTTTGAACTGGATTATATGAGGGCCATTCCACACAGCCACAGAACCAGAATATCAAAGCAGATCACCCACAATGTCTGCTTTGAACTGGATTATATGAGGGCTCTTCCACAGCCCTAGAGACCCAGAATATCAAGGTAGATTATCCACAATGTCTGCTTTGAACTGGATTATATGAGGGCTCTTCCACAGCCATAGAGACCCAGAATATCAAGGCGGATCACCCACAATGTCTGCTTTGAAATGGATTATATGAGGGCCCTTCCACTCAGCCAGAGACCCAGAATATGAAGGTAGATTATCCACAAAACTGGATTATATGAGGGCTCTTCCACAGCAATAGAGACCCAGAATATCAAGGTAGATTATCCACAATGTCTGCTTTGAAATGGATTATATGAGGGCGCTTCCACAGCCATAGAGACCCAGAATATCAAGGTGGATTATCCACAATGTCTGCTTTGAACTGGATTATATGAGGGCCCTTCCATAGACACTCAGAATATTGATAATGTTGTATATTATTGTCTATGTTTTTTATTTTAATTGCTTGTATTGTTGTGATTATTGCTTGTATTGTTGTGTTTGGGCTCGGCCTCATGTAATGTCTGCTTTGAGCTGGATTATATGAGGGCCCTTCCATAGAGACCCAGAATATCAAGGCAGATCACCCACAATGTCTGCTTTGAATTGGATTACATGAGGGCCCTTCCACTCAGCCATAGAGACCCAGACTATCAAGGCAGATATCAACAATGTCTGCTTTGAATTGGATTACATGAGGGCCCTTCCACTCAGCCATAGAGACCCAGAATATCAAGGCAGATCACCCACAATGTTTGCTTTGAATTGGATTACATGTGGGCCCTTCCACTCAGCCATAGAGACCCAGACTATCAAGGCAGATCATCAACAATGTCTGCTTTGAACTGGATGAAAATTGGGCCCTTCCACACAACCACATAACCCAGAATATAAAGTAGATCATCCACAATGTCTGCTTTGAACTGGATGAAAATAGGGCCTTTCCACACAACCACATAACCCAGAATATAAGGTAGATCATCTACAATGTCTGCTTTGAATTGGATGATATGAGGGCCCTTCCACGCAGCCATAGAGACCCAGAATATCAAGGCATATTATCTTCAATGTCTGCTTTGAACTGGATTATATGAGGGCTTTCCTGTCTTTCCAAACCTCTTTATTCCTGTTCCCGTCACAGAACGGCTCTCTAATCCTTGGAGCCCAGGAAGGAAAATGGCCTCACTGGGCCCATCCAGACAGTGATATAACCTGGAATATCAAGGCAAATCATCCATAATATCAGCTTTGAACTGTAATATCTGAGTCTAAACTACCATATAATCCAGTTCAATGTGGATTTTATGCAGCTGTATGAAAGGGGCCGAAGCAAAAAAAAAAAAAGAGAGAGAGAGGGCCTCAGAATATCAAGGCAGATAATCTACAATATCTGCTTTGTACTGGGGTCCCTTCCACACAGCCCTATATCCCAGAATATCAAGGCAGAAAATCCCACAATATTTTGCTTTGAACTGGGTTATCTGAGTCCATACTCCTCAAGGCATGAAGAAGAGTGTTCATTGCCTTCCCATATTCAGATAATGTGGGATTTTCTGCCTTGAAATTCTGGGATATAGGGCTGTGTGGAAGGGGCTTGGACTATCTGAGTCCACACTACCAGTTCAATGTGGATTTTATGCAGATGTGTGGAAAGGGCCTAAGACAAAGCCAGGAGAAGAGAGTCCAGTTGAGCCTTTATACTGGGCACAATGACATGTCCCAGGTTGAGGGCCCTTCCACACAGCCCAAAATATCAAGGCAGATCATCCACAATAATGATAATAGTAATAATAATAATTTTATTTCTTACCTGCTTCTCCTCATGGCTTGAGGCAGGTTACAAAACAATTTAAATAAGCGCAGCAAAAACACTACCAATAGACACTCTAAAAAATATCTCCATAAAAGTTACATACCAGAACATATCTCTATGAAATACATATTAAAACAGACAAAACAGAAATTAAACAAAGGACATGCATTAAAATTCATGTTTATGTTTAAAGACTCTGGGCCCTTTCAGACAGTCCCTATATCCCAGGATCTGATCCCAGGTTTTCTGTGTATCCCAGATTATCTGGCAGTGCGGGCTCATATAATCCAGTTTAAAAATTAAGGAAAATGATAGAAAAAAGGTAGAAGTTTTTAATTAGAAAGTGTCCAAAATGGAAATTATTGACTTTATTATTTGCCTGTTGCCTTTATGCATTTTTCTCTCATGCCCCTTCCACACAGCTGAATAAAATCCCACATTATCTGCTTTGAACTGGAATATATGGCAGTGTAGACTCAGATATTCCAGTTCAAAGCAGATATTATGGGATTTTCTGCCTTGATATTCTGAGTTATATGGCTGTGTGGGATTATGGGACCCACGGCAGCTCAGAAATTTATTTATTTATTTATTTATTTGGTGCATTTATTAACCGCCATTCTCAGCCCTCTAGGGCGACTCATGGCGGTGTACAACATATAAAAAGGCAATTTACAAAAAGGCAATTACAAAACAACATATTAGCAATACAACAATTATAAAATTACACTAAATAATCCGCTTCGTCTCATAGTAGAATCGTAACCAATCTCATATTCCTTGTTCCATTCCAGTCGTCTTTACCACTTTATTATAGCACTTAATTAAATGCCCTCTCGAACAGCCATGTTTTAAGGCTTTTTCGGAAGGACATAAGGGAGGGCGCCTGCCTGATGTCCGCAGGGAGAGTGTTCCACAGCCGGGGGGCCACCACTGAGAAGGCCCTCTCTCTCGTCCCCGCCAGACGTGCCTGTGAGGCAGGCGGGATCGAGAGAAGGGCCTCCCCAGACGATCTCAAGGTCCTCGTGGGCTCATAGGCCAAGATGCGGTCCGAAAGGTATTTTGGGCCAAATGACCAAACAAAGTGAGGTAAATGTAGCAGTAAGATTAAAATGTTGCTATTTTGTTTAAATCATGATATATAAAATCATTTAAAAACATAAAACGTTCAAATGAGAACATCTACCCACCCACATAAGAAGGCTTCCTTTTCATCCTCCATGCAAGGCCGAAAGCAGAACCAAAACAACTGTTAAAATTTAAAATGCTGCAGTCAACAAATTTATCTTCAAATCACTTAATCCAAGCTTGAGTTTTGTATATAAATCCAACAATTTTTCTCTCTTTTAATTTACAAAATGCGAATTCCATATTTATTTGGGGGGGGGGGGGATGACAAAAAAGCTTTTCACAGGTTGTCTATCATACTGAATACTAATTTAAAGTTTTGTTTTTTAATTTAATCTTGTTAAGCTTTTACAATATGTTTAATGAAACCCATGCAAAGTTTCCATGCTATATGCAACAACATATTTTCACTTCAGAAGCTATCATTTTTCTGGAAATAACGTTGAGCTAAAAAGATATGTGCAAACCTGTAGTGGTTTCCAAAATATTTGGGAAACGGAGCTCTACATTTTTAATGCAAATACCATGGGAACAGAGGTGGCATTTGCAGACCTTGAATGTATGGATTTAGCATGAAAGAGTTGTGTGCATGGAAGGGATCCTACCATTTCCCAGAAGAGAAGCAGATGTGTTCTAATTGTAGAGGATTTCTTAATGAGGACAACAGAGGCAGTCTATATGAACCTGACAGTTTGTCTCCAGAAATGTTCTGCCTTCACAGTACAGGGAGCTGAGATGTGACAGAAAGTCTGAAAAGATGCATCAAGTCCACCAACTGTTCCCACTTCCTCATGACCTATGTAGGAACAAATTACATTGCCACACACATCCTTCGACATATTGTAAGTGACTACAAGCCTATGAATAGGACGCTGAAGGATCTTGGGGTGAAAGTTATTATTTCATCTGCCTATTGGAAAATTTGGATTTATTTTTTTTTGCGTCAGGAGCGACTTGAGAAACTGCAAGTCGCTTCTAGTGTGAGAGAATTGGCCATTTGCAAGGACGTTGCCCAGGGGATGCCCAGATGTTTACCATCCTGTGGAAGGTTTCTCTCATGTCCCCTCATGAGAAGCTGGAGCTGACAGACGGGAGTTCACCCCACTCCCGGATTTGAAACGCTGACTTTTCAGTCAGCAGTCCTACCAACACAAGGTTTTAACCCATTGCACCATCGGGGGCTCCTTGAACTTGGATAAGAAAGAGAGAGGAACATTAGAAATGAACAACTGGCTATATAGATAATGTTGTCAAGGGAAATTGACTTCAGGTACCACATTCTGCAGTTTTATGTTGAAGGACTTCTGTCAAGAAATGACTTGAATGATGGTTAGTGAGAATCATTGCTTAAAGTCACACACACCTTGTTACAGTAAGTTGTAACAGAATCAAGTGTGTGTGAGAGTGTGTGTTAAAGAAAACCTTATACTGTAAATTATCATGTGCAGCTGCTAATCTAGGTCAGCTAGTAAGTTTGGACCACACCTGGTGGGGTATAACTATGTGTTTTAGAATACCGTTTGGAGGGTTATTTGGCTTTAGCTTCAGCTTCACCTCTGAAGCTGAAGCTAAAGGTTTTGTTCACAGTCATATGTTCTGCTCTCTCATTTGGAGGAAGATGAAGAAGCCACATTCTGTATTACTTACAATGACTATGTAAGTTTGTTGCACTGTTTATTTTGTATGCAACACTGCAAGTTTATGTTTTGACTCTGCTGACAAGGGTAAAGTTTTCTATTGCTTTTTCTCTTGCCTGTGTGCTAAGTTATTGTTTCTTTTGCATTGGACCTGACTAAATTCCGCTTAAACGCACCTGACTATTTTGGATCTGATTCTCAGCAATTGGGAAGAACAACTCTATTGCCAGTGGAAATAGTTGGAAACTGGAAGTGGCTGCGTCCTCCTGCAAACCATTATACAGAGTGAAGAAGGCACATTATGAATTTCCATAAGACTGACTTCAATAAGCATAAATACTAGCAAGATCCTATATCATAAATTCTCAAAAAGAAAGGAGTACATGATAGAAGAGAAATGAAGGCATAATCGCAATTCACGTGAGAGAGAAAATGGAAGGTATGTAAAGAAATCATGGATGGTGCACAAGCAGATTTCAACCAAGCTGAAACTTAAAAGAAGCATATCATCAAGAAAATGTACAAATGAATGTCTGATGTTTGCAGGGAGAAGTTAAAGTGTGATATGGCTTAGAATGTGCAGATGCATATAAGAAAGGCTAAAAATAATAAAACGTATGTCTGAATATGTTCAGAAGAAGAGAAGAAAAAGACTGCAAATATGGCATAAGGGTAGGTCCATTGTATGCGGACCATATAATAAAATGCTAATAGGTGACAGGAAGAAAGCAGAACAGCTGAGTGCTTATTTGGTCTCTCTATTCTTCAAAAATGAAAACAAAATTAATGACGCAGTAAAAGAGCTACAGCCCAAGTAGTTAAAGAGGCGATAAGGTGACACCTAACTAAATGAATTCAGTTCTCTGGGGATAGATTAACTGCATCCAAGGGTAAAAATGAAATATCAGGATTTTTGTCTGTAAACTCTGAGGTTTCTGGGAGTAAAAGTGAAGTCTCTACAGAGGTAAGCAAATGTCCCTATCTTCAGAAATGAGGATCCAAGCAATTATCAACCCATCAGTATGTCGTTAATACCAAGAAAGGTTCTAGAGCATTGCATTCAAGAGTCAATCTGTGAACACTTAGAAAATAATGCTGTGTTTACTAAGAGCCAGCGTGGGTTTCTCAAAACAAGTAATGGCAGAGCAATCTTATTACAAGCTTGGCAGAGAAATGTTGTAGATGCATAAGAAGGACGAAAAGAGAGGGATGGGGGGGGGGGGGTTGGGATAGTACCTTTACTGATGTTTACTTTATCAGGAGCTTTTGTGGATTTAAAACCTACTTATTCAGATGCAGCCACTCTGTACTAATGGATTTATATCCATGAAAACTCGTGCTAAGATTTGAAAAACAGTTTGATAGGTTCTGCTACATTCCTTTCCCCTCTCCCTCCGTCTCCCTTCTTTTTATATTGGAAAAGACTAACACAGGTACTTCTTTGAAATCTGCTGCTTTAGGTATAGTATATGAGCTGCATTTGCGCAGTGGGTTAAACTCTTGTGCCAGTTGAACTGCTGACCTGAAGGTCGGCAGTTCGAATCTGTGAGACGGGGTGAGCTCCTGTCTGTCAACTCCAGCTTTCCATAAAGGGACATGAGAGTTGCCTCCCACAAGATGGTAACATATCTGGGCATCCCCTGGCCAACATCTCTGCAGACAGCCAATTCTCTCACACCAGAAGCAACTTGGTTTCTCAAGCCACTTTTGACACAATAAAAAGGTGAATGTAGTATATCTTGAATGTCTGGTTAGTATACCTTGATTTCAGCAAGGTCTCCCATGGATTTTGAGGACACAAAGTATTAAAATGAGAGCTAGGTGATTCTTCTGTTAATTGGATTGATAGGTAGTTGGCAAACGAAATCTTAGTTTTTCTGACTAATGGTTCGTCAACATCCTAGGTAGCTATAATAAGTGGTGCTTCATGGGATTCAATGTCTTTAAAATTGTTTGGATGAAAGAATAGATAAACCATCAAATTTATTGATGCACATCAAACTGGAGTGATAGAGGAATGACTGTTTTAATGACTGTTATGATAATTTGGTTAATTAATTGCTATTGTTTTAACTCTGTATGTATTTATGGTTTTATACTGTGTTATTGATTGTGGCATCAAATTGTTGCCTTTTGTTAGCCGCTCAGAGTCCCCCCCCCCCCCCCCCCCCCCCCCCCCCCCCGGGTTGAGAAGAGCGGGGTAAAAATGCTATAAATAAATAAATAATAAAATAAATAGAGGAAGACAGGAATGTTATGAAAAATTATCTTAACAGACTGAGCCAAAACTAGGAAAATAAATTTAAATAAGAATAAATGTAAGGTGAGGAACAAATCAGATGCAGAAATATAGAATGGATGACAACCAGATGTCAAGGTGTGTGAAAAGGATTAGGAGTCTTTAACTACACTAACACATATGTCATGTGGAAGATGGGATGAACTTGTTCCCTGATGTTCCAGAAAGTAAATAGGAGTCAAAGTGATGGATTCAAGTGATCAGAAATGAGATGCTAGAGAAACATTAGGAAGATCTTTCTGACACTATAGGATGTTCAGTACTGGAACAGACAGTCTCAAAAAGTTGGGGATATTTAAACAAATTGTGTAGCCAAAGAGTTGTAAATTCCTGTACTAGCAAGTATCAGATTTGTTCAACTGTAGGGTCCCTTCTAACTCTTCAATTTGACAAGTCTATGAAATACCGCTATGTGGCTAATGCTATTTTCTTAGCTAGCATTTACATAGGAAGAGCATCAATTAAATATTGCATCACGAATTCATGGACATCTTAGTTGTATACAACAAAAGGCATTTTATTTAACTTTGGGTGCATCTACACTTTAGAATTAATTGAGTTTCACACTGCTTAAACTGCCATGGCTCAATGCTAGTTATGACAACAGCAATTTTACAAAGTCTTTTTCCTTCTCTGCCAAAGTGCTCATTTCGCATCTGACTACAAATTCCAGGATTTTACAACATTGACCATTGACAACATTGACCATGGCAGTTAAAGGGATACCAAACTGCATGATTCTACAGTGTAGATGCATCCATGGTCACCAAAGACTACTAGAAAGACTGTACAGAAACAATTCCATCCCATCTGAACACGGAGGAAGAACTTCCTGACTGTGAGAGCTGTTCAGCAGTGGAACTCTCTGCCCTGGAGTGTGGTGGAGGCTCCATCTTTAGAAGCTTTTAAACAGAGGCTGGATGGCCATCTGTCAGGGGTGATTTGAATGCAATATTCCTGCTTTTTGGCAGAGGGTTGGACTGGATGACCCATGAGGTCTCTTCCAACTCTTTGATTCTATGATTCTAAGCGAGAAAATGTCTATTATTTTGTTTCAGCTTCTATATAAACTAGTAAGGCAAAGTTAAATCTAAAAGCTGCATACATATTAATTTAATTTAATGTTTTTATTACTGTAAATAATGTATATCCTAACTTT
The DNA here is from genome assembly GCF_025583915.1 of Anolis sagrei ordinatus. Classification (NCBI taxonomy): domain Eukaryota; kingdom Metazoa; phylum Chordata; class Lepidosauria; order Squamata; family Anolidae; genus Anolis; species Anolis sagrei. The sequence continues at coordinate 89,806,729 of NW_026846588.1, forward strand.
TTGTTTAGCTAACCATTTTGTAACTGTATCCTAACTATTTGTTTACAAATATTCAAGATTATTCTCAATATATGTGCATGGATGACAGGTATATTTTAACATTCATCTAGAAACCACTGAGAAACTGGTTAATTAAGTATTGGTAACATTTCCATATTATTCAGTTTACACAGTTGATGGCCAACAAATATTTATAATAATTTATAAATATAAGTTATGAATAATGAGAATGTTAATGAATACAAATACATATCCTTTCAGACTGAATCTTTAGGTGACATTGTGAATTCATGTTGTCCAGTGATTCTGTATCTTCCATTATTGATGTCTTTGTCTTTTGCTTGGAAACTAAAATATTTTTAAGTTTTAAAATAATTTTCCTCCTTTGTGTTGAATATGTTATTTTACAAAATATCTATGACATGGAATATTCTTATTGAGTGTACTGCAGGATCAGTCATTACTTCACTTTCATTTTTTAATAAATGAAACCAAATTTGGAAAAGTTGCAAGTGAACAAAGCAGAATCTAAACCAAAGCACGGCAGATTGAACAACATGTTAAATTAGATTTACTTTTAATTACGTAACACGGAGGAAGTTGTGTAACACTTTAGATAAATTCCTATAAAGCTGAATTTTCACTTTTCACTGAAGGATGCCATTCTATACTTGCTTGATTTCAAGCATCCTATGGCAAGAGTAAACAGTGATATGAAAACTATCATAGGTAATCTCTAATGCAAGCAAAAAAAAAAGTAGACTAAAAATATAATTCTCTATGTGTGGGTAAACCATGTGAGACAGTAAAGCAGCTTACAAACAATCCATGCATCAAAAAGTAAAGGGAGCATTAAAGCCTGGCATAGATTAAAGTAGGAACAGAGAAGATAGATGGGGATGGTAGTTCTCTTGGTAGCTTTCTTGTTAATTTGCAGTAGATCATCAAGGATTCGGGTTCTGAATGGATTAACATTAGCAAAAGCAAAAGACCTCCCCCTTCCCTAACATCAAGGAAACCTGGGTAGGAACAGACTTTTGTGAATGACTATGGTTAAGATAATTGGCACTGTCTGTGCTCCCCGTATTTCATTTCCCTCTGACCTTGATGTTTATTCCTTCCACACCCTTCCCGCCCACAACCATCTGTGTATCCATGGATGTACATGTACCTAGAACGAACCATAACATCCCATTCACCTGATAAAATGGGCTTCAATCCACAAAAAAATATATGACATGTTAAATCAGTCTTCGGGAGGTCACAAAACTTTGTTAAATTTAGGTGCAAATAGAGAAAATGCAGCAACATCTGCAAGAATATATGTGAATAAAAGGTTGGGAAAGTGTACTCTAATTCTGGTATTGAAAACATGTTGCTGGGCTTAATGCTTAGAGATACTTCATTCTCCAATTCTCTGTATACCTGTATACCTTTTACACACACACACCCATTACAGGCAGTCCCCAAGTCACAAACATCTGATTTACAAATGACTCATGGTTAAGAGAAGGGGTTGAGATGAGCGAAGTAAGAGAAATCTACCCCTAGAAAGGGAAAATCGCTCCTGGAAGAGTTATCATGGGGAAAAAGTGTCTCCACTGAAGCCTTATCACCAATTCTTGTTTCCACAAAAAGCCAAATTTTTCAAAATCAAATTGTCACAAGGCAGAAAGTGAAGTGAAATCTTCTGAATAGAAGCACAGACAATTTGTAATTTGGGGACTGCCTACAGTAAACTTCAGAATTCTCCTGAAAAAATATATATTGTGCCTTACAAAATGAAAATCTGGCCAATCCCATTGAACATTAAGTTCAATAGGGCTGCCTCAAAATAGGCTTATATAGCAATGTGTATATTACCCTTGAATAAGTCCCTTTGAACTCAGCTAAATTTACTTTGGGTAGACAAGAATGGGATTGCTCCCTTTAAATTCAGCACAAGATAAGAAACCAAGTTTTGTGGGGTTTTTGTGAAAAAAAATCACAGTAATGCCTATGTTTACAAATACCAATATACCTAGATTTCAGTTTAAAGTACAATCTGAAAATAACATAGTGGGAATTATTTTCTTATTGGAAATAAGAAGAATTGCAAGCCAGCAATAGAAATTAATATAGGACATATGAAATCTTATATTCTAGGGAAGAGAAGAGATGCTTTTCCACATGAAATTGTGCCTTTACAAATTGTCTCGATGGCACCAAGATAATACTGCTAAAAGTGGTGTACATTATGCTGGAACTTACTTAAAATCTTCCACCTGTTAATGCACCAGAGCACTAAGACTAGTAAAGTAAGTGTAATTGGCAACCATCGCAAGGCTTAGGAATGGTGCCATTAATCTCTAGAGGAAGTTTCATTATCCCAATGTGTACAAAGCTAGGAAAATGCAGATGGTTAGTCATTAAATGTGCTAAGACACACAAAACAACTTAAATAGACATACACTTGTATTTTTAACACATATTTATTAAAATCAATGGAACTTTAGTTATGAATAACTTTGTCCTCTTGATTTCAATAGATCTACTTGGATCCAAGCCAATGGACCGTAAGACAAACAGAACACATTAAATCAATAAAATGATATCCATATTTCAGGGTACAAAGCCCACTTATTTCAGTTGAAAATATCTCAGTTTCTCTAGATGACAGTAAAAGAGGGTTTTTTTATTCAATTGAACAGAAATTTCCTTCCATTAGATCATCCACAGAAATTGTCCTAAAATGCTTCTAATGGAATCTGCAGTGCTTCACTGTGGGATATTCAAAATGCATTCATGTTTGAAAGTTGCTTGATATAAGTTTCTTAATTTTTAAATACTAATTTCCCTTTTATTGACTACTAGCCGTCCCCTGCCACACGTTGCTGTGGCCCAGTCTGTGTATTTGCGTGTGTATATATTTGTGTATATGAGTATATGTATGGTTGTGTGTGTGTTGTAATATAATTTTTGGTTTTTGGCTTTTGAAGTCCCTTCTGTTATGTTTTCAGTGTTTTTATGAGTGAAGGTCACTTGTTGACCTGATAGGTTTATTGTGTCCAAATTTGGTGTCAATTGGTCCAGTGGTTTTTGAGTTATGTTAATCCCACAAACGAACATCACATTTTTATTTATATAGATTCTAAAGCCTTTGACTGTGTGGATCATAATAAATTGTGCAAGTTCTTGGTGGTATGGGGATACCAAATCAACTTGTCTGTCTCCTGAGAAATCTGTATAATGACCAAGTAGCAACAGTAAGAACTGACCATGGAACAACAGACTGGTTCAAGATTGGGAAAGGCATATGGCAGGGTTGTATATTCTCACCCAAGCTATTCAACTTGTATGCAGAACACATCATGTGAATGCAAGGCTGGAGTTAAAACTGCTGGAAGAAACATTAACAACCTAAGATATGCAGATGATACCACTTTAATGGCCAAAAGCGAGGAGGAGCTGAGGAGCCTTCTAATCAAGATGAAAGAAGAAAACGCAAAAAGGTTGCAGTTAAAAAAAATTAAAAACCAAGATTCTGGCAACCGGACTGATTGAGAAAACATGGAGGCAGTGACAGACTTTGTATTTCTAGGCGCAAAGATTACTGCAGACGCAGGAAATCAGAAGACATTTCCTTCTTGGGAGGAGAGCAATGACCAGTCTCGATATTTAAGGCAATGGTATTCCCTGTAGTAACCTATGGATATGAGAGCTGGACCATAAGGAAGGCTGAGCAAGGGAAGACAGATGTTTTTGAACTGTGGTGTTGGAGGAAAGTTCTTAGAGTGCCTTGGACCGTGAGAAGAATCAACCAGTCCATACTTCAGGAAATAAAGCCCAACTGTTCATTGGAGGGAAAGATATTCGAGGCAAAGATTAAGTACTTTGGCCACATAATGAGAAGACAGGAAAGATTAGAGAAGACAATGATGCTGGGAAAATGGAAGGAAAAAGGAAGAGGGGTCGACAAAGGGCAAGATGGATGGATGGTATTCTTGAAGTGACTGGATTGACCTTGATGGGGCTGGGGGTGGTGACGGCCGACAGGAAGCTATGGTGTGGGCTGGTCCATGAGGTCATGAAGAGTCGGAAGCGTCCGAACAAATAAACAACAAAATGTCTGCAGCTTGACGTGAATAGCAGTTTTATTTAGCAATTCTTCCTTGAAACATAAGCAATACAAAATGTATATGTTTATACCAAAAGATCCTAGATGTGGTTGTTTTAAACTAGGAGTAAGTGGAATTGACTGAGAAGTGCCACATAAGCAGGATGGCATCATCTAGTTGTACAGGATCTACTTCACTTGCTAGTTCTTTTTGCATTTCCCCCCAAATCCCTCCAACAACTTAGATGTAAATGTCGACTGAAGCTACATTCCATCCTACTGATGAAGTGGTCTGCAGCTCACAACCTCTTAAACTTCATAAAACTTTCCAGTCTTTGTTTCTGCCATGACATACCAATATATCTACCTTGGATAGCTCATGTAAAGGTCAGATAAAGACCCGTATTAACTATTCACCATCCCACTGAGACCCCTTCCACATAGCTGTATAAAATCCACATTGAACTAGATTATATGGCAGTGTGAACTCAGATAACCCAGTTCAATGCAGATATTGTGGATGAACTGCCTTGATAATCAGGATTATATGGCTGTGTGGAAGTGCCTTGAGTGAAAGCCTTTCTTGGGGGAGGGGGATACTTCATTGTGCAGTACACAATTCAATGTGAAATTTGCTACCACAAGAGGCAAAGAAGGCCACTCATGTGGATAATTTCAAAGTAGACATAGACAAATTTGATGGAGATAAACCTAGGATGGTTGTGTATTACTTCCTATATCAGAAGCAATACCTCTCTATATTCTACTCACTGGAAAATGCAAGTGGTTAGTGTTACAGCCCTCATACTTTCTTTATTTATGGTGTTTCCAAATATGGTGTTTCCAAACTTATGGTGTTTCCAAATACACCTACTGAGGAATGCCAGGCTAGTTAGATTTTTATTCTAAACTCACCCAGTTCTTTATATTGTGGTCACTGGCAGATTATAGTGTGAATGAAGGGAGCATGCCATATCCTGTCATTCCAGAATGAGATGGACCCTCCTACGTAGACCCTGCGCCACTAGTATATGTGAAACAGTCCGTTCTCCAGCATTAATTTTTACTATTTCCTTTTCTGAAATATAAGCTAGCTGGCATTGCTCCCCCCTGATGTGCAACGGGAAGTTGCTGCTAACTGTGAGAGAAATAAGGTAGAACACTGTGAAAGCCATCCATTGTATGGCTATCAGCCTCCTCCCAGTAGACTTAAATCAAGGAAAAGCTTCATGAGAATCACCACTCCTCTTAATGTTCCCACAGCAACAGCAAGAGTATCCCTCTGGGCAGCTAAACCAGGAGATCCCAACTGGATGGCCCTCCATGAGGGTCTGCCTCCAGGAGCAAACCAAGAATGGACAACTTGGAAGTCCCTGAACAGGCTCAGCAGTGAAGTGGGCAGATCAAAAGACAGCCTGGCAAAATGGCACTACCTAGAAGACTCCTCCACCTTGTGTGACTGTGGAGCAGAACAAACAACTCCGCATCTGTATGCTTGCCCACAATGCCCTGCCTTGTGTACAGAGGAAAAAATGTTGAAAGCTACAGACCATGTGGTCGCTGTTGCCCGTTTTTTGGTCTAAGATTATTCAGCCACTTGTGCTTCCTTTATTTTATCAGCTTTATACTTGTTTATGTAATGCTTTTGACACGAAATAAATTCTGAAATACAAGGAAATGTCATTCATCTCTCAAAAGAAAGTTGAGGGGAAAAAACATAAGCCTCATCATCTTAAATAATTTAGATTAAATAAATTAAATAAGTCTTAAATTACCCTATATACACATCTATATGCCTAGAAATTTTAGTAAAAAAATCAACCCAAAAACTGGGTCAATTTATTCATTGTGCATACTGTACCTTAACTCTTATCAGTATTGTGTCACAGGAGGCAATATCTTAGTCCATTCCAGGATAACCTAAAAGGAGCGCCAACCCCTTCTACTAATGACCTCTGTGATGTGGTTTCTAGCCTTTTTGGATGGCTAGATGGGAAGTGATGATGGCAGCAACCAAGGATGGCTGGCTTCCAGAGGCTACATTGCTGCTTTCCCCTCTCCACAGAATGACTCTTGCCTTATCCATGGGTCATATCAAAATTCATAATTTTGCCCCCAAAACCTGTTCTGGGCTTATATATGAAGTCAACTTATACACATGAATATGTACAGTAATTAACTTTGTGCTTCCCTTCATGAATTCTGGAGATTGTATTTTTAGCTGCCTGAAAACTCTGGTTCCCAGAAGCCTCTGAAGGCTGAGGTCATCCAGGACAAACGCACCAGCAAGATGAAAGGATATGGTTTTGTCAGCTTCAAAGATCCAATGTCTACGTCCGGGCCATGCGTAAGATCAATGGGAAGTATGATGGAAGTGTAGGTGTGACTTAAATCCTTTATATATTTCTATTTGTTTATTTTATTGTTTATGATAATGTTGTAAACTGCTTTGCAGTTCATACAAATGATAAGTATTTATTACAGCTTCCTAATAGAAGATCATCATAGGTTCAAACTTGTCCAGACCCACACCATTTTGAGAAGCATTCTAGGGGGTTTGTAGGCCGCAAGTATAACTTAAGACCATGGGACTGTATATGAGCATTGTCAACCACAGGTAGTAATTGGCATGCCTATTCAGAAATAAGCCCCACCAAGTTCAATACGGTAAATGTGCATAGGACTGCAACGTTCAGTGCTTTTTGGATCAGCAAAGAAAACCTCTAAGTAAATGGAACAAAACTCAAGCAAAAGGGGCTCACTTCCTATTGCCAGAACTGTGGGCACATTCTAAATATTTTTTTTACGAACCTGGAAAGGGATGGACATCACAAATTACCATCTAGTTAGATCCAAATGTTCATAGGTGAGAAATGTTAACAGAGTTTCCTCTTGGCAGACTGATTCCCAGGCCCCTTCTACCCTGCCATATAATCTAGATTATCAAAGCAGATAAACCACATTATCTGCTTTGAACTGGGTTATATAAGTCTCCACTACTGTATAATCCAGTTCAAAACAGATAATCTGGATTTTATATGGCAGTGTAGAAGGGGCCCCAGTATTTTCTAACTCTGCTATTCCAAGGTGTTTGGGGCTTCAGCTTCCAAAATCCCTGATCATTGGCCAAGGCGGTTGAGGCATTTGGAAGTTGACTAAAGTTTGGAATCACTGCTTCATTTAAAATTTCATTCCAATCTATTAATTGGGGCTTACTCCAAAATCATGGCTCCCTGGTGGTGCAGTGGGTTGAACTGCTGAGCTGTTGAACTTACTGACTGAAAAGTTGGCAGGTCGAATCCAGGGAGTTGGGTGAGCTCCCACTCTTAGGCCCAGCTTCTGCTAACTTAGCAGTTCAAAAACATTCAAATGTAGGTAGATCAATAGGTATCGCTCCGGTGGGAAGGTAACGGCGCTCCATGTAGTCATGCTGGCTACATGACCTTGGCGGTGTCTACAAACAATGCCGGCTGTTCGGCTTAGAAACAGAGATGAGCACCACCCCCCGGAATCAGACACGACTAGATTTAATGTCAGGGGAAAGCTTTACCTTTACTCCAAAATCAGGTGGTAGACCTTCAATTCTATTCTATATAGCTTGTTGCACCCAAACTCGTTTATTTCTGAGCAAATCATCTGACTTTTTGAAATATAAATAATTTAAGGGTTCTTCAAAACTGGTCCAAAGAAGTGTAAGTTCTAACGATATATTCCCTTGGGACTTGCCAACTGTTTTCACCTCCTCCAATCCTTCCATTCTTTTCGGGGATAGTTCTGAGAAATGTCTTGGATATGCATTAAGGTTCTTCCAAAGGTTTTTTTTTAAAAAAACTGATGCATGACATGCTGAGGTGTTCCGATGGTTTGAAAGGAGATTGATTTCTTCTCTGATTTTTTAGCAAGCCAGTCATAGAGCTATAGTGCAAAAGGGCTTTTTCACTTATCTGAAATATCATTGTACCTCTCCAAAGAATATAAAATAATGAAAAGAAGAGAAAGGAACATGTTATTCCAATGTATTTAATATATCTGGGTATGAAAAAGAAACCATTTGAGGGATAGAACAAAATGTCGTAGATAGTGTCAAGAATTGCGAGACAGTGAGTTTGGAAAATAGAAATGTACCTGGAAAAAAATTTAAATTCTGTCCTTAAGTGGGTGTGACATAGCTGAAATACCATTGCTCACCATGCCCTCCTTCACCTGACATCCAAAAACGGGTGCTTCCCAGCACCATTTTTTGTGCAAGAATGCCTTCAATTATCACACACTGATTATATGAGTGCACTGCCATATAATCCAGTTCAAATCAGGTAAACTGGATTTTATATAGCAGTGCAGAAAAGGGACCTTAGAGAACATCATCTCTGCATACATTCTGGAACCCTAGTCTTGAGTCAAATAGGTATCATGCACAAAACTCTTTAGATTTACTTCACTGGTTTTATTTCAATTCTGTGTGTGATTGTTGTTTTTCCATAGGTTCTTTTCCCTTTACCTTTTCCCAAAAAAATAAATTCATTTTTTAAATATTTGGTCATTGAGCCATGTTATTTTAAAAGGGAATTTATTGCTCAACTTTCCCTATATTAAGAACCTTTCCTATATTAAGAGCCATAAGGTTCCAAAGCTATTGCTTGTGTCCACATCTGTTAAAGCCATTCCTTATGCTCAAAACTATTAAAGGTTTTGCATAGATTCTGTTAAATGCTGTGTTTTCTGGGTTTGGGGCAGGAAAATTGAAAACACCATTCTTTTTATTGTTTTCTAGAGCTGGGCTTAAGTGGTGGGGAAAAGCACCCTAACAACAAAGGTCTTCCAAAAAATCCCAAGAGCAATTAGAGAGAAACAAAGGTGTCAGTGGAGTTCATTTTTACTCCTTACTGCCTATCAGTAATTATTTTGTGAGGAAGTTGTTGGTTGACTGGATTTATTAATGAACGACCCTCCTCATAAATAAGCAGAGTAACTTATCAGCGAGCAGCGTGACCCAGCACCAGTAGCCAAAGTGATGAAAAGAACAAAAACACACAGACGAATGTTATCTTTTCCATAGGAGGCTTTTCGTTGTAGTAAAATAATATGGTTGTACTATTTACAATAACAAGGTTTCCATATCACAAATAAAGTTCTTTATCCTTCCTTCTTTGCTTCCACGCTGGGCTTCTTTCTCATGCAGATAAACAGCTTCACTCACACAGAGCCTCCTCTCACACCGAGGTTACACAGGAGCTTCACACAGTAGCTTTATTCACACTGGAGCTTCAGACATGATGGCCTTCAACTTGGGGCTTCCTCTCACCGAAGCTACTCACCCCAGGCCTACTCATACTGAGGCCTACTAACACTGGGGCCTACCTCACACTGAGGCCTTTCTCTCACTGAGGGCTCTCACAGACGGAGGCCTACTAGGCTACAAGCACACCTGCTTATATTGAACTGCAGCTTTTGCTGACTCGTTGCATTCATTTAACCCTTTCAGTGCTTGAATCACATTTTTGGAATTTACAATACCTAGTTAATTTTTAATATTTCTGAAAAAAGCCTTGTAAAAGGAAAGCATCAATGGGGAAAATATTTATTTATTTTTTATTTATTTGGAAGATTTCTATACCGGCCTTCTCACCTCAACCGAGGGACTCAGGTCGGTTTACAGCATATATGCAATTACAAAGTATACAAATACAACTGGGTGCAACATCATTAAGAATTAAAAACAACACAATAAAATACAATAAAAATAATTTCCCATTCCCAGATTAAGTGGTTAAAGCACTTTTGCACCCCTACGGTTGCTGATGAACAGGTGCAAAAAACAAAGATGTTTATATGTATTGTTAATTATGCTTTTATGTTTAATTGTGGTTTTAATTTTGTAATTTGTTATATAATGGCTTTGGAATGGGGCCCATTGTAAGCTGTCCTGAGTCCCCCTTCGGGGGTTGAGAAGGACGGGATGGAAATGCGAGAAATAAATAAAATAAATATTTTTTTTAATCTGGTTACAAAATAAATTGTAATGACGCCTTTTCTGCACAGTGGGTCAGATTTCAGTCTTCAGACTTTACATGTCTTTTTAAAAAAAATTAGCAGTCTATAGTTTAGGTTACATTTAGCTCTCCATCCATAAATTCATTCAACTCAGGTTCAGAATGGCTTCTTTTCATTTCATTGTTTTTAATTAACCTTTCCACATGTATGGTCCCTGCTACAAGAATCATATTTTAATTGTGCCTCCCTAACGGTAGATGCCACCCCAACAGTCCTGCTTTGACAACTCTTGAAAATAGAAGGGTTGTTGCAAGTTAGCAAAAGGGAAACGAGCTCAGCAATCACAGAAGTTGCTGTATTCTAGTGTTGCTTTCCCTTTCAGAGATATTCATTCTTTCTGTGTGTCTGTTCCCTTTTCTTTTGTCTATTTCTCTCTCATTCACACACACACTTACTCGGAAGGGGAAGAGTATAAGTGGGTAATAACACTACTTATCCCTTTCAATTTCTTTCATGTCCATGGTTATAAGGCGTTGGAAGCATATCCATTCATCATCTACTTCTTCCCTTAGTCCCTAAGTGCTTTTAGCATTATTTGTTTAAAAAACCATGCATGTCAAGCAGAGTTGCAGAGCTAAAGCTTGTAAAACTGGCTGAATTCAGATAATTATCCAAATCATAATTTGGAAGAAGGGAAATAAATTCTATGCCTTTGCTAGGGCTTGAAGCTAATTTGATAGGAAACCATAGTTTTATCTAACCATTATTAGTTTTGTTTGGCTGAAATGGCAGATGGTGATTTCAGCAAATCAGGAAGAAAGGGACCATATCCTGCAATTGCCCCAATTTGGCAGAGACAGTCCCATTTGACCTGTGTCACTTTTCCCCCCCAGCTGTCTCTACCCATTTCTCTTTCTCCCTCATGTCAGAAAAAAAGCATTAAGCATCCGACACGCTTAATAACTACAAGAGAACAAAGTCATTGGAGCAAGAATTGTACTTTGCAAGTCCGCTGAATTGGGTATCCCATGCAGAGGCACACCATGCAATTCTACAAACAAGATATTTATTCTGTATTTAATAAATAATACATAAAACTTTATTTATATCCCGCCACCATCTCCCCAAGGGACTCGGAGCGGCTTACATGAGGCCAAGCCCAACAGTATTTCCAGCCGTGTGATTCCTCTCTCATTTTCCCATTGGTGTAGGACTTTGAGGTCATATTCTTCAGATACATCTATTGTATGTTTCCCCCTTTCTATTTCCCCCCACCTGCCACATATGATCCATGTACAGAAAATGGCTATCAAACCCCACCTTGGGAATTAAAAATTCATTAGCTTATGAAACATACGTGTAAGCATTCATAGCATTAATTAGTCAAGCAGTAATTTCTTTCTGTCTAGACCAGTTTCCAAGGCTGCATTCTGTTGTGCAGCAAGCGGATTCTAGCCAACGTTCCATGCAAAAGACACACAGGCAAGAGGAAAAATGAACAGAAAAACTTTACTCTTATTAGCAGAGATGAAACATAAACTTGCAGTGTTGCATACAAAAATCAAACAGTGCAACAAACTTACATAGTCCTTGTAAGAAACATAGACTAAGCCATCATCTTCAATCACATGAGAGAGCAAAACATAAACCTTGAGTAAATAGTTATTCCAAATAGCCTCCTTCAGAGTACCTTCTCCAAACTGCTCCCTTTGAGCATAGAGCTTCTCAGAGCAAAAGCTGAACTGTATTCTGAAACTCATACAGTTATACCCCACCGGGTTTGGCCCAAACATGCTGGCTAACCTACATTACCAGCTGCACATGATAATTAACATCAACACACACACACACAGGTCCTGCTACGACTTATTGTAACATATTCTGTTGTAAACATCCTTGTTTCTTTTCTTTAGCAAAAGCTTCTTCATAACTCACACGGTCTCTTTTTTGCAGTTTGCATTCACATAGTTTGCACTTGGAGTGCAACTGGGAGTGGGGGAGAGGACAGAATATTGTCCTTCCCAAGAGCCTCAGGAAAAGTAAACAGCTACAGCTTCTCATTTATGTGAGCACACGTGAAAAGATCCTCCATGCTTTGCACAATCATCTAAATGGAAATACCAAACCGATAAAACAATGTAAACAATTCAGGCAACCCAAAATCAAAAATCAAGAAATTATTTAAACAAGACTAAAACAGTAAATAATTCAAACAAGGTGAAATAGTTTTAAGAGACTAAAATAGTTTTAAAATCTTGGAAATGCTTTAATGTACATTGGGCCCCAAGGGCTTTTTGAAAAATCCAAAAAAGAATCAGTGATGGTGCCAGGTAGGCCTACAGAAGAAGGCCATCTCACAAGTAGAGGAGGCCCTCTTACATCAGGAAGCCCTCTCCCATATTAACTGTCATTATATGGCAGACACAAAATCTTTGTTCCCAGGAAGGTATCTATACAAGTAGGGAGGGATGCTCTTTGAAATATTTTGAACATCACATCATCAACACCTGTTATGGACAGCTTGGAAAGAAAGGATGAAGAAATGTTGGTGGAAGGCTCAGCAGTCGAGATAGAACTCAGCAGTGCCCAACATCTCCCTCAGCCAAGCTTTGAACCAGCATCCATGGAAGGAACTACTAATTATTAGCCTGCAGAACAAGTAGAAGCGAGTTCCTCTGAGCAGGCTGAGGACCCATCCAAGACAGTACCTTTATCCCAGGAGCTTCTGCAGCAAACAGGGGTGGCCAGATGCTGTTCCCTGTAAATACAGAAGCAATCACTACAAAAGGCAAAAAAGTGAGATTTCTAGGTGAGGGAATATTGCGGTTTTGAGCTGAATATGCGGATCTTCGCATGCCTATATATCCCTGCAATCGTAAATCACAGGATTTTTTATCTGGGTTTGTTCTTGGGTGTTAGATGTTTGTTCCTGATTGGTTGGTTCCTAAAAAGGAGGTGAGTAGAAGGCAAAAACTTTGTTTGTGTGGCAGAAACTTCATGAAACATGTAGAGGGCACAGTTTCTATGGCCAGGACAAAGAACTGAACTTTTGCAGTGATTCATTGCCGTTATTCTCCGCATCTTGAGAGTTTTTAAAAACTGCCCAGGTTTTTGGCAAAAGTCCAGTGGCAGCCATCTTGGGAGCCTCTAAATCTCGCAACAAAGCATAAAGTCTGGACAACAGAAGAGGATATTCCAGGACCAACAGGTTTGTATGTGGACCTCTTCTGAAGTCCCGAGATTTTTTGCCTGTTTAAAACCCGTGATTTAGCGCTCTTTGGAAGCACCCGAGGAAGACTTAACAGTTCCAGTTTTTGTGGACTTCCGAAGAGAGAGGCTCAGCTGCGTAGGACCTTGAGAATAGCTGAGAAGAGAGCCAGGAACAGATGGCTCCTGCAAATTTTGCATTTAAGGAGCTCAAGGGTAGCACCTTGTTGCTGGTTGCAATGTCAGTTCTAGAAGCTATGACCTTGGACACTTGCTATCTCATGTTCCTGGACTCGACTTATCTTTGGATCTTGGCTTACGGATTCTGACTCAACTTTGTACTCTGGACACTCAGCTTATGGCCCTGAAATTGACATTTGGCTTCTCAATTAGTGTTACTTTGCTAATGTTTGTACCCTGACTGGACTATTGGCTTGACCTTGAACTGTTGATTAATGCTCTAGTATTTGGGGTCGAGGCTTCTGACAACACCTTAAATTCAGACTGAAAGTGGATGCAGCCACTGCAATTCCTTTAAAATCAGTCTAAGGTTTTAAAAAATGAAATAAAAGATACATAAATTACAAGATGCATAAAACCAGCACAGCAAGATATACAAAGAATACATAAGTCTCCAGTATCAACCAGATTAACTACAATAGTAACAATTTGCAAAGAGCCTGTTTCATATATTATTGTGTGAAACAGATGGGCAATACTATCTGCTGTTATAGTTAAAATAACTGATACGTGTTGTCTGCATGGTTCCCTGGTCAGCAATGTTGCTGATATGTTTTTCAGCTAGCTTTAGTTTTCAAGTCATTTTCAAGGACATCTTCACACAGAACATATGACAGTAGTCTATTCGGGAAGTTAACAGGATGTAAACTATTGTTGACTACTTTATCCAATAATTAAAATAATGTTTTTAAAATACTTTTCTTTGAAAGGAAAACTCTTCCACTATCACATCTGTGGAGAAGATGTCAAATAGAATGTATTCATGGGAAGTAGATGAAGATTTGAATCCATAAATCTCTTCTGTTAGGTAAAAAGAAAACTTTTTTAGTTTACTCCATAGAGTAAAAACTATTTTCTGTATCTTTCTGAAGTCTGTTTCTGTGAATTAGCAATTATTTTCACAACTTAGTAATAGAAATCAAGGAAAGTTGCTTTCCAAAATTCCTACTCAAAGAGTAAGTACTGTTACCGACGTGAGTAGAATAGCACCGCTTCTAGGTCAGGATAGAGACACTTTTTTGCTCTCCAAATGTTTTGGACCAGTGTTCATCACTGATGCAAGCCAAGGCATCTGGGTGACCAATGAACTTCCATTCTTTTCAGAAGAGAAAATACAGAAAAAGTGAGAGGAATTTCAGTAATCAGGCAGTCCCCAAGTTATGAACAAGATAGGTTCTGTCGGTTTGTTCTTAAGTTGAATTTGTATGTAAGTCAGAGCACTACATTTTAAAAGGTGACTCCAGATAGTTAGATAGATAGATAGATAGATAGATAGATAGATAGATAGATAGATAGGGAAAGAATACGAAAAGGATGACACCCCTGTGGTGTTCATTTTTCTGTCTGCCCCTGTTCAGAAGATTGCAAAAATTTGGCTTGTTGTGAAAACAAGGATTGGTGATAAAGCTTCTGTGGAGACTCCTTTTCACCATGATAACTGTGGAGCCCTCGGTAGTGCAATGGGTTAAACCCTTGTGCCGGCAGGACTGTTGATGGATAGGTCAGCAGTTCGAATCCGGAGAGAGAGGGTTGAGATCCCTCTGTCAGCTCCAGCTTCCCATGCGGGGACATGGGAGAAGCCTCCCACAAGGATGGTAAAACATCAAAAAACATCCGGGCATCTCCTGGGCAGCATCCTTGCAGACGGCCAATTCTCTCACACCAAAAGTAACTTGCAGTTTCTCAAGTTGCTCCTGACATACATACCAAAAAAAACATGATAACTCTTTCTAGGGGTAGATTTCTCTCACCCCTGTTGTCTCACCCCTGTTCCTAACTGTGAGTCATTTGTAAGTTGGGTGTTTGTAACTCAGGAAATGCCTGTACTGTATATGTTTCAGGATCAAGCAGCAACTCTAGCTGGAGGACAGGCATGTAGCCGGGGGGGGGGGGCTTGAGGGGCTTCACCCCCCCCCGAAATTCTCATGGTGGTTCGCAAAAAGGCCTTACTGGTGCATTATTTAAACTGTTATGTTTATTCATATCATGATTTGATCACCATACTCAATATATCCCATATGCATGGGGGTATTGGGGTAACGATACAAAAGGTTTGCTAGGGTAGACCCTCTTTCACTCAGACTCAGCCCCCCGAACCAAACTCACCCCCCCCCCCCCGAATTCCTGGCTACCGGCCTGCTGGAAGACATAACATTTGGCCATATGCAGCTTTGTATAACATTCAAGAAGGTTCCACAATTTATATCCAATATGGACAAATATGTATTTTTGTCACCATTCTTTCCAATGAAGGTTAATTTTCTTCTGGGAAGCTATAATAATAGAACATGGATATTCTCAAATAGCAAGCATACAAGTATCAATAAGAGTAATGGTGCCAAAGTTTAAAAGATCATTTTTACTAATAGTCTATATAAATAAAAACGTAATGTTTGTTTGTGGGATTAACATAACTCAAAGACCACTGGACGAATTGACACCAAATTTGGACACAATGCACCTATCATGTCAATGAGTGGCCATCACTCAAAAATTGATTTTGTCATTTGGGCGATTTAGTTGCTGGGATTTATAGTTCATCTATAATCAAAGAGCATTCTGAACTCCACCAATGATGGAATTGACCCAAACTTGGCACACACAGTTCTCCCATGACCAACAGAAAACACTAGAAGGGTTTGGTGGGCATTGACCTTGAGTTTTGGAGTTGTACTTCACCTACATCCAGAGAGCGCTGTGGACTCAAACATAGAAGGATCTAGACCAAACTTGGTACAAATACTCCATATAACTAAATTTGAACACAGATGGAGTTTGGGGGAGATAGACCATGACCAATAGAAAATACTTAAGGCCATCCAGTCAAACTCCCTTCACCAGGGGAAATAGTACTTGTATTTTGCTTGTTGAATCTGAACATTGTGTGTTGTTGTTTTTTCTCATATTATAGGGACCAAGAAACCAAAAGTAGAGTTACCCTTCCCTCATCCTAGGGAGGTGAAGTAGAGAAGAGATTATTGCTAGGCTACCGCATTCATGCTTGATGAGAGAATACACTCATAGACAGTATGCATAGGTGAATTGTAACCAATCAAAAGTTGCTTGAGTTTTGTTTTTTTTTAATAATTGGGATATAAAGGCTTTGTTAGGTACGTAACAAGGGACGGGCAGTCTTTGTTCTTTGGCCTGAATGGTCAAGGGCTGCTCCGTCTCAATGCTGATCAGCTTGAAAATAAAAGACTTGTTGAATAACCTCATCGGATCTCGTCTCCTCCCTGCCTTCTGGGCCCCGTCGCCCTAAATTGGTCTCTAACAATATAGCACAATAAAAATTGAGAACAAAACAAAAAAGAAAACAGCCCTTGAGGTATATCAGTCTTAGACAGAATGATTGAGCTTCATGATTCTGTGAGACTTGAACCAAGAGCTCCTAAATCAACTTAACCACCACATCACATTGATCCTCTATGGTAGTGGTTCTCAACCTGTGGCTTCCCAGATGTTTTGGCCTTCAACTACCAGAAATCCTAACAGCTGGTTAACGGCAACAGAGGATCAATATGATGTGGTGGTTAAGTTGATTTAGGAGCCCTAGGTTCAGTACTCTAAATATACCATGAAGTAGATAAAATGAATGCAACATTATGATCTTCATTGCTGTTGCCGGGTTGTGTGCCTTCAAGTAGTTTCTGACATATGATGACCCTCTCACACAGTTTTCAGGGGGTGTGTGTATGTGACTTGAACAAAGTCACCCAATGACCATCCATGGCTGATGGAGAACTGGATCCAGGTCTCCAGTCATAGTTTAATGTACAACCACTATACTGCACTGGATCCTTCTTTACATGCCCTCAACTGCACTTACATTCATTCATCTATCCATCCATCCCACTATCTATATATACATGCATTCTCCCTGCCAGATCAGAATGGTTAGAAGATATGGATAGATATGATATGTATGATGTAAGTCTATTGACAGAATGCACACACAAAGGCTTCTTTTTTCATATTAAGTCAACTTTTGCAGATAAGACCCATATTTCAGAAGGTGAATGTTCTTATCCATGTATGTCTTCATAGGCAGGCATACCATCCTAGCTCATTTTGCTATATTTCAGGAGGGGAAATCCTAGAATCCCTTGACAAAACACTGCGGTCCCCCTGCTCTTGATTTCAAAAGAGATGGCAGGTGCCTGTGTGCTTGTTAATTGTGCCCCAAGGCTTTCAGATTTTCAGCTTAATGACAGCAGATCAGTTACTTCTATAATTTCAAAACAGGCTAAATAAAGTTATTTTCAAAGTTTTCTTCTGAAGCACATTAATCAGTCTTTGAGGATCTGATATTTTAGATCTTTCTCCCTTGAGGCTTTTTAGGTGCTTTTCATAGATGGTTGCATATAGTCCTACTGTTTGGCACTGAACGGGGTATATATTTTTCATCAGTTTTGCTACGGTGTTTTTTAATCTAATAATTTTGCAAACAGGACTAAAGGTTGAAGTCGAGATATTTGGATTTAAAAGCAGAGGGGAGTATAGAGTTTCTGCGAACAGCCTATCACTTGCGATTCTTATTTGCAAAGATTTAAAGGCTGTGAAAATGTATTCATTTTAACTAGACACTTGAACTTAACTAGACACAGTATTTCTTTCTTCTCAGAGATGAAACAATAGTCATTAAACAGAGCCACAGGAAAAGTTATCAAACAGTGCAGACTAAAAGCATTACTACTGGAAATGTATCAGAAGGATTTATTTTTAGGCCCCATCCACACAGCTGAATGAAATTCCACATTATCTGCTTTGAACTCAATGTGGACTGAGATAACCCAGTTCAAAGCAGATATTGTGAGATATTCTGCCTTGATATTCTGGGTTATATAGCTGTGCGGAAGGGTCCTTAGGGAGAAAAATTAGCAGATAGCCATATTATCAAAAATCTGTATTTTATAAATCAGTCACTTTCTTTTGATTGTGCACTCATGAAATTTATTGCTTTGACATTTCTCAGAAAATACTGAGAACTTCAGTATTTCTCAGTACAGTTGGCCCTCTGTATCCACAGATTCTGCATCCACAGTTTCCACCATTCACAGCTTAAATATATTTTAAAAACATGGAAAAGCAAAACTTAATTTTGCCACTTTATAAAAGACACCATTTTACTGTGCTATGTATATAACAAAACTTGAGCATGGGCAGATTTCATTATCCACAGAGTCCTGGAACTAAATCCCAGCAGATATTAAGTGTACAACTATATATACAAATGCCTCATGACCACAGAAAGATTTGTACATAGAAAATCATGGCTATTTGTATTCCATAAAGCCCAGAACTAGAAAATACATATTCACGGGAGGTAGAATATTCTGCGAAAATGTCATCACTACTGTTTTGCCACCTTGTCAATCTGTTATGTGATTTCAGCTAAAATCGTGAGTTTGGGATCCAGAGTGTCAAGCTTCCAAAGGGTCAGATAAGACACAGGTAGGCTGAAGGCAAAATCAGAGGCAGAGGTGGCCCTAGGTAATTATCAATGGTAAGCAAACAGTATTTTGACGCCCTCCCCCCACCAGTCACTGATATATATTTTCTGTTCGTTGTGGGAGTTCTGTGTGCCATATTTGGTTCAATTCCATCACTGGTGTTCGGAATGCTCTTTGATTGTAGGTGAACTATACATCCCAGTAACTACAACTTGCATATATCAAGGTCTATTTTCCCCCAAGAGTGACTCAAGAGCGCCCCTGGGCAAAATCAACTAAACTGCAAATGCTTACTTTGCATAATGGGTTGAGCCACCCCTGATCAGAGGCTTTATTCTCAATGGCCAGAGAGGATGTCGGCAGACACAGAACTCCAAAGAACTGACATAGTGCAATTGCAAATGCACAGTATATTTATTGTATTTTGGCAGCCATTCAATTTATTTATTTGCCATATTTATATCCCACCCATCTAAACCCCAAAGGGGACTCAAGAATACTGTTCTGGCTCCTAATTGATCTGGAAAGTGCTCAGCTAGGATCCATTCCCTGGTCAGTCTGAGGTTCTGTATGATATCATCGCTGGTTGGTCTCTCATGGGGAAATTTAATAAACTGTTATTGGATTAGATTGTCATTGGATTGGATTTCGGACCTGCCTACCTTCATGATCACATCTCCTACCATCAACCTGCATGATCCCTCCGATCCTCTGGGGAGGCCCTCCTTTCGCTTCTTCCTCTATCACAGGCAAGACTTGTGGGAATGAGGGAGAAAGCCTTCTCCGCTGTGGCTCCCCGACTTTGGAACTCACTACCTGGTGAGATTAGGCAAGCCCCCACCTTAGCAGCCTTCAAGAAAAACCTGAAAACCTGGCTGTTCTGATGTGCCTTTGGAGAGTGACCATTTATCCCATTTCTGTCTGCTCCATCTATAGTGTCGTCCCTATGATGCACTTTCCCCCGTCCTAAACTGAAAGCCTACCTCGCTGTTTATCCTTTTGGGCTCCCCTCAATTACATATTTTGGGGTCCGACGTTCAACAACAAATCATATTTATGGTGTTCACCCAGTGTTTGCGCCTCTCTTCAAGTCAGTGTCATAAAATGCCTACTGTGTAGGTCTACATCCTGTGTAGACTTGGCAACAAATGTGGCTCTGGGCTAAACCACTTCCTATTTACTTCCTGTTAAGAAAACCACACCTCCCTAAAATGACTGGGGAAGCGGGGAAGAGGAAACATAACAAAAATGTCCCAAACATCCTTGGAGGGCCTTCGAGGAGGGGATTTTCCCCCCACATTCTCTTTAATAGTCCAGGAGACCACAAAAAACAGTTTTCAGGCTTTCCTCACTCCTCTCTAGGGGAAAAAATGTCCCATATGCTTGGATTGAGATCAAATTTTGTATTGTTTATCTAATACAAAAGATTATTGCCATAGATGCAGGCGAAACGTCAGGAGAAAATGCCTTTAGAACATGGCCATATAGCCCGAAAAAACCTACAACAACCCAATGATAATAAGTTATTCATGACAATTTTGCAAATGTAGAGTGAATCAGCCAATGACTGCTGAAATGTTATTTTCCTGATAGGACTCATGTTCCTTGACAGAGATATCAGAAAAGCTTTAGTACCAGGACGTCTCAACTGGGGGAAAATTCAGTTTGTCCAGTTTTGTTTTATTCAATTTATATCTTAGTAAAGGTAAAGGTTTTCCCCTGACATTAAGTCCAGTCGTGTCTGACTCTGGGGTGTGGTGCTCATCTTCATTTCTAGGCCAAAGAGCCGGTGTTGTCTGTAGACACCTCCAAGATGATGTGGCCAGCATGGCTGCATGGAGTGCCGTTACCTTCTTAGGTATTTTACCTTTCTTCAAAAATCAAGACTCAGGATGGCATAAAACCTAAAGAGACAGTCAATCAAAATGAAACTATCAAAAAATAGCCATGCTAGATATCAGTCATAAATTAGGTGCACAATTAAGGACTTCATCATCACATTGAGGCAGGGAAGGGTCTGGCAGGGAAGATCTCAGTTGTATTCTGTTTTGAAACGAAACGGATGTTTTCCCTACCTTCACATTAAGTGTCTCAGTTTTCTTTCTGTATTCTTTTACTGCCCCCTGGTGGCACAGCAGGTTAAACTGCTGAGTTGCTGAAAGGTTGGCGGTATGAATCCGGGGAGCGGGGTGAGCTGCTGCTGTTAGGCCCAGCTTCTGCCAACCTAGTAGTTCGAAAACATAAAAGTATGAGTAGATCAATAGGTACTGCCTTGGTGGGAAAGTAATGGCATTCCATGCAGTCATGCTGGCCACATGACCTTGGAGGTGTCTATGGACAACGTTGGCTCTTAGAAATGGAGATGTGCTCCACCCCCAGAGTCGAACATAACTAGACTTAATGTTAAGGGGAAACCTTTCGCTTTACTTTACTACCCCTCTCCCTGCTCATTGTTGGGGGGGGGGGAACCCTCCTCTCTTTGAAATCTCTACTAACTTGAGATTCTAGGCAAGATCTGAGAAGTTCTGAGCATGCTCAGTCTGTCCAAACACTACATGCTTCCGAAGGAAGGAACCTGAGAGCAATGAATGCTATCACATTACAGATCTGGCAAAACATTTGGATCATTTCAAAGAATCCACTTCCACACCACCTCCAGAAACGTTGGAAAAGAATGCTGGCCCCCATGCTTAATATATGCAAAGAAAGCTGCATCCTACACTTGAACCGAAACTAATGTAATGAGCACAGTGAGTTACCAGATTTAAACTGTAGGACTCAGTGGAATTTAACTAGTGTGATGAAGTGGTAGAATCAACCCTTTAAGTCTGCAATACATCCACATTTATCTGGAGGAAAGACCCTCTGAACTCAACTAATACGTATGCATAGAATGGCTCTGAAAATAAGCACCAGCTACTTACCTCTAAGGACCCTTCCACACAGCCATATCACCCAGAATATCAAGGCAGTTAATTCATAATATCTGCTTTGAACTGTGTTATCTGAGTCCACATTGCCATATAATCCAGTTCAATGTGGATTTTATTCATCTGTGTGGAAGGGGCCTAAGACATCTGGGAACCAAGAAAAAATAATTCTTAAAATGTTCATTGGGTACCATCTGAGGTTCAGTTTAGCAAGTAAAGGTGCTGTAGATGTCAAATGATATATGAGGCAATGAATGGATAAACAAGAAAAGTGGCTAATGGCATTCCTTCAAGGGAGAAATGATATGCACAGTATATGAATTGATATACATCTATATAAATAAAAATGTAATGTTCGTTTGTGGGATTAACATAACTCAAAAACCACTGGATGAATTGACACCAAATTTGGACACAATGCATTTATCAGGCCAACAAGTGACCATCACTCATAAAAACACCGAAAAACGCAGCAGAAGGGATTTAAAAGCCAAAAAAGCAAAAAGACGCTACAGTGCATGCACAAAAATGACTCCCCCCGGCAAACAACACACACAAAAGCATATCTACAATCTCTTCCAGACTACAGCTCCTAGCATCCCCTAGACCAGGCCCTTTAGGAGAGGAGGTGGATCCAAATGCACTGCTTCCAAGCTGCAAGCTTTCTTCTCCTTGGATCTCTTTGAGAGCATCCCAATCCTTGCATATTTCCTATTCCTGGATTGCAACTTCCAGCATTCCTCCAGTTAGATAGATTAGATAGAGCTAGGTAAGTAGGTACGTAGGTAGATTGATCAGGAGGACTGCTGGGAGTTGCCCTCTAAGAATCGGTCGAGAAGGAAGAAAGGAGAGAAAGGGAAGGGAAAGGATTAAAGGTGGTGGGGAGGAATGGAAGAGAAAGAGAAGGAAGCAAGGAAGGAGAGAAAGAAAGAAAGAAAGAAAGAAAGAAAGAAAGAAAGAAAGAAAGAAAGAAAGAAAGAAAGAAAGAAAGGGAAGGAAGGAARGARGGARRGAGGGAGGGAGGGAGGRAAGGTTGGCCACAGCAACGCCTATCAGGCCAATGAGTGACCATCACTCATAAAAACACTGAAAAACACCACAGAAGAGACTTAAAAAGCCCAAAAAAATTACAACACATGCGCACAACCACATATATAYACAAATACACAAACACACCTATATACACACACAAAAAACATATACACAGACTGGGCCACAGCAACGTGTGGCAGGGGACAGCTAGTAGTATATAAAGGTAAAGGTGTTCCCCTGACATTAAGTCCAGTTGTGT
Source organism: Anolis sagrei ordinatus (assembly GCF_025583915.1). Classification (NCBI taxonomy): domain Eukaryota; kingdom Metazoa; phylum Chordata; class Lepidosauria; order Squamata; family Anolidae; genus Anolis; species Anolis sagrei. Next base: position 89,829,937 of record NW_026846588.1, read on the forward strand.
CCGACTCTGGGGGTTGGTGCTCATCTCCATTTCTAAGCCGAAGAGCCGGCATTGTCCRTAGACACCTCCAAGGTTATGTGGCCAGCATGACAGCATGGAGAGCCATAATATATAAGTGAAGAGACAAATGCAAATAAAACTGATGGAAATAACAAAAAAAACTTTAAAAGTTATTTATTTATTTATTTACGACATTTATATGCATATATATATATATATATATATATATATATATATATATATATACACTTGCTTGCTTACAACTCCCAGAATCCAGTGTGCAGGTAGCAAATCCAGTGTGCAAATCCAGTGTGCAGAATCCAGTGTGCAGGTAGCAAAGAAGTAACTTTTCCAAGCTCTGGAAACAACCCAGTCAGCTTGCCAGACCTTTGAGATAAATCACTGTATTTGGAAATAAAGCGACAAGCAACTGCCATTTTGTAAAAAGTCTTATTGCATAAATTCCTACATAGCATTATGCTTCACAGTCTCAGAAACAGGAAACGGATTTTCCAAAAATAAATTCAATATGAGTAGAAGGGAACTAGTATTGAAAAGAGTAATGGATTCGATGCCGGAGAATTTGGACTCTAATCCCAGGAGAGCCACTTACCCCGTAACCTTGGAGAGCCCACTGACCTTGCTATTTGTTATGCGGAGAACTCGGCTAGAAAATGGATAAATCTCTGACCTCTGAGAATAGCAGAAAAATCATCTCATGAGCAAATGCTACAATAAAGACGTGTGAATGTGCTCTATGATCTCAGGCCAATCTTCAGTCTTTAGTCATTTTTTTTCTTTAGATGAAAATATTTTGCCTAAAAGGGAGGGTGGAGAAAAAGACAACCAAACCAAACTGCAGTATTTAAAGAACATTGTAGAAGGATCAAAGGGGAGCAGATGTGTATGTTTCTTCTCTTTTGACTGTGATATCATGCTTGCATTTCTTTTCCTTTGTTTGTGTGTGTGTGTCAGGAATGACTTGAGAAACTGCAAGTCGCTTCTAGTGTGAGAGTATTGGCTGTCTGCAAGAATGTTGCCCAGAGGAAGCCCGGATGTTTTGATGTTTTTACCATCCTTGTGGGAGGTTTCTCTCATGACCTCACATGGGAAGCTGGAGCTGACAGAGGGAGCTCATCCATGCTCTCCCTGGATTCGAATCTCCAACCTGTCGGTCTTCAGTCCTGCCGGCACAGGGGTTTAACCCACTGTATCACCGGATTGTAATAAATTTTGACTAAAATGCTATTTTAAAAACATTTGATGTTGTCTCCAGGTATGAAGAAGATTCAAAATGTTATTACGTTTCACAAGAGGAGACGAACCAAGTATACAGTAACCTGGAAAATCTATTGTGTACACAAAACGCTGTTCTATGCAAACTACTAATCCCTGAGTATCTCCAGAAGCTATTGCTGGAGATAAAACTGATTTTAAATTAATGTTTAATTTACTACTCACAAGTCAAGAATGTTGGAGAATGCAAGGAATCAGTGTGTGCGTGTGTGTGTTGTTGTTGTTCATTCATTCAGTCGTTTCCGACTCTTCGTGACTTCATGGACCGGCCCATGCCAGAGCTCCCTGTTAGTCGTCACCACCCCCAGCTCCTTCAAGGTCAATCCAGTCATACCATCCATCCATCTTGCCCTTGGTCGGCCCCTCTTCCTTTTTCCTTCCATTTTTCTCAGCATCATTGTCTTCTCTAAGCTTTCCTTTCTTCTCATGATGGGGCCAAAGTACTTCATCTTGGCCTCTAATATCCCTCCCTCCAATGAGCAGTCAGGCTTTATTTCCTGAAGTTTGGACTGGTTGGATCTTCTCACAGTCCAAGGCACTCTCAGAACTTTCCTCCAACACCACAGTTCAAAAGCATCGATCTTCCTTCGCTCAGCCTTCCCTAAGGTCCAGCTCTCACATCCGTAGGTTACGACAGGGAATACCATGGCTTTGACTAGGCGGATCTTTGTTGCCAGTCTGATGTCTCTACTCTTTATTATTTTATCGAGATTGGCCATTGCTTTCCTCCCAAGAAGTAAGCATCTCCAGATTTCCTGGCTGCAGTCTGCGTCTGCAGTAATCTTTGCACCTAAAAATACAAAGTCTGTCACTGCCTCCACGTTTTCTCTCAATATTTCCCAGTTGTCAATCATTCTTGTTGCCATAATCTTGGTGTTTTTTTATGTTTAACTGCAACCCAGCTTTTGCACTTTCTTCTTTCACCTTGATGCGAAGGCATGTGTGTGTGTGTGTGAACTGTAAAATAAAATGCATGAAGCTGATTGGTTGGGCAGTGTGCAGGGTAATGGCTGAGCCTGGAACTTTTGGATACTGTTGCATTTTTTGTTCAGGCTTGAACCATGCAGGTGCACAATCAGAAAGAGAGAAGAGAGACACAGACTGATTTACTTCTTGGCTGCTGAAAAGAAGGTATCTTTGTCCATATGGACAAAGAAATACCATTTTAAATCTCTCTGAAAGGACATTTAGTGAGTTGATGCAACTGATCATATTGTAGTAATAATAATAATAATCATCATCATCATCTTTATTTATACCCAGGCACCATCTCCCCGAAGGGACTCGGGGCAGCTAGCATGAGGCCAAGCCCAAATGATTACAATAAAACAAAGAAAGTACATACAAAACAGACAATGACATCAAATAAAAATGTTTAACAATAAACATAATAATGCATAAAATAGTGACCATAACATAATAAAAGCAAAATATACAATACTAAAGGAATTTAAATTTCTAAATTAAGAAGAATAAACTACTTGTTCTTTACTGTTCACCTGTGTGGCATATTTTTTTCTCTGGCAAGGTAGTGTGTAGGCTGATCAAATGTGAACTACACATGGTTTATTTTACATTATGGCATGAAGAACTATGAATTTGTAATAACAGCTTGATGACGGACTATAACACTGTCTTCTGATTGCAAAGTTGATGAATGACAGAAAGACCAGCTTATTGTGTTGACCCCTACAGCAACTTGTTGTCTAAGGCTATATTTCGTAGTTTATAATTTTTAGGTTTTACATTGCATTGTTTTTAAGGATGTGAGCCATCTTGGGTCTCGATCTAGAGAGGAAAGCAGAATACAAATAAATGTAGTAGTAGTAGTAGCAGTAGCAGTAGTAGTAGTGGAGCCCCCGGTGGCACAGTGAGTTAAACTTCTGAGCTGCTGAGCTTGTTGACCAAAAGGTCACAGGTTCCAATCCAGGGAGCGGTGTGAGCTTCTGCTGTTAGCCCCAGCTTCTGCTAACCTAGCAGTTCGAAAACATGCAAATGTGAGTAGATTAATAGGTACCACTCCGGCGGGAAGGTAACGGTGCTCCATGTAGTCATGCCAGCCACATGACCTTGGAGATGTCTACGGACAATGCCGGCTCTTTGGCTTAGAAATGGAGATGAGCACCACTCCCAGAGTCAGACACAACTGTACTTACTGTCAGGGGAAAACCTTTACCTTTTCCTTAGTAGTAGTAGCAGTAGTAGAAGTAGTAATAGCAATAACAATGAAGCTGTGAATCATTTGGCTATCACTGGGAACTTGATATTAAACACCGAGATATTTTTTCTTCAAATACACTGAAATCTTGTACCTGTCTATCAAATAGAAATGCCAGTCAGTGGTGGATCATGTCCACTTTAGCCAGATGGGAAAGAAGGTGGAACCAAA
>NW_026846588.1:89837230-89884501 GCF_025583915.1 Anolis sagrei ordinatus
GCCTCGGTACCATGTCCCGGCCTAAAGCCAGACTGTGCCGGGTCTAGATAATCCGTGTCTACCAAGAATACCTGGAGTTGTGAGGCCACCACACGTTCCAAGACTTTGCCCAAGAAGGGGAGATTGGAAACTGGCCGATAGTTGTCGAATTTAGTGGGGTCCAGTGATGGTTTCTTCAACAGCAGTTTTATTATAGCTTGTTTTAAGCTCGCTGGAATCTTGCCTTCCCAAAGGGAAGCATTAACCACCACCTTAACCCACTCAGCCAATCCCCCTCTGGCCTCCTTTAGAAACCAGGATGGGCAGGGGTCCAGGATGCATGTGGTTGGCCTCATTCCTCCAAGTATCTTGTCCACATCCTCGGGTTTCACCAATTGAAATGAATCCATCAAAACTGGACAAGCAGGTGCTCGTGTTACATCCTCAGAGACTGCATTTAACGCGGCGTCCAGCCCAGAACGGATCAAGGCGACTTTGTCGGCGAAGAACCGAGCAAATGCTTCACAGCGCGTGACCGAATTGTCAGGGCTCCCGCCTGAAGTGGCGGGAGTTAAAAGACCTCTGACAATCCGAAACAACTCCGCCGGACGGTTCTTTGCAGACGCAATAGTGGCCGCAAAGAAGGCTTTCTTTGTGGCTTTTATTGCCGCGGCATATGCCCTTAGAAAGGACACAAACCGTGTTCTGTTTGACTCGCTTGGGTCCGAGCGCCACACGCTCTCTAGTTCCCTCTTCCTTCGCTTCATCACTGCCAGCTCCTCAGTAAACCAAGGGGCTGGTTTAGCTCGGCTACTTGAGAGGGGACGTTCCGGAGCGATCGTGTCAATTGCCCCGGTCATCTCCCCATTCCAGAGAGCGACCAAGGCCTCGACATGGTCACCTACCGCGGAGGCGGGAAAATCCCCAAGAGCCGTCAGGAATCCATTCGGATCCATAAGCCTCCTGGGGCGGACCATCTTAATGGGTCCTCCACCTTTGCAGAGGTTAAGGGGTGCAGTGAGCCTAAATCTGATCAGGAAGTGGTCGGTCCATGGCAACGGAGAGATGGACAACTCCTCCACACCGCCACCCTGCTCCCATCCCTGGCAGAAAACCAAGTCCAATGTGTGTCCAGCACAGTGGGTGGGGCCAGTTATTTGTTGGGACAGCCCCATGGTTGCCATGGCAGACATGAAGTCCTGAGCCGCACCTGTGAGGGTCGCCTCGGCATGGATGTTGAAGTCCCCCAGCACAAGAAGCCGTTGGGACTCCACCGCCAGGCTCGAGACCACCCCCGCTAGCTCAGGTAGGGAGACTGTAGTGCAGCGAGGTGGACGGTACACTAACAGAATCCCTATTCTGTCCCGGTCACCCACCCTCAGGTGGACGCATTCAAAATTTGTGGTCTGCGGGATGGGGCTCCTGGTCAGATGGATGGAATCTCTATAGACCACTGCGACACCGCCTCCCCGTCCTCCGGCTCTTGGTTGGTGTTGCACGGAGAAACCTGGAGGACAAAGCTGGGAGAGGTTTACGCCCCCCGCTTCATCCAGCCAGGTCTCCGTAATGCACGCCAGATCTGCCCGCTCCTCCAGGATTAAATCCTGGATCCAGGTCGTTTTTCCGTTGACAGATCTGGCGTTCAACAACACCACCTTCAAGCCAGAGGGCCCGCTTACCTGGTTACACCAATTTACCTTAGGAGACCGATTGGGAACTGTTAATTTAGATAAACGGTCCGAATTAGGCCGAATTCGAGGTCTCCTTCTCCCGCATCTCCTCCTTCCCACCACGACCTCTATGGGGGCCCCTCGGCTAGTGGAACACCTCCCCCCCTCCATGCCGCAGTCTAAAGCCAGGAGATTACATTCTACTGCGCTCGTTATTAGGTTTTTTGGTTCTCGCCAGCATCTCCCCTCTTCCTCCTCTCCCCTCCCCGCCACCCCTTCATTCACAGGCTCCAGCCCACCTCCTCCTCTGCTCCTTCCGCTACTCTATCATAGAGTCCTTCCACACAACCATATAACCCGGAGTATCAAGGCAGATCATCCACAATATCTGCTTTGAACTGGGTAATCTGGGTCCACACTGCCATATAATCCAGTTCAATGTGGATTTTATACAGCTGTGTGGAAGGGGCCTCAGCCTCAGTTACACTTTAATCCAACCCATTTTTAACTAATTATAACATATTCTGTTTGAAATAAATTGACAGATAATCATTGCAGAGATAGAAAAGAGCTGACTGGAAAAATGCAATACATATATTAAATATATATATATTCAATGTATTGTGATTTTTTTGCTTTTTACTGGTGTATGTATGTTTATATATGGCATCTAATTATTGCCAACTTGTATGCCACCCCAAGTCGCCTTCGGGCTGATATAGAAGGGATACAAATGTCGTAAATAAATAAATAAATAAATAATAGATATATGCATACTATACATATACATATGTTATTATTTGTGCCTATGACACCCCTGTCAAAGGGTTTCGTGTGACGTTATCTTCATTGCAGTCTTGACACTGCCTTCCTCTGAGGACGAGAGCGTGTGATTTTATCAAGGTCACCCTTTAGGTTTCTATGACTGAGTGAGGATTTGAATCCTGGTCTCATATACATAGATACACACATAGAAAGAGGCTAGTGTTTTCTTTAGAATTATTTTTCAGTGTTTGCAAGCAGTCTTCCTAAATTATGTGGCAGACTGACATTTGTGGGATTATCATAAGTCAAAAATCACTGCACGAATTGTCACAAAATTTGGACACATTACACCTATCAAGCCAAGGAGTGACCATCACTCACAAAAACACTGAAAAACACAGTAGAAGGGACTTAAAAGGCCCCAAAAAAGCAAAAAGATGTAACAGTGCATGCGCAAAACGACTCCCCTTGGCAAACAAAACACACAATAGCATATCCACACTCTCTTCTGGACTACAGCTCCCAGCATCCCCTAGACCAGGCCCTTTAGGAGAGGAGGATGATCCAAATGCACTGCTTCCAAGCTTTCTTCTCCTTGGATTTCTTTGAAAGCATCCCAGTCCCTGCATATTTTCAAATTCCTATTCCCGGACTGCAACTCCCAGCAATCCTCCAGATAGATAGATTAGATAGATAGATAGATAGATAGATAGATAGATAGATAGATAGATAGATAGATAGATATATAGATAGATAGATAGATAGATAGATAGATAGATAGATCAGGAGGACTGCTGGGAGTTGCAGTCCAAGAATAGGTAGAGAAGGAAGAGAGAAAGTAAAAGGGAATGAAAGGGGGGAAGAGGAAGAGAAGGAAGGAAAGAAGGGAAGAAAGGAGAGAATGAAAGAAAGGGAAGGAAGGAAGGAAAGAGGGAAGGAAGGAAGGAGAGAAAGAAAGGAGGAGAGAAAGAGGGAGGTTGCCACAGCAATGCAAGGCAGGCACAGCTAGTTTTTCTATAAATTTACCATGAACTTATATCCTATGGTTCATGGACAAGCACAGATCTATGGACAACTGCTTTGAGGCTCCTTCTATACAGCTGTATAAAATCCAAAGTATCTGCTTTGAACTGGATTATAGGACAGTGTAGACTCAGATAATCCAATTCAAAGCAGATAATGTGGGTTATGTGCCTTGATATTCTGGATTATGTGGCAGTATAGAAGGGCCCTGAGTAGCACTGTTTTAAATAAAACTATAAGCTCTGAGCATTCAGTGTCATCAAAACAAGCCATTGGTTAAGCATAACATTTTTCTCAATCTCTAGCCACTGCTTGGGACATTCATTCTACCTTAGTTGCCCTACTCGAGCCCCTTCTATACTGCCATAATAATCCATTTGACCTGTCTATCAATAAACCTGATAGTAAGACTATAGCAAAAGTATGTATCTTCCCTCACTTAAAGGCATTTTTGATGTTGGTGGTCCCTCTAGAGGTAGAAAAATATTCCAGCTTTTGAATGGGTTAGGCATTGCAGTTTCCCATTTCAACTGAGCGCAGAGTACAGGGATTCTTTATAGTATGTAAGTCTGAAATAGTATGTCTTATACTAGACTATTACAAAGACAAGCGGTCATCATCATCGGGCCCTTCCACACAGCCCTATATCCCAGAATATCAAGGCAGGAAATCCCACAATATCTGCTTTGAACTGAGTTATCTGTATCCACACTGAAATAATGTGGGATTTTCTGCCTTGATGTTCTGGGATATAGGGCTGTGTGGAAGGGCCCTGGGTTATCTGAGTCCACACTCAGATAATGTGGGATTTTACACCTTGATATCCTGGGATATAGGGCTGTGTGGAAGGACCCTGGGTTATCTGAGTCCACACTCAGATAATGTGGGATTTTCCGCCTTGATATCCTGGGATATAGGGCTGTGTGGAAGGGCCCTACATCCTCCGTGAGGACTATAAACTTGTTGAGAATGTGGCTGAGTTCCAACTGTAATGTAACCCCAGCCATTCACAGTTCCCCAACCCCTGCCATAAGTAGACAGGCAACTGGAAAGCACAAACATCCTCCAACAAGACCTGGCACAAAAATCCTACCAATCAAGTATATTCAATGTCCCATTAAAGTGCTAAAAATAAAACAGCTAACATCAGCTTGAGATGGTTTACTCTACAACTTACAATCCTGAGAGTTTTAGAATCTTAAAGGCTATCATGTTGTAGGTTGTAAATGTAAATAAATAGAAGCTTTACCACCGTTTCTGAACCAAAATATAGCCTGCAGTATAATAAACTGCCACCCGGGCTTGTACAACAAATAACAGTATCTTTACTTCTGTTCAAAAGTTCAAACAGGGCAGCAATATATACAGCAGTTTCTCTGAATTCACACAGAGAACAGAGGAAATAAACAGTCCCTTTAAACAGTCTTTAAATATGTCAGTCTTTGAACTGTGTTATCTGAGTCCACATTCAGATAATCTGGGATTTTTTGCCTTGATATTCTGGGATATAGGGCTGTGTGGAAGGGCCCTGGGTTATATGGCCAGACTCTGTTAAGAATACCTTGCTTTTACTTTAACTCATGAAACCTATTTCTGGCCATGTGTATCACATTATATCCATTCCCTCCTGCTTTCATAGGGCAAAGAAAATAAAAGGAATGGATTTGCGTTTAGGGCCAAATTGCCTTCATTATCATATGTGTACCACTTAATGAGGATTTAATGACTTGACATTTTTGCCCTAATTCAACTGCAGCATTTCTTTAATTTATCTGAAGCCTCTTAGCCTATGCCACCTGTACTTCATGTCACTACTCTACACATTCATTGCCCTTGGTGGTGCAGTGGGTTAAACCCCTGTGCTGGCAGGACTGAAGACCGACAGGTCACAGGTTCGAATCCGGGGAGAGGCGGATGAGCTCCCTCTATCAGCTCCAGCTCCTCATGCGGGGACATGAGAGAAGCCTCCCACAAGGATGATAAAACATCAAATCATCCAGGCGTCCCCTGGGCAACGTCCTTGCAGACGGCCAATTCTCTCACACCGGAGGCAACTTGCACTCCTGACACGACAAAAAAATTAATTGTTTTGTACCTAAAGGCCCTTCCACACAACCTTATATCCCAGAATATCAAGGCAAAAAATCCCACACATCTACTTAGAACTGGGTTATCTGAGCCCACACTCAGATATTGTGGGATTTTCTGCCTTGATATCCTGGGATATGGGGCTGTGTGGAAGGGCCCGCAGGTTTCTGAAGAGACTGTTATTCCTCATATATGATATTCCTATCACAATGCAGATACCAGCACTGGCATTTTTCACCAGGCTATCTGGCTTATTCATCAAGCAGCAATTTATCTTGATATGAGCAAAAGGTTTTCAGACAAGGGACCACAAATGGCAGTGATTTTAATCTGTATTCTGCCCTTCATAATTAGAGGTCCAGAAAGCAAATATTCTCCCCAAATCAGTGATCTAAATTTGTACAAATGGATATGTTTTAAACCAGTATTTCTCAACCTGGGGGTCGGGAACCCTGGGGGAGTTCGCGAGGGGGGTGTCAGAGGGTTCGCCAAAGACCATCAAAAAACATAGTATTATCTGTTGGTCATGGTGGTTTTGTATGGGAACTTTGGGCCAGTTCTATTGTTGGTGGGGCTCTGAATGCCCTTTGAGTGTAGGTGAACTATAAATCCTAGCAACTACAACTCCCAAATGTCAAGGACTATTTTTCCAAAACTCCATCTGTGTTCACATTTGGGCATATTGAGTACTTGTGCCAAGTTTGGTCCAGATCTATCATTGTTTGAGTCCACAGTGCTCTCTGGGTGTAGGTGATCTACAGTTCCAAAACTCAAGATCAAGCCCACCAAACCCAGTATTTTCTGTTGGTCATGTGCCAAGTCTGGTTCAATTCCATCGTTGGTGGAGTTCAGAATGCTCTTTGATTGTAGGTGAAGTATAAATCCCACAACTACAACTCCCGAATGTCAAGGATTATTTTCCCAAAACTCCTCCAGTGTTCACATTTGGGCATATTGGGTACTTGTGCCAAGTTTGGTCCAGATCTATCATTGTTTGAGTCCACAGTGCTCTCCGAGTGTAGGTGAGCTTCAGCTCCAAAACTCAAGGTCAAACCCACCAAACCCAGTATTTTCTATTGGCCGTGGGAGTTCTGTGTGCCAAGTCTGGTTCAATTCCATCATTGGTGGAGTTCAGAATGCTCTTTGATTGTAGGTGAAGTATAAATCCCACAACGACAACTCCCAAATTTCAAGGACTATTTCCCCAAAATTCCACTAGCGTTTACATTTGGGCATATTGAGTATTTGTGCCAAGTTTGGTTCAGATCTATCATTGTTTGAGTCCACGGTGCTCTCTGGATGTAGGTGAGGTACAACTCCAATACTCAAGGTCAATGCCCATCAAACCCAGTATTTTCTGTTGGTTGTGAGAGTTCTGTGTGCCAAGTCTGGTTCAATTCCATCATTGGTGGAGTTCGGAATGCTCTTTGATTGTAGGTGAACTATAAATCCCAGCAACTACAACTTTCAAATGATAAAATCAGTCCCTCCCTCAATCCCACTGGCATTCAAATTTGGGCGTATCAGGTATTTGTGCCAAATTTAGTCCACTGAATGAAAATATATTCTGCATATTAGATATTTACATCATAATTCATAACAGTAGCAAAATTACAGTTATGAAGTAGCAACAAAAATAATTTTATGGTTGGTGGTCATGACAACATGAGGAACTGGATGAAGGGGTTGCGGCATTAGGAAGGTTGAGAGACATTGTTTTAAAGGGATGTCTGAAAGACCAATAGTGTGGTAGACAGTTAAATATTCAACAAAAATGAATCACAACTAAGGGACTACAAGTTGAGCAAGTCCTTTAGCTTAACCCATTTTGAAATTAAATGGAAGATTCCCCTACCTCCATCTCACCTAATCCTGCTCTCTGCTTTCTTTAAGATTTAGCTGTTTGAGTTCAATTTACAGTCTGAAAAATTCACAACATATTATAGAGGGGTTATTTTTGCATTCTTACAGGAGGGAGGGGGGAAATGAAGCTTTAGCTCTCTTAAATCTTTCTCTGCTGTCCTTTTGATAGGCAAAAGAAGCACAGCAGGAGTTCCAGGCAAGAGTTCAAAAGGACTTTTATGACCAACATAGGAAGAGGGAGTTGAAAAAGAGAGACACAAAGTGCAGGATTTGCAGGTTTGCTATGTCCTCTTGAATGTTTTGAATATCTTGTTTGCTATATGAAACAAATCCCTGTCCTCTGGCTAGCTAGAGATATCCCACTATTCTTTGATATCCCGCCGCTGCCAGCAATTGTAGCAGATAGGGCAGGGAGCGGACCATATTTACAATCCTATCCTGTTATAGGATTACTAATGATGTTTATTTTCGCTGCCACCAATTTAAGATTAGTTCAATAGGCTACCTCCTTATATGTGTTGTTTTTGTAAGTGAGGCACACGGAGTCGTTTATTTGGTACAAACAGAGAAAGATGTTTATTTAAACAAGCACAGAAGCTTAATGGTTGCTGTTTACGAGTACAATGCTTTATAGTTACAGTAGCAGTTCAAATTTTGAATTGCTGGTTTCACTTACTTACTTAGGTGATCCCTCGTTGTCAGAGTATTGTCTTCCAAGATCGGTGTACTGGCGGTGGGTCCGTAGGTGACTGTGGAGCCATTTCTTTGATCTGCATCTTCTTCTGCAGTGAGAGCATTGGTTTCCCGGTGGAAGGTGGGGCGGGTCGGTGTTGGCTTGATGTGTCTTCCTCTTGGCACGTTTCTCTCTTTCGCCCTCCATTCATGCCTCTTCAAATTCTACAGCACTGCTAGTCACAGCTGACCTCCAGCTGGAGCACTCAAGGGCCAGGGCTTCCCAGTTCTCAGTGTCTATGCCAGAGTTTTTAAGGTTGGCTTTGAGCCCATCTTTAAATCTCTTTTCCTGCCCACCAACATTCCGTTTTCCGTTCTTGAGTTCGGAATAGAGCAACTGCTTTGGGAGACGGTGGTCGGGCATCCGGACAACGTGCTGGTCCAGTGGAGTGGATGGCGGAGGACCATAGCTTCAATTCTGGTGGTCTTTGCTTCTTCCAGCACGCTGACATTTGTCCGCTTGTCTTCCCAAGAGATTTGCAGGATTTTCAGAGGCAGCGCTGATGGAATCGTTCCAGGAGTTGCATGTGACGTCTATAGACAGTCCATGTTTCGCAGGCATATATTAGGTTTGGGAGAACAATAGCTTTATAAACAAGGGCCTTGGTGTCCCTGATATCGAGCTCTTTTGGGGGGTCTCCCGGCGGGAGAGATCCCAGAAGACCGCTAAAGGGGTCCTCAAACCTCGGTGAGCAGCCAGCAAAAGCCAATCCAAAGAGCAAAAAATATTAAAAATTAATCTCACCGGAGGCGGAAGAAGTTCAGTGACCGAAGCGTTTATTTTGCGATTCAGCTGAAAAGGATGCAATTGTAGTGATGATTCACCTACAAGCATGATTTTACAGAATTTTCCAAGCATTTTATAGGGTTCAGACAAAAGGAAACTTTTTCAAAAATCCCGCCCGCCCTCTGCCGGCCAGCTTCGTCTTGATTGGCTGGCCGCGGAACAGCTGGGAGGAGGCTTGGCGGCGCGCCTCGCCTCCTGTCCAATCAGCGGGCTCCGCTGCCTCTAGGAGGCCAATCAGCGCCTTCCTAGCGCCTCCGAAGATGGACCAATTGGTAGCTAGGAGGCGGGACGAAGTCTGATAATGGCCGGGGAAATGACAGATCCGCCAGCTGATGGGTGAGGCTTTGTCCTCACCTGGCGGGAGGGCCCGATAGGGGAACAATGAGCTTCCTGGTCTGTGATGGGATTTGGGGGAAGTATGAAAAAGAAGGCTTTCGGCGGTATTGGACCTCAAAGGGGGGATCAACAACACCTGAAATGAGCTAATCAATCTTTTCTTCCTGAGTTTCTGTTGACTCCCCCTCCCCTCACTGTCTGCTCTGAAAGTTAGGGTGGGGAAGGAATCATCAGCGCGGCCCATGCAAATGTAAATAAGAACAGTTTCAGGAGGACAAAGGAGTTCCTCTCTATGGCAATAATCCCTAGGTCACATTCCTTTTGGGGCAAGGGTCAGAGGGAGAGGCGGGAAAGGAAATCAGAGTACATTCCATATGATATTTCATTATATACATTTGATACATTCCATATATCTCATGAACAAAATCCCATCCCTATCCCCAGCGAAGTTTATTAAAAATAGTTGATTTATTTTATTATTATGAAGAAATTCATGGTCTTCTTGATGAAGGCGCATAAAGGCTGAGGCTGCTTGTCCCTCAAGGCAAGCCTGGTCTGAAGTTCGTGTCCAAAGATGCAGCAGGAAAACAGTCCGGGACATTGGGGCAGAAAGTCAATAGGAGAGGGCAAAGGAGTCCGAAGAGGATTTCCGGGTTGCAATTGATGGGGCAATGTCCTTTGGGAAACTACATTTCCCTGGTCAGAGGCCGGGGGCCCCTGCCTGGCCGCCTCCCCGGGACTCCTAGAAGCGGCCGCAGTGGGTCCCTGGTTGCTAGATCCAAATGGGGGCGAGCACTGCCGAGGAGAAGCGAGGAGCCCGGCCAAATTGACAAACAGCTGATTTCTGTCAAAGTAAAATACTTGAAACAAAAACAATTTATTCCCGGGTGAAGGAGCCCAAAATGAGAAAAGGGAGATGGCAGATAGGCTTAGGATTAGTCGTAGAAAAATATAAAATTGGAACGGCGGCAATCCGCCATTTTATGATTTCTCGCGAATAGGGGGGTCTGAAATGGCGGTTTCCGTATACGCGGTCTAGGCGAACGCAGATTCGGGGTCCGGGGGGCGCCCGGAGGCGCCTCCCACGGGCTCACGGCTCTCCGGAGCCCAAAAAAAGGTTTATTGCAATGTCATTTTGTTTGAGTCAAGAAAGGATACAAAAGTAGCATGCGGAAAGATAAAAAGTTGCAAGTTTCAAGTACCTTTATTAGGGAAATGATACAAAGTAGGGAGTAGGGGAAAGCTGAAGGAAAGTTGCAGGCATTCCTGGTTTTGAGCTGGCTGCTGGGGCACATTTCATCTGTTGGTCCCAAAACTTGACCCAGGAACTGCGGAACTCTCCGCTGCGGTTCACACCAATGTGAAGGCGGGGCTCCCCGCCGCGCTCGGGCTCATCCCTACGGATGACTCATACAATCCAGTTCAAAGCAGATGTGGCTTATCTGATTTAATCATCTGGATTATATGGCAGTGCAGAAGGGGCCTCTGTGGTTAAAGGCTGTATACTTCACAGAGGTCTTTTAACCAGACAGAGGTTTAACATAATTCTGCTAAGGTGCAAAGTGCACCATGAAGCTGCAGAACTAGTTTTGGGAGTCATTCAAAAGGCCCTTATTAGTCCTCTTGTTCAGATGCCTATAAGGAACATAAACATCTCCAAAACTCGCTTTAAAACAGTTCTTTCAACACATATACCCACGTTGCACATCAATTTACCCCTCCAAATCTATACCACTTTGATTATAGTCTTTCATAAGCAAGACTGGTTATAAGTGCACCACTTTATTTCATCACATGTATAAGGGAAGTGCTTAGGTCAGTGGACACTGTGACAGGTGTGTTGTGTTCTTTTGTAACCACAAAATATGAGATACATTAGGCTGGGAAAGGATAAGCGATAAAGATGGTATGTGTGAAAAAATATCTAAGTTCCAGCGAACAGGGCATCAGATCTGAGAAATAACTGGTCATCCAGTTGTAGTTGTTGTACTGCAATTCTCATTATCCCCTGTTGTTGTTTATTTGTTCAGTAGCTTCCAACTCTTCATGACCTCATGGACCTCATTATCCTTTACCTTTGGCTATTCTGGAAATGGCCAATGGGAGTTGCAGTCATCTCAAGAGCCATATATTACTGAGCTTTACAGTAAGTTCCACCCCCACATTAGGGGTTGAAGGTGTTTCAAGATAATAATACCTGCCAAGAACATATACAGTTGTTCCTACTTTTGCTGCTTCAAAAATCTATTTGAGACGACAATGAAAGAAACAGTTGTACAGGCAATCCCCGAGTTACAAACATCTAATTTCAAAATGACTCCTAGTTAAGAACAGGGATGAGACAATAGGAACTGAGATAAATCTACCCCTCTTAAGGGAAATTCACTCCTGAAAGAGTTTTCATGGGGAAATTGGTCTCCACTGAAGCTTTTTCACCAATCCTTGTTTCCACAACAAGCAGGGGGTGTGACTCTATGTTATCCAAAGCCTTTGGATGGATGGGTGGATGGATGGGTGGATGGATGGATGGATGGATCCATCTAGTGGAGGCTTGAAGAAGGTTGTTATTTCCAACAAGAACAAACCTACAGAATCTATCTTGTTCATAACTTGGGGACTGCCTGTATTTATTCTATAACCTATTTAGATATTTTTGCTCCCAGTTCAGCATTCCAGGACAGAGTTGCTACCACGATAGTTCAACTGTGTAATTGTTAGCTGCACAGCCAACAATAAATTCCTCCCATTGAGATTCATGTTATGCAGACAAACTTCATCAAGCTCCAAAGATTACAAAAGAGCAGGAACTGTTTCCAAACAACCACCTTTCCGGTTGTAACTGTCCCGAAACTTTCCTGGATTTCTTATGACTTTTAATGTGCTGGATATGTGTCTTTAAGATATTTCTGATATATGGCAGCCCTAACACAGGATTTTCTGGGCAAGATTGGTTTGGAAGAGGTTTGCCATTTCTCTCCTCTGAGGCTGAAAGTGGGCAACTTGCCCATGATCACCTCCAGTAGGTTCATGACCAAGAAGGGATTCAAACTCTGATCACCAGTCATAGTCCAGTGCTCAAACCAAAATGCCATTGTTATTGAACCAGAAAAGGACCCCCCTTTTTTTTATTTTTTTCTGAAAACCAACCGGGACCTGCAGCAGGGAGTTCCGCAGGTCCCTCCACATCCTGGTCAGCAAAGGTGGCTGTCCTCCATCCAGGCAGCCCCAGCAACAGCCAGCAGCCTCCAGGAGACAATCTGATTAATCTTCAACTCAAAATAATAAAATTAACTAAAAGAGACTGAACTTTTCCTCTTTTCTTTGCCTCTATCTTTTTCCTGTCACAGAGTTCAAATCACTTCTGGGTTCTCGCCAGCTGACAAGAAAAGGCACAGCAGACCCCTGGCAGTGTCTGCACCTTCCTTCCTCCACCTAATAACACCTTATTAGAAGCAATAAAACCTATAAAATGGAATCCTGACCTTTCTGGGAGCCAGGGGCTGCATCACTTTGATCCGCGGATATGGGGGCCCATCATTCTTCCCCTATATCTGCGACTCTGGGTGCCAGCGGTCCCCCAGACTTCTCAACACCCTCATCCATTCCATGTGTCTCTAGAAGCTCTGGTTCTCCCGGCAGCCCCTTTATTGCCTTTCCTATCTTCACTTTCCCACTAACTACCTAGCCCACAATCTCCTATCCATCTTCAAGATCCTGTTCCCAACTGTGCCGTTTTCCCCAGGCCTCCAGAATTGGGTACCCCTGCAACCACAGCCTCTCATGTGTATATGTGTATAATCTTGTTTATGCTTTTGTATCACTTTATGAAATTATTGGAAAAGTCACCAACTGAAGTATTGCAATGACCTTTGCCCACATTTTCCCGTCCTGGGAAGATCTGCCAACATCTTTCCAGGCTTCGTTTACATGATTGGATTAATCAACTACCTTAATCAAACCCATGCAGACAAATGACCCTGGGGATAACAGGAGCTGGATGGTCCATTCTTCCCCCTTGTCACTGCTTGGACAATACGTGATGCTTGCCAACCCGGAATGAAGTTTCCAGTCAAGGGATACAATGCCACTGTCTTGGAAAGGCTATTTTTCCCTTTGTTATTCCCAGCCATTGGACATTTATATGAACAATACTTTCTGTAGGACTTGCTTGGGAGCTTGGTGTTTGGGACACTGGGCTCGATCAGAGACTATACACACAAAAGGACAATAAGAGTTTCAGCAGACCCATCAGGGTCATTGTGCCCACACATCTGGGATATTTAAACCCATCATCAGTCATAATCTCATCCATTGTTTGGAGGCTCACCAAACCTTCTTCAGTATTGGACAGAAGGAAATTTCTATCGGAGGCGGCCAGTGCCCTCTGATTGGCTGGGGGCGCGTCAAACACCCGCCTCTCCGGAGAGCCCCCGATGACATCACACTGGCTCAGCCAATCACAGTGAAGCCGGGTTCAACTGGAGGCAGCGAGAGTTTCAACCTGTAAAGTGTATAAAAGTGCATGTTTTTCTGTATTCTGTATCTCAGCTATCTTTTGGTGGGCTACCGCAAGCTGTTATCACTTCAGCTGATTTTAATAAACTCTTCAGTGACTTCTCTTGAACTTGGTGAGCATTTATTTGTCGGATTGGGCTTCCTTTGCTCACTAAATGTCGAATCCTCATAGTAGCTGGCTGGGTACTGTGGCCATCCTCCGCCTAACGGGCTTGGCTCCCAGTCCCAGTTTCCGGCTATCTGTGGCCCAGATCTCACTATCCACGGCTGCTTTAAATTGCTCTATTTCACCATGACAACCCTACAAAAAGTCAATGAAGAGATTGAATAGATGCAATTTGAAGGTAGCCCCGTGAGCCCTATATTTGTATGCAGACCAACCTGAATGCTTTTCATAGTATGACCAATTGAATTTATGGTATTGTCATAAGTAATGACTTTACATTCTAGAATTACTTTAATGGCTCTCATTGACTCTAACCAATAAGTATTCAAGTCACTAGGACTCAAAAGCTTTTACAAAAAAATTTAAACTTTGCACTTAATTGTTTAATTCCATCACCTTAGGATTTCAATCTAGAAAACAAATACAGGAACACAGTTTGAATTGTAGTAAGCCAGTCTCAAAGGTTTTGCAGCTGCATATACATATATACTAGGGTTGAATGAAAAGTAATGCCTCCGTCTTTGTAACTTCTCAACAGATGGCAGTACTTGTATGCTGCAGGTACTGGCTTGTTTAGTATTATTATTATTATTAACTTTATTTATACCCCGCTAACATCTCCTGAAGGACTTGATGCGGCTTACAAAGGCCAAGGCCACCAACAAAACAACAACATAACAATACAGCAATAAAATTCATAAAGCAAACAATAAACATCAAGCAAAAAAACCCACTAAAAACAATGACACCATGACGCAATTAAAACCTAAGGCCGGGCCAATGTAATGAACAAAATTTAAAAGTGCTGGACATGACAGGTGAAATGTAGAGGTTTTGGAGGTAGGTTTTTTGTTTTTTTTTTGGTCGTGTCAGGAGCGACCTGAGAAACTGCAAATCGCTTCTGGTGTGAGAGAATTGGCTGTCTGCAAGGACTTTGCCCAGGGGACACCCTGATGATTTGATGTTTTATCATCCTTGTGGGAGGCTTCTCTCATGTCCCCCCATGAGGAGCTGGAGCTGATAGAGGGAGCTCATCTGCCTCTCCCCGGATTCGAACCTGTGACCTGTCGGTCTTCAGTCCTGCCGGCACAGGGGTTTAACCCACTGCGCCACCGGGGGCTCCATTTGGAAGTAGGTGCAATGTGCAGACAATCCTAAATCTCTAACAAAGTGCATTTGGGACATGATGCTAGGAGTTTCCTATTCTGGAAATGCACACTGGAACAGCCAAGTCTTCATGCTCTTCCTAAAGACTGCCAATGTTGGAGCTTGTCTAATGTCCTTGGGGAGAGAGTTCCAGAGTCGAGGGGCCACCACAGAGAAGGCCCTGTCCCTCGTCCCCACCAAACGCGCTTGCGACGCAGGTAGGATCATGAGCAGGGCCTCTGCAGATGATCGAAGGGATCGTGTGGGTTCATATATGGAGATGCAGTCACGCAGGTAGGCAGGTCCCAAACCGTTTAGGGCTTTGTAGGTGAGCACCTGCACCTTGAATTGGGACCGGAAGATGAACGGCAGCCAGTGGAGCTCCTTGAACAGGAGGGTTGACCTCTCTCTGTAAGGACCACCAGTTAACAACCTGGCCGCCGACCGTTGGACAAGTTGGAATTTCCGAGCCGTTTTCAAGGGCAGCCCTACATAGAGCGCATTACAGTAGTCCAATCTGGAGGTGACCAAGGCATGGTCTTGACTCTCCTCTACAGTTCCATTTTGGTGGGAAGCCTTAGCATTGAACAGCCGTGTTGTTAAAGTGCGAAGTATGGAACCCTGCGCAGACAGTCGATCAATGCAACTTAAGCAACGTGCAGTCATTGAATTCACCCGGCAGAAGGTGGCACCCCAAAGGAGATTAATCAGAAAATGCAAGCTGTTTATGGTGATTGTGTTGATGTGAGTACTGTGCGTCGTTGGGCGAGTAAGTTTAAAGATCTTGAGGTGGGAACACTTGACTTGCGTGACAAACAAAGAGTTTGACGTCCTGTGACAGCAACCACCGAGTTTCACAAGCAAAAGGTTAACAGATTGATTCAGAATTATCATCGTATCACTCAGAGAGAAATTTCAAGCTTAATCAGCATTTCACAAGAACACGTGGGTCACATTATTGCTTTGCTTGGCTATCAGAAGATCTGTGCACTATGGGTTGCAGAAACAGAGTGTCAACTTCTTCCGTGTCAGCTTCAGAAAACTTGTTCATCGTTGGCAGAAATGTATCCAATTGTCTGGTGATTATGTGGAAAAGTGAATAGTGGTAGCTAAAGGATTATTTCTGGATTTGATGTATTAAAATATTCCCATTCAAACCCAAGTAACAAAGGTGGAGGCATTACTTTTCATTCAACCCTCATACCATTCTCTCCAGTGTTTGGAAATGTAATTTTTTTGGATGGCCTTCCCAGAAACTTCCAGGTAGAGCTCTGATTTTATCAAGCTGAGACCCACAAGGTACATTTTTCAATAAATGACAAAGTGTATAGTATCATTTATTTAACACCCAAATATCATCTTTAATAAAGTCTAAACTAAATTGTCAACAGCCCCAGAAGCAACAAAACAGATACCTAACTAGATATTAACCGCTGTCTTGCTGCCTATGGGGCTTCTAAAAAGTCTCACTGTCAACAGTTTTGATGAAAATTTCCGGATATGTTCCTCACCAGGTTTGACAAAGACTAATGTTTGTCCATTTAATTCATGTTTCCATCCTCAATCTAGAAAAAAAAAAGACAGCAATAGATTATTATTCGTTACACAATTTTAATGGTCTGTGACCATGCAATGAATATATATACATATTTATAAGTCACATCCATATTCTATTTGTCCTCCAAGGAAGCAACTATGCTGTTTATTCCAGGCATTTGCTGAATATGTTCTGATTAAAAAGGGCAACATACACACAAAAAAACACAACCCTAGACAAAGAAACTGAAATACAGAACAGTTGTGTGCTGCTGTATTAGCATTTGCATTTAATCACATAATCCATTCTGTTGTGAAAAAAAGACGTTTACTTTTACAAATTCACAATAGCACCCACAGGATTTTTTTCCTTATAATTCCCTTTTTAAGATGTAAAGCTTTTTTTCCCCCTTCCTTGTCTAGATGCTACTTAGAAATCCCCTTTAAAATGCAACCCAAAATTCCTGGGAACCGAATTTGAAAAGAAACATACACTACAGTAGTAGCCTTTCTGTACTTTTCCTGGATCTAAGGACCTTTCCATACAGTCCTATATCCAAGAGTATCAGGGTAGAAAATCCCACATTTTCTGAGTGTGGACTCAGATAACCCAGTTCAAAGCAGATATTGTGGGATTTTCTGTCTTAATAGTCTGGGATATTGGGCTGTGTGGAAGGGCCCCTATAAAGTACAGTTGTGCCGAAATGCTTTGACACACAGAAGCCCCAACTGAGCCCCTTCTACACTGCCATATAAAATCCAGATTATCTACTTTGAACTGGATGATATGGCAGTGTAGACTCATATAATCCAGTTCAAAGCAGATAATATGGATTCTGTGCTTTGATAATCTGAATTATAAGGCAGTGTAGAAGGGAACTCGGTTCCAGAGATAAAACACCCCTGTTATCCTCATGTTTCGCATGTTGGTCCAAATTTTTATTTTGTACTAGCCGTCCCCTGCCATGCATTGCTATGGCCCAGACTGGTGATCTGGAAAATAAAGTAATGAGAAAGTGTTGGTTTGTAATATATGTAATTTCTTTAAACAATATTTTTGTTGATTCTTTGTCAGTGTTGATGTGGAGATTTTCTGGTTTGCCTACTCTGGAACAATTGTCCTTCTTTAGGGGTCCCTTTCAAATCTGTGCAGGTACAATTGTACCAGGAGCCAGAAGCAGTTGGTACCGGGTGCAGGGGCTCCACGCCAACAGAGGCAAAGACAGACTGCCCAGATTAGAAGTTAAGGATTTCCCTATTAGCAAAAATATAGTTTATGAAGATAGTGCCTGTTCCCTGTGGACAAGATTGAGAGAGAGAGCCAATAGACCGCTACCTGTTTGTTTTCATCAATAAAGAACATTGTTGAACCTTTAAGCAATCTAAAAACTCTGTTTTAAGGAAATCCAAATGCCTTTAATCTGAGGCAGCCCCAGCGTCCCGTTGGGCACACAGAATTTATGTCCTGTCTACAGTCTTATGCACAGGTCCAGTGTGCGACAGCACAAAATCTGTGATACTATGTGTGTGTGTGAATCATATCTATCTATCTATCTATATCTATGGCTGGATGGCTCTTTGTCAGGAGGGCTTTGATTACGTTTTCTTGCCCTGGTGAAGGGAGTTGGACTGAATGGTCTTGAGTATTTTCTATTGGTCATGGGGGTTCTGTGTGGGAAGTGTGCCCCAATTCTGTTGTTCGTGGGTTTCAGAATCTCATTGATTGTAGGTGAACTATACATCCCAGTAACTACAACTCCCAAATGTCAAGATCTGTTTCCCCCAAACTCCATCTGTGTTCATATTTGGGCATATGGAATATTCATGCCAAGTTTGGTCCAAATCCATCATTGTTTGAGTCCACAGTGCTCTCTGGATGTAGGTGAACTACAACTCCCAAACTCAAGGTCAATGCCCACCAAACCCTTCTAGTGTTTTCTGTAGGTCATGGGAGTCCTGTGTGCCACGTTTGGTTCAGTTCCATCATTGGTGGAGTTCAGAATGCTTTTTGATTCTAAGTAAACTATAAATCCCAGCAACTACAACTTCCAAATGACAAAATCATTTTTTTTAGTGATGGTCACTCCTTGGGCCAAATTTGGTGTCAATTCGTCCAGTGGTTTTTGAGTTCTGTTAATCCCACAAATGAACATTACATTTTTATTTATATAGAAGGAACTTCACACAGATGATATACAAGAAGGGAAAAACCACCTTAGAATTTTCTTAACTTTTCTACCTCAAGAGTAAAGGCCCTTCCAGAAAGGCCCCATATCCCAGGATCCGATCCCAGGTTTTCTGCTTTAAACTGGATTATATGAGTTCACACTGCCAGTTAATCTGGAATAAACAGAATACCTGGGATCAGATCCTGGAATATAGGGCCTGTCTGGAAGAGCCCTCAGAAAAACCAGTTCAAAACAGATATTGAAGATTATCTGCCTTGATATTCCGGGTTATATAGCTGTGAGGAAGAATCCTAAGAAGACTGGAGCTTTAGGGAGATGAGAAAGGACTTTTTCTCATTTGAGTTGAAGACTCCTGAATGGGCAGTTTTTCATTCCACTGCCAATCATACCAATTTGCATACCCATATATGAGGCAAAGCACTGTGTGGACAGAAAGTCTATGCATGGCAGACAATCATGAAGCACATGTCATATAGAATGCAATTATCATTTTCCCCAATACTCTCAGTTTCCAGAGGGGAAGCGACTCTTGATCAGTTGACTGGGATGTTATCCAGATTTTTAGGTACAGAGGAAATAAATGGAAACGTTACTGACCATTCAACACATTCTGGCACAAAGGAAATCAGTTAACAGTAACAAATCTTAATAACAAAAATAGACCTTTTGGATCAATTAGTAAGTTGAAAGCCAACTTACTAATACCCTGAAAGATCTCTCCAGCTACTACAAAGATAACCACCTGAAGCCTAACCCTGCCAAGACACAACTGCATGCTTTCCACCTATGTAACTGTGAAGCCGACAGGAAATTAAAAGTTACCTGAGAAGGTCAAGTGCTTGAACAATGTTCCCATACTAAATATCTCAGTATTTATTTATCGTGTCAGGAGCAACCAGACATTTGTATTACAATTTTAACAAAAGAAACAAAGAAACAGACAAAAAGTTTGCAAGCTTGGTAGTTGATTAAATGTCCTTTGAACAGTATCTGGCCACTTGGAGTGCCTCTGGTGTTGCCGCAAGAAGGTCCTCCATTGTGCATGTGGCAGGGCTCAGGTTGCATTGCAGCAGGTGGTCTGTGGTTTGCTCTTCTCCGCACTTGCATGTCGGATTCCACTTTGTAGCCCCATTTCTGAAGGTTGGCTCTGCATCTTGTGGTGCCAGAGCGCAGTCTGTTCAGCGCTTTCCAAGTCACCCAGTCCTCTGTGTGCCCAGGGGGGAGTCTCTCATTTGGTATCAGCCATTGGTTGAGGTTCTGGGTTTGAGCCTGCCACTTTTGGACTCTCGCTTGCTGGGGTGTTCCAGCGAGTGTCTCTGTAGATCTTAAAAACTATTTCTTGATTTAAGTCGTTGACGTGCTGGCTGATACCCAAACAAGGGATGAGCTGGAGATGTCTCTGCCTTGGTCCTTTCACTATTGGCTGCTACTTCCCGGCGGATGTCAGGTGGTGCAATACCGGCTAAACAGTGTAATTTCTCCAGTGGTGTAGGGTGCAGACACCCTGTGATAATGCGGCATGTCTCATTAAGAGCCACATCCACTGTTTTAGTGTGGTGAGATGCGTTCCACACTGGGCATGCATACTCAGCAGCAGAGTAGCATAGCGCAAGGGCAGATGTCTTCACTGTGTCTGGTTGTGATCCCCAGGTTGTGCCAATCAGCTTTCGTATGATATTGTTTCTAGCACCCACTTTTTGCTTGATGTTCAGGCAGTGCTTCTTGTAGGTCAGAGCACGGTCCAGAGTGACTCCCAGGTATTTGGGTGCGCTGCAATGCTCCAGTGGGATTCCTTCCCAGGTAATCCTCAGAGCTCGGGATGCTTGTCTGTTCTTAAGGTGAAAAGCACATGTCTGTGTTTTAGATGGATTAGGGATCAGTTGGTTTTCCCTGTAATAGGCAGTAAGAGCACCTAGAGCTTTGGATAGCTTCTGTTCAACCATTTCAAAGCTCTCTGCTTGAGCAGTAATGGCACGATCTTCTCAGTATCACCTTAGACTGAACACCAACATTTAGGAAGCACTGTATGGATACCAAGCACAAAGTAGCTCCATGCAATAACATCCTGCGGAAACTTACTGACACCACATGGGATGCAAACCCAAAATTAATAAGAACATCAGCCCTAGCCTTGTCTGACTCAACTGCTGAGAATGCCTGCCCTGTCTGCCACAAATCTGCCCACGCGAAGCAGGTGAACATAGCACTGAATGAAACATGCAAAATAATCACAGGATGCAACTAAACCAGGAAATCCCAACTGGATGCCCCCCTCCCCCCCATGAGGGTCTTCCTCCAGCGGCAAACCAAGAAAGGGCAACTTGGAAGTCCAAGAACAGACTCAGAAATGGCACTACCTAAAAGAATCCGCCACTTTGTGCGACTGTGGATTAGAACAAACAATTCCGCATCTGTATGCTTGTCCACAATGCCCTACCTCATGCACAGAGGAAGATTTGTTTAAAGCTACAGACAATGCGGTTGCTGTTGCCCGTTTTTGGTCAAAAATTATTTAGCTGCTTGTGCTCCCTCTAGTTTTATCAGTTTTATACTTATTTATGCAATGCTTTTGACATGAAAAAACCTACCTGCTGACTTAACATCCGACAATTAACCCAATGCCTCTTACTCTTGTTGGGACCAATCAACCATAGTATTATTTCAACTGAAACATCAGTTGAACACCATTTGAACTGCAGTAGCTCAATGCCCTGGGATTATAGAAGCTGTAGTTTTATCCCTCTTTTGTCAAACAATGATGATGCCTCACCGAATGACAACTGCCAGGATTCCACAGCATTGAGCCGTGGTTGTTAAAGAGGTGTCAAACTGCATTACAGGCAGCCCCCAAGTTACGAACAATATAGGTTCTGTAGGTTTGTTCTCAAGTTGAATTTGGAACAGGGATATTTTAAAGTGTAACTCCATCCAAATATATACATATATTCTAGTTTTGGATAGCATAGGGAAGGGTTAACACCCCTGTGGTGTTTGTTTTGCTGTCTGTGCCCCTGTTCAGAAGCTTTCACTGCACTTTCCGTCCCTGTGATCATTGGATTTGGAAGAATTTGGCTTGTTGTGGAAACAAGGATTGGTGATGAAGCTTCAGTGGAGACACCTATTCCCTATGATAACTCTTCCAGGAGTGAATTTCCCTTCCTATTGATAGATCTTTCTCGCTTCTTGTTGTCTCACCCTTGTTCTTAACTAGGAGTCATTTGTAAGACAGATGCTTGCAACTCGGGGACTGCCTGAGATACACCAGTTCCCTTTAAAAAATCCCTAGCTTCAGCAATCTCGTATTGTGATCTCCTTTGAAATTTTCTTTTGTTTCAGTGATTTACTAGCTTCATGCTTCAACCACACCACAACACCTGAGAACACATCTCTCTGATAGCCAAAGGAAGTCTCAAGTTACCTGCCATCTTTTCCTTTTGTCCAAGTTTTCTCTAGTTTGCTATAACTTGAAAATTTACTTTGTGAGACTGCAACTCTATGCTGTTTGTTGACTTCTGGAAGCTTTGGTGCAAAGTAGTATCTGGTTATCTGTTTACTCCATTTGCCTAATTCAATAAGGGTGCATCTACACTGCAGAATCAATGCGGTTTGACACCTCTTTAACAACAACTCCCTGGATGCCATAGCATTGAGCAGTGGCAGTTAAAGTGGTGTCAAACTGCATTGCTTCTGCCCTATGGATGCAGCAATGATCTTGTAATCACTTTTTGGAGACTTCCCTGGTGAAGATCATTTGCGCTAACCTGAGACATTCTGTTCCCACAGATTTTTATATGGTCCAGATAATTATAAGATCCAGACACATAATGCTTACTCAGCCTTAAATGTGTCAACACAGTGCAAGCAGAGTAATATAATATATGCTGAGGAAATTCCTAGAAGGCATTTAGCGAGAATCATTTTGCGTTTTCTCACATCTGTCATTGCTGTCTGCATCATTTGGCTCTATAGATTTTAGTAGTTGTTTCTCCTTCAATTACATGCTACTAAGTCGAAAGTTCGTAAACTAAGCATTGCCTGAACATACTTCGCTTTCAAGTAGACAGTTCTAAATACTACCTCTACCATGAGACATTAAACCCTTGTGCTGGCAGGACTGAAGACCGACAGGTCGTAGGTTCAAATCTGGGGAGAGCGTGGATGAGCTCCCTCTGTCAGCTCCAGCTCCCCATGTGCGGACATGAGAGAAGACTCTCACATCAAAACTATAGGGCGTCCCATGGCAAAGTCCTTAGAGATGGCCAATTCTCTCACACCAGAAGAAACTTGCAGTTTCTCAATTAGCTCCTGACAAATAATAATAATAATAATAATAATAATAATAAGACACATTCCTTTCACAAGCAGCAAGTTTGGTTTCCTTGTTAAGCTTCTGAAAAGCTTTGCCAAAATAAATCCAGGTTTGTCACTGTCTCAAATGATCTGGTGAACAAGCCCTATGAGGAGCGGCTTAAAAAGCTGGGCATGTTTAGCCTGAAGAAGAGAAGGCTGAGAGGAGACATGATAGTCATGTATAAATACGTGAGAGGAAATCATAGGGATGAGGGAGCAAGCTTGTTTTCTGCTGCCTTGGAGACTAGGATACAGAACAATGGCTTCAAACTACAAGAAAGGAGATTCCACCTGAACATGAGGAAGAATTTCTTGACTGTGAGAGCCGTTCAGCAGTGAAACTCTCTGCCCTGGAGTGTGGTGGAGGCTCCTTCTTTGGAGGTTTTTAAACAGAGGCTGGATGGCCATCTGTCGGGGGTACTTTGAATGCATTTTTCCTACTTCTTGGTGGGGGGTTGGACTGGATGGCCCATGAGGTCTCTTCCAATTCTATGGTTCTATGATTTAACCAGTGCTCCCTTCGACCAATAATTTGCAATGCATTTCTAGATATATTTGGTCATTGCTACACATAAAATGGGCTTCTCTCTCAAAGTTAATAACAGCACAGTTTTTCCCGCACCAAGAAAACTATGTCAGGGAAGGAAGAGTTAAATCCCCTCCACAAACATCATAGTATCCAACAAAATTAGTAAAAGGTCAACGGAGATTTTGCTAATAGTACGATATAAAATGATCAGAGTGGAAATTTAGAAATCCCACCTGAATATGGGCCATACAATTCCTAAAACCGTGGGACAGTCACTCACTCTGGGTGCATCTACACTGTAGAATTAATGCAGTTTGATATTACTTTAACTGCTATGGAATCCTGAGGTTTGTAGTTTGGTTGAGCACCAGCAATATTTGGCAGAGAAGGCTAAGGACCTTGTAAAACTACACGGCAGTTAAAATGGCGTCAAACTGCACTCATTCTACAGCGTAGATGCAACCCTATAAGTCCCTATAGGATTTATACTACCGTCTATTTCTGATCAGTGCACAGAATGACATCCCAAGTTTCTTAACTGCACTACAGAATATTTTTTTATTCTGCAGACTATAGACAATAGTCCAATATGTAGCCGATAATTAATTATAATAAATTAAACATGTTTTGCACTGAGCCACAAAGCACGATGTTTATGAACTCTAGAGATTAATTATTTATGACTACAAATTAATTAGGGACTCCAGTAAAATGCAGAAGACTGTCCAGACAACCCCCATTCAGGAAGGATCACAAAAGATGTAATTGCTGCGAAGGCTTTAATTGCTTTTGGAGATTCCATTAGGTAACCTTCAATAGCTCCAAGAACGAGACCATATCCTCGTAATTTCCAGCCCTGAAATACCACAAAATGTTGACTTATGACAACCCAATGAATTTCATTGGGTTTTCTTAGGCAAGGAATACTCAAAGAGGTGGTTTTCCCAGCTCCTTCCTCTGAAATATTTCTTATTTTCAAACCTCAACTTCTCTTTACCTATAATACATGGTTTGCACATTTTTGTAACTTCTTCAAAAACAAAGTGAAACAAAATTCTCTGACAGCTAAATTCAACAGAAAGTGAAACTTCCAGCATAAGCACAAATTACATTATATAGATCAGGGGTCCTCAAACTATGGCCCGAGGGCCAGATACGGCCCTCAAAGGTCATTTACCCGGCCCTCACTCAGGCGTAACCTAAGTCTGAAATGACTTGAAAGCACACAACAACAACAACAACAATCCTATCTCATCAACCAAAAACAGGTCCACGCTTCCCACTGAAATACTAATAAGCTTATATTTGTTAAAATTGTTCTTCATTTTAATTATTATATTATTTTAAAGTGTTTTTGCACTACAAATAAGATATGTGCAGTGTGCATAGGAATTCATTCATTTTTTTTTTCAAATTATAATCCGGCCCTCCAACAGTTTGAGGGACTGTGACCTGGCACTCTGTTTAAAAAGTTTGAGGACCCCTGATATAGATATTAAAGATGATGAGCTGCTCTGGGAAAAAAAACAAGGTGACAACACGGTTCTAGGTGTGTGCAGATGCTTTGAAGTAACTTGTTGATTTATGGTGATCCCATTAATTTCATCGAGTTTTCTTTGGCAGGGCATACTCTGAAGTCATTTTTCCAATTCCATCCTCTGAAATATAGCCCACAAGGTCTGGTGGTCCCCCATCCAAGTACTAACCAGAGTAGACCCTGCTTAGCTTTCAAGATGAGACAGGATCTGGTGCCAGATTACACTGTGTAACACGATTTCTGTTCCTGGGTTATAAATGTCATTTCCTAATTGGTTCTATCATAAAAACATGGAAAATGTTTATTATACTCAGAGACTGGCAATCCTGATTAGGTGGACTTTAAACTAGCTTGTGTGGGGGAGGGTGACATTATCAAGATTATCAAGGCCCAGAGTGAACAGACCAAAGGGTAAAGAAAGGTTTGGATAAACACGAATAGTACCAACCAGCGAGAGGACAATAACTTCAAATAAACAGCTAAGTGGAATATCCCACGGGCTTAGATATCGTTACACTAATGCCCAGAGCATGGTAAATAAACAAGATGAGCTGGAATTCTTAGCATGACAAAACAGTTACGATGTAATAGGCATAACTGAATCCTGGTGGGACAAGTCCTATAATTGGAAGGTAGCAATGGAAGGGTATAACCCAGGGGTCCACAAACTTTTAAAACTGAGGGCCAGGTCATAGTCCCTCAAACTGTTGGAGGGCCTGATTATAATTTGGGGGAAAAAATGAATGAATTCCTATGCACAGTGCATGTATCTTATTTGTAGTGCAAAAAAAAAAACCACTTTAAAACAATACAATAATTAAAATTAAGAACAATTTTAGCAAATATAAACTTATTAGTATTTCATTGGGAAGTATGGGCCTGATGAGATAGGATTGTTGTTGTTGTTGTTGTTGTTGTGTGCTTTCAAGTCGTTTCAGACTTAGGTTGACCTTGAGCGAGGGCCGGGTAAATGACATTGGAGGGCCGTATTCAGCCCCTGGGCCGTAGTTTGAGGACCCCTGGTATAACCTATTTCAGAGAAATAGATCAAACAGGAGAGGGGGTGGAGTAGCATATGTCAAAACTATTTACACCTGTGAAGAGAGGCAGGACTCCAATCCTGGAAGCCAGGCTGAGAGCATCTGGATAAGTATTAAGGGAATGAGGACTGAAAAAGATGTGGCCGTGGGGGTCTACTACAAACCTCAAAACCAGACGGAAGAACTGGAGGAGGCCTTCCTTAACTGGATGACCAGAAAGAAAAGATATAGTAGTAATAGGGGGATTTCAACTACTTTGATATTTGTTGGAAAACAAACTTTGCCAAGAGTACAAAGTCCAGCAAATTCCTCACTTGCCTTGCACACAATTTTATTGTTCAGAAGGTAGAAGAAGCAACAGGTTCCGTTATTCTGAATCTGATCCTATCCAACACTGAGGATCTGGTCAATGGAGTGGAAGTGGTGAGATCCTTAGGTGGGAGTGACCATGTACTCCTGGAGTTTGTGAAACAAAGGAAGGGCGAGACTAAGAGAAATCAAACATGCATTCTAAGGAAATACTGAGTGTGATTCCATGGATAGGAATACTGAAAGAGAAGGGAGTAAATGATAGATGGGAGTTTCTTAAAAGTGAGATACTGGAGGCACAATTGCAAACAGTGCAAGCTAGGAGAAAAAAATTGGAAAAGTGTAAAACAACCGGAAGGGATGTCCAAATAACTTTTAACTGAGCTAAGATTTAAAAGAGACATGCACAAGAAATGGAAAAGAGGGGAAATCACCAAAGAGGAATGTAAACCAATAGCCAACATATGTAGGGAAAAGGTTCGTAAGGCTAAGGCACGAAATGAGCTCAGGCTTGCCAGAGAGATTCAAAACAATAAAAAGGGGCTCTTTGGTTATGTCAGTAGAATAAGTAAGAAAAAGGAAATGGTAGGGCCTCTACAAGTAGAAGGTGATGAAATGCCAACAGGAGATAGGGAAAAAGCAAAGTTGCTCAACACCTTCTTTGCCTCAGTCTTCAACTTGAGCAATACAGAGTGGATGAGGTAATATGGGCAATGCAACCCAAAATAGGCAAAGAAATAGTCCAGGAATACCTGGCTACTCTAAATAAATTCAAGTCTCCAAGGCTAGATGAACTACATCCAAGAGTATTGAGGGAACTAGCAGAAGTAGTTTCAGAACTGGCAATAATCTTTGAGAATTCTTGGAGAACAGGAGAAGTCCCAGCAGACTGGAGGAGGGCAGTTGTTGTCCCTCTTTTCAAGAACGAAAAAAATAGGACCCAAACAATTACCGTCCAGTCAGCCTGACATCAGGAAACATTCTGGAGCAGATCATTAAGGAGCATTCTGCAATTACTTAGAAAAGAATGCTGTGATTAATAAAAGTCAACAAGGATTCTTCAAAAACAAGTCATGCCAGACTAATCTTATCCCCTTTTCAATAGAGTTACAAGCTTGGTAGATGCAGGGAATGCTTTGGATGAAGCATATCTTGATTTCAGTAAGGCCTTCGACAAACTCCCTTATGACCTTCTTGCAAGCAAACTACTCAAATGTGGGCTAGGCAATACTACTATTATATGGATCTGTAATTTGTTAAGCGACTGAACCCAAAGGGTGCTCACCAACAGCTCTTCTTCATCCTGGAAAGAAGTGATGAGTGGAGTGCCTCAGGCTTTGATCCTGGGCCCAGTGCCATTCAACATCTTTATTAATTATTTAGAAACATGAATGAATTCCTGTCCACACTGCACATATCTTATTTGTAGTGCAAAAAACCCCACTTAAAATCAATACAATAATTAAAATGAAGAACAATTTTAATAAATATAAACTTATTAGTATTTCAATGGGAAGTGTGGGCCTGCTTTTAGCTGATGAGATAGGATTGTTGTTGTTGTTGTGTGCTTTCAAGTCATTTCAAACTTAGGTTGACCCTGAGTGAGGGCCAAGTAAATGACCTTGGAGGGCCGCATCCGGCCCCCGGGCCATAGTTTGAGGACCCTTGCCATAGCTGCAGGCGAAATATCATGAGAGAATGCTTCTAGGACATGGCCATATAGCCCGAAAAACCTACAACAACCGAGTACTTCATCTTTGCCTCTAATATCCTTCCCTCCAATGAGGGAATTCCGGGCCTTAGTTTGAGGACCCCTGCCATAGATGCAGGCGAAATATCAGGAGAGAATGCTTCTACAACATGGCCATATAGCCTGAAAAACCTACAACAACCCAGTAGTTCATTTTTGCCTCTAATATCCTTCCTTACAATGAGGGAATTCAGAGCCTTAGTTTCAGGTCCCTTGCCATAGATGCAGGCGAAATATCAGGAGAGAATGCTTCTAGAACAGTGGTTCTCAACCTGGGGTCCCCAGATGTTTATGGCCTACAACTCCCAGAAATCCTAGCCAGTTTACCAGCTGTTAGGATTTCTGGGAGTTGAAGGCCAAAAACATATGGGGACCCCAGGTTGAGAACCACTGTTCTAGAACATGGCCATATAGCCCGAAAAACCTACAACAACCCAGTACTTCATCTTTGCCCCTAATATCCTTTCCCCCATGAGGGAATTCCGGGCCTTAGTTTGAGGACCCCTGCCATAGATGTAGGCGAAATATCAGGAGAGAATGCTTCTAGAACATGGCCATATAGCCTGAAAAACCTACAACCACCCAGTACTTCATCTTTGCCCCTAATATCCTTTCCCCCGTGAGGGAATTCCGGGCCTTAGTTTGAGGACCCCTGCCATAGATGTAGGCAAAATATCAGGAGAGAATGCTTCTAGAACATGGCCATATAGCCTGAAAAACCTACAACCACCCAGTACTTCATCTTTGCCTCTAATATCCTTCCCTCCAATGAGGGAATTTAGAGCCTTAGTTTAAGAACCCTTGCCATAGATGTAGGCGAAATATCAGGAGAGTATGATTCTAGGACATGGCCATATAGCCCGAAAAACCTACAACAACCCAGTACTTCATCTTTGCCTCTAATATCCTTCCCTCCAATGAGGGAATTCCTTCGTCTGAAATAGAACAAGTCCTTGACGGTCACCCATTCAAGTCGCAACGGGGCGGACCCTGCTTAGCTTCGAGGCTCAGGTGGGAATCTAGGGCTCGGAACACACCTAAGCCCTCCTTGCGCAAAACCTGAGCACGTGACGCTGCTCTTCCAACCCCTCCCGAAAGGAGAAGAAAAAAAAAAAAGAAGCCTGAGCGGCTACGGCGCTCGGATTGGCCCAAAAACTTCCTCGGCTTTGTAAAAAAAAAAAAAAAAGAAAAGAAACGGGTGCCTCTTTCCCCTCTCTCTCTCTCTCTATCTCCCCCTCCCTCCTCCCCTCCCCGAACCCGTTTTGCATGCGGCGCTGGGATTGGAGGGCGTGCCCAGCTTGGAACGTCAAGGCGGGCGGCGATTGGCGGAGGCGCGGCCGCATGTCTGGGGGCTCCTGGTCTTTGTATACAAGCCCTGGCTCCGGGGAAGCGAGCGCTCCCACCATGGACGGGGAAGGCCAGGGCTAGGCCGGGATGGCAGCGGGATGCGGCCGGCACTCCTCCTCCTCCTCCTCCGCCGCCGCCGCCGCCGCCGAGGGGTCTTGAGCTCCGGCGCCGGGAATGGGCGCCTCGGCCCCGGCGGGGGACAGGGACTAAGAAGCGGCGCTGCGGGCTCCGGGTAAGGCGCCGGGATCGCCTCCCTCCCTCTTGCCTGACTCGGCCGGGCCCTTTGTTCCTCTCGGGAGGCTCCCCACGGGCCTCGAGGAGGAGGAAGAGGAGGAGGAGGAGAGGCCGGCCGTTGCTCCTTCGGGAAAGAAGCCGGCTCCCTCCTTTTCCCCGACCCGATCAGGGGTCTCCTGCCAAGAAGGAAGGCCCTCCCAGGTCAGCAACCCTCCCCTTTAAGGACGCCGACCTCCCCCTCCCCCTTTTAATTCGGCTCCTCTCCTCTTTCTTCCCCCTCTTTCTCTTCTCTTTGCTTCTTCTCTCCTTTCTCCTTGCACCTCATTTCTTCTTACTCTCCACCTCCACTTCTATCTTCTCTTTTCCTACTCCTCTTCAACTTCCACCTACATTCTTCTTACTCTCCTCCTCTTTAATTTTTGTCCTCTCCTCCACTTCTTTATCTCCTCTTTTAGTTCTTCCTCTTCTTCTCCACTTCCCCTTCTTCTCGTATCCAACTTCCACCTACTCTTCTTCCTCTCCTTTATCTTCTTCCTCTCCTCCACTTCTTATTTATCTCCTCTTTTAGTTCTTCTCCTTCTCCCCTTCTTTTCTTTTTCTCTTCTCCTTTCTTCTCTTCTCCAACATCCCTCCCTCTCTTCCTCCCCTTATTTTCTTTATCTCTTTTCCTATATTGTCCTCTTCTTCTTCTCTCCTCCAACTTCCACCTCCTCTTCTTACTCTCCTCCTCCACCACTCCTACTTTATCCTCTCTTTTAGTTCTTCTTCATCTCCTCCTTTCCTTTTTCTCTTCTTCCCCTTTCCTCTCTTCCCCTTCTTCTCTTCTCCAACATCCCCCTCCTCTTCTTCCTCTCCTCCTTTCTTCTTACTCTCTGCCTCTTACATTTCTTCTTTATCTTCTTACTCTCCTCCTCTTTCATTTCTTCATTTCTTTTAGTTCCTCTCCCTCTCCTCCTCCCCTTCTTTTTCTCTTCTCCTTTATTCTTCTCTTCCCCTTCTCTCCTTCAACTTCCACCTCCCCTTCTTCCTCTCTTTTATCCTCTTCCTCTCCTCCACTTCTTATTTATCTTCTCTTTTAGATCTTCTCCTTCTCCCCTTCTTTTCTTTTTCTCTTCTCTTCCCCTTCTCTTCTCCAACACCCCCTCCTCTTCTTCGTCTCCTCCTTTCTTCTTACTCTCCTCCTCTTTCATTTCTTTATTTCTTTTAGTTCCTCTCCCTCTCCTCCCCTTCTTTTTCTCTTCTCCTTTATTCTTCTCTTCCCCTTCTCTCCTCCAACTTCCACCTCTTCTTCCTTTTTTTATCTTCTTACTCTCCTCAACTTCTTAATTATCTCTTCTTTTAGTTCTTCCCCTTCTTTTCTTTTTTCTTCTCCTTCTTTCTTCTCTTCCCCTTCTCTTCTCCCTCTCCTCCTCCCCTTCTTTTCTTTCTCTTTTTCTTTATTCTCCTCTTCCCCTTCTCTCCTCCAACTTCCACCTCCTCTTCTTACTCTCCTCCTCCACCACTCCTACTTTATCCTCTCTTTTAGTTCTTCTTCCTCTCCTCCTTTTCTTTTTCTCTTCTTCCCCTTTTCTTCTCCTCCTCTTCCCCTTCTCTTCTCCAACTTCCACCTCTTCCTCTCCTCCTCCTTTCTTCTTACTCCCCTCCACTACTTTATCTCCTCTCTTAGTTCTTCTCTCTCTTCTTCCTTTCCTCCTCCCCTTCATTTCTTCTCCTCTTCCTTCTCCCACTTCCACTTCCACCTTCTCCTCCATGGCCCCTTCCACGCTGCCATGTAATCCAGATTATTACATTAGATAATCCACGTTGTCTGCTTTGAACTGGATCATGTGAGTCTACACTGCTATATAATCCAGTTTAACACAGATAATCTGGAATTTCTGTAGAAGAGACCCAATTCTTCCTCTCCTCCTTCCTCCTCTTCTTTTTCATATTTTCCTTCTTCCTTCACAGGAAGGAATGTGGCCTGACGCCACTTGAACTGCCTTGGCTCTCAATCCTATGGAGTCAAGAGAATTTGACAAGGTCTTTGGCCTTATCTGGGAAAGAGTGGTGATGCCTCACCAAACTAATTTTTGCGGTTTAATAAGCCTTTTCCATATTTTTACGATAGGCCCAATTAGGAAATGACATTTATAACCCAGGAACAAAAAGTTTGTTACTAAGGACCTTTCCCCACAGCTATATAATCCAGAATATCAAGGCAGGAAACGCCACAATATCTGCTTTGAACTGGGTTATCTGAGTCCACACTGCCATATATTCCAGTTCAAAGCAGAAAATGTGGGATTTTATTCAGCTGTGTGGAAGGGGTTATAGAGTAGGGTGTGTGTGTGTGTGAAGGGGATCCAACCCCAGCTGTATGAATCTCTCACTGGGGAATTGGGGAGGAAAGAAGAATTACAGCAGGCAGCAACTGGCTGCCCCATTTCCCCCTCCTCCTCTTTTTCTGAGTGGGATCAGCTGCGGCCCCAACTCCAGATCCCTCCTTTCCCCGGAGAGAGGTGGGGTCCTTAGGAAGTAGGGGGAATCAGAGAGAAAAGAGAGGGGTTGGCTTTGAGTGGAGTGCAAAGGCAGGCCTGGCATTGGAGGGATGATGAGCGGCCTCTTCGGAGCCACTTCCACCCTTCTTTTCTTTCTCTCCTTCACTCCTTCTTTCTTTTGCTCTCTCTGCAGCCTTCGGAGTTGCCGCCCACTCTTGCTTGCCTGCCGGGCCGCCTTGCTTCGTGTCCCATGGAGCTGGAGGGGCAGTGGTGGAAAGGACAGCTGGCCGCCGACATCCACCAAGCGCTCCGCTACAAGGTAAGCTCCCTGCTCAAAACCTGAACAAGGGCCCGCCATCACCTTTCCTTCTGTCCCTAGTGAAGTTTTGTCCCAGATCAGAAAGTTTGGATTGATAGATCCAGGCTGCCGGACTCAAAGTTGAGTGTCACTTTGGGTGCCCTTTTCCTTTCCTCCTCCGCTTTTTCATCTGCCTTTTCTTTCTCCTTTCTCTTATTCTCCTTCCTCTCCTCGTCTTTTTCTTTTTTCCCCCTGTTCTTCATTTTCCCTCCCCTCCTCTTCTTCTCTTCTTCATCTTCTTTACTTAATAATAATAATGATAGTAATAACAAAATTTAATAATAATCTATATAAATAAAAATATAATGTTTGTTTGTGGGATTAACAGAACGCAAAAACCACTTGACCAATTGACACCAAATTTGGACACAAGATACCTAACAACCCAATGTATGTCCTTCACTCAAAAAAAATTGATTTTGTCATTTGGGAGTTGTAGTTACTGGGCTTTATAATTCACTTACAATCAAAAAGCATTCTGAACTCCACCAACATTGGAATTGAACCAAGCAGCCAGGTTGCTAACAGGAGCGGCACTCAGGGAGCACACCACTCCTCTGCTGCGCCAGCTCCACTGGCTGCCAATCTGCTACCGGGCACAATTCAAGGTGCTGGCTTTAGCATATAAAGCCCTAAACGGTTCTGGCCCTACTTACCTCTCCGAACGCATCTCCACCTATGAACCGACTAGGACATTAAGATCGTCTGGGGAGGCCCTGCTCTCGGTCCTGCCTGCATCGCAGGCGCGGTTGGCGGGGACGAGGGACAGGGCTTTCTCGGTGGTGGCCCCTCGGCTGTGGAATGCCCTACCTGTGGACATCAGACAGGCCCCTTCACTGCTGGCATTCCGGAGGAAGGTCAAGACTTGGCTTTACGAACAAGCGTTTGGCTAAATAGTGCAATGAATACATGAAGATGGTACAACCGAACATAGGAATTGGTATAGAATTATGATTACGGATTCTGATTTGTTTGCTGAGGCTTATGATAATGATTGTTTTTGATCTGTATATCTTGTATAATGTGTTTTTAATTATCTTCTTTGATATTGTTATGATAACCTTTACTATGTAAACCACCTTGAGTCGCCATTCCGGCTGAGAAAGGCGGTATAGAAGTAAAGCAAATAAAATAAATAAATAAACTTGGCACACAGTTCTCCCGTGACCAACAGAAAATACTGGAAGGGTTTGATGGGCAGTGTCCTTTGGTTTTGGAGTTCACCTACATCCAGAGATCACTGTGGACTCAAACAATGATGGATCTGGACCAAACTCTACACAAAGACTCAATATGCCCAAATGTGAACACTGGTGGAGTTTGGGGAAAATAGAATCTTGACATTTGGGAGTTGTAGTTGCTGGGATTTATAGTTCACCTACAACCAAAGAACATTCTGAACCCCAGCAATGATAGAATTGTGCCAAACCTCCCACACAGAACCCCCATGTGGGCCACAGCAAAGCGTGGCAGGGGACAACTAGTAATCTATATAAATAAAAATGTAATGTTTGTTTGTTGGATTAACATAACTCAAAATCTACTGGATGAATTGTCACCAAATTTGGACACAATACACCTATCAGGTCAACAAGTGACCATCACTCATAAAAACACTGAAAAATACAGCAGAAGAGACTTAAAAAACAAAATTTTTTTTACAACATATGCACAAAACCACACACACATATACACAGACTGGGTCACAGCAATGCTAGTCTATATATATATATAAATGTAATGTTTGTCTGTGGGATTAACATAACTCAAAAACCACTGGATGAATTGACACCAGATTTGGACATAATACACCTATCAGGCCAATGAATGACCATCACTCATAAAAACACTGAAAAACACAGCGGAAGAAACTTAAAAAGCCAAAAAAAATAAATAATACTTTACAAAGCATGCATAAAACCACATATATATACACACAAAACACATATACACAAACTGAGCCACAGCAACGCATGGCAGGGGACTTATTATTATTATTATTATTATTATTATTATTATTATTATAAAAATCAAACTGCAAAGGCTCTGTCATAAACCAGTAAAGGTTATCCCAGTGGTAATCAACACATTGTGTGCCGTGCCAAAAGATCTCAGCCGGCATTTGGAAAAAGTAAACATTGACAGAACTACCTAAGGCCACCTTACTTGGATCTGTGTGCACCATTCGAAAATACATCGCCCAGTCCTAGACACTTGAGAAGTGTTTGACTTGTGATTTTGTGATACGAAATACAGCATATATAGATCTCATTTGCTGTGACATACTGTGTTTTTGGGTCAGAATAATAATAATAATAATAATAATAATAATAATAATAATAATAATAATAATTTTTGTCATGTCAGGAGCAACTTGAGAAACTAGAAGTCGCTTCTGGTGTGAGAGAATTGGCCATCTGCAAGGATGTTGCTTAGGATGTTTTGATGTTTTACCATCCTTGTGGGAGGCTTCTCTCATGTCCCGCATGGGGAGCTGGACCTGACAGAGGGAGCTCATCTGCGCTCTCCCCAGATTCGCACCTCTGACCTGTCAGTCTTCAGTTCTGTCAGCACAAGAGTGTAACCCATTGTGCCACCAGGGGCTCCAATAATAATGATAATAGTAATAACGAAATCCAGCATATAAATCTCATTTGCTGTGGCATACTGTGTTTTTGTGTCAGTATAATATAATATAATAGTAATAACTAAATCCAGCATATATATCTCATTTGATGTGACATACTGTTTTTTGTGTCAGTATCATATAATAATAATAACAAAATCCAGCATATAGATCTCGTTTGCTATGAAATACTGTGTTTTTGTGTCAGTATCATATAATAATAATAATAATAATAATAATAATAATAATAATGAAATCTAGCATATATATCTCATTTGCTGTGACATACAGTTTTTGTGTCATAATAATAATAATAATAATGATATCCAGCATATACATCTCATTTGCTGTGACATACTATGTTTTTGTGCCAGTAAAATAATAATAACTTTAATAATATCCCGCCACCATCCCCCCGAAGGGACTCTTGTTGTTTACAGACAACACAAAGTGCTTAAAATCATACAAAAAAGTAAACACAATATAAAATACAATAACACATCAGTTTGCACTCGAATCAATTCAGAATCTCCTCTTCATTGTATTTCCTTTTCCTCATCTTCTCCTCCTTCCTCTCCACCTTCTTCTACTTCCTCTCCTCTTCTTTCTTCTTCTTGAGGTGGGACACAGGGAGGAAGCAGCTGCCTAGACTCTTATTTTTTTTTCTTTCTCCGTCTCGCCCATCTCCCACCCCGCTTCGGGGACATCAAAGGATGCAGTTGCTCATACCTCTTTTGTCTCCCAAGCCTTAAAAATTAGTTTGCACAAGGAAAGGCTTGACCTTTTGTCAGTTGCTTCCAAACTTTCAGCCTTGGTGTATTTTCAGAGGGATTTGATAGTTATGTGTCTGCGTTCATTCTGACAACAGCCCCGACTGGTTACGTCTCTTCGCTTTCTCGTGTCGTCGTGTGCTTTCGTACCATTTCTGACTTGCGGTGATCCCAAGGCCCTTTCCACACAACTGAATTAAAATCCCACATTATCTGCTTTGACCTGGAATATATGGCAATGTGGACTCAGATAACCCAGTTCAAAGCAAATACTGTGGGATTTTCTGCCATGATATTCTGGGTTATGTGGCTGTCTGGAAGGGCCCTAAGGCAACCCTGTCCCTGGGTTTTCTTGGCAAGATTTGATCAGATAGGATTTGCTTTGGCCTTCCTCTTATGCTGAGAGAGTGTAACTTGCCCATGCTCACATAGTGGGTTTCTGTAACCAAGTAGGAATTTGAAAACTGATTTCCACAGTTCTACTCCAATGCTCAGATCATGACACTGTAGGGCCTTCCAGATAGGCGCTTTATCCCAGGATCTGTTTATCCCAGATTATCAGGCAGTGCGGCGAACACATATAATCCAGTTTCAAGCAGTACACCTGGGATCAGGTCCTGGGATATAGGGCCTGTCTGGAAGGGCCCCATGCTGACTGTTTTGTTTATATTGGTTACTAGGAATTACACGTTGCTGTGGCCCAGTCTGAATATGTGATTTGTGTGTCTATATATTTGTGTATATGTGTGTTTGCGTATATATATGTGGGTTGTAATATATTGGCTTTTTATGTCTCTTCTGTTGTGTTTTTCAATGTTTTTATGAGTGATGGTCACTTGTTGGCCTGATAGGTATCTTGTGTCCAAATTTGGTGTCAATTAGCCCAATGGTTTTTGAGTTATATTAATCCCACAAACGAACATTACCGTTTTATTTATATAGATGTGTTTCTTGAGACCTGTAGCAGCCCTATTGCAGACTTTTCTTGGCAATATTTGTTCAGATGACATTGACCATTGTCTTTCTCTGAGGCTGGATCTGCACTGCTAAATAATGCAGTTTGAACTGTGTTATATAGGTCTACACTAACCATATAGTGCAGTTCAAACTGCATTATTTGGCAGTGTAGATCCAGCTTGAGAGTGTGTGGAACAACTAAGGCCAGAATTCCTAAGGATGGTATTAAAAACAGGACTTACCAAATTTAATGGGATTTTCATCTAGGCTCATGGCCCCATGAATTGAAAGTTTGAAACTTAATATTTAAGTAAACTGCATTGCCAGCTTCAGTGGACCTCACTGTGGGTGAAATTGGTTGCAGTCCTTTGCAGTTACCTGACAATGCACTTGAACTCATTTGCACGTTTTGGTTTTTTTTTTTCCCCGTGTCAGGGCGACTTGAGAAACTGCAAGTCGCTTCTGGTGTGTGAGAATGGGCCATCTGCAAGGACATTGCCCAGGGGAAGCCCGGATGTTTTATTGTCTAGTGGGAGGCTTTTTTCATGTCCCCGCATGGGAAGCTGGAGCTGACAGATGAGAGCTCCCCCCACTCCCCCCTGATTTAAACAGCCAACCTTTCGGTCAGCTGTCCTTCTGGCACAAGAGTTCCCACCCAGGGCTCCTATTTGCACTGTTGAATTGCCATGGCTCAATGTTATGGAATCATGGGAATTGTGGTTTTGCAACGGCTTTATCCTTCTCTGCCGAAGAATACTGGTGACGCGGCAAGCTACAATTTCATAGCATTGAGTCCTGACAGTTGAAGTGGTGTCAAACTGCATTGGCAAAACAGTATAGATGCATCGACACTCATTGTTTACCATTGGTTTCACAAACTTGGAGGCAAAATTGCTCTGTTCACATCATGGAAAAGGAAATTTTAATTGGACCCTTCTATTTGCGGACTCTATTATACGATTCCCGAGGATGCCCTCAACCCCCAGGAGCATCATTTGAAAGGGGTGTGAGAATCATAGAAGTGGAAGAGACCTCATGGGACATCCAGTCCAACCCCCTGCCAAGAAGCAGGAATATTGCATTCAAATCACCCCTGACAGGTGGCCATCCAGCCTCTGTTTAAAAGCTTCCAAAGAAGGAGCCTCCACTACACTCCGGGGCAGAGAGTTCCTTTCTTTCTTTCTTTCTTTCTTTCTTTCTTTCTTTTTTTTTTTCTTTTTTTTTTTTTTTTTTAGAGAGTTCCACTGCTGAACAGATCTCACAGACAGGAAGTTCTTCCTAATGTTCAGGTGGAATCTCCTTTCTTGTAGTTTGAAGCCATTGTTCCATTGCATCCTAGTCTCCAGGGCAGCAGAAAACAAGTTTGTTCCCTCCTCCTTATGACTTTCTCTCACGTATTTATACATGGCTATCATGTCTTCTCTCAGCCTTCTCTTCTTCAGGCTAAACATGCCCAGCTCTTTAAGCCACTCCTCATAGGCTTGTTCTCCAAACCCTTGATCATTTTAGGTGCCCTCCTCAGGACACATTCCAGCTTGTCAACATCTCTTTTCATTTGTGGTGCCCAGAATTGGACGCAGTATTCCAGGTGTGGTCTAACCAAAGCAGACTAGAGCATGGGTAGCCCTGTATATAGAAGGTACGAGAAGGTATAGAAGGAGGTTCAGCGAGCATAATTTGTGTTGTTTACAAAAAGACTGACTGGCATGCCTGGGTGTGTCTCTTGCATCTCTTTTGTGGATTGGAGTCTAAATAAACATGAAGGAAGTCTGAGAAGTCTGAGTTGTGTTGTGTGTTGTCTGAGTCACGGTATCCGCTTGACATAGCATGTAGATCTGGGAATACTTAACACTGGCATTGTTCCTTTTTTGTGAGAGGAGTGTGAAAGAGGAGGGAGACTGAATCAACCTTTTTGTGCTAAGTGCTTTCTCTGCAATTTCAGAAGAGAGAAAAGTTGCATGATGTTCAAGGATTTCATTCAAGCCTCCCCAACTCCACCTGGGGCCCTTTCACACTATGCAAAAGTGATTCCCCTTTAACTGCTGTGGTTTCATCCTCTGGAATCCAGGCATTTGCAACTCTCAGCTGGAAAGCTCAACTGCTTCACTACAAATCCCGGTATTTCGCAGGAGGCAACCATGGCAATTAACATGGAATCACAGAGCAATAGTTATGTGATGACAGGGGCCCGGATCATCTCTTTTTTTACTTGAGATAAGGGTGGCCAAATCGACCCATCCATCTTGATAACCCTGTTTCTTTGAAGAAGAGACCCAATTGCTTTCCTGTCTTCAGGAACAGCAACTTGAGTAGGTTTCATGGGCCTCCTCTTTTGATTAATATTGTACAGTTTTTTATTTTCTATTTATTTACTATATTTGTATACCGCTTCTCTCAGCCCGCAGGCAACTCAGGGCGGTTAACAAAGGCAATGCCAACTACAGTATAAAACATTTTAAAACATTAGCATAAAACACAAAATCACAATAAAATCAGTTACCACATAAATCATAAGTATCTTAGTTAAAAACGTTGTCCAGTCTCGTCATCCAATCGTCCCAATTTCCTATGTCAAATGCTTGCTCAAACAACCAAGTCTTAATCTTTTTCCGGAACGTTAAAAGGGAGGGGGCCAATCTAATTTCCCTAGGAAGGGCGTTTCATAACCGAGGGGCCACCACTGAGAAGGCCCTGTCTCTCGTCCCCACCAGGAAGGAGAGAAGGAAGGAGAAAGAGAGCCAGGGAAGGAAGAATGAAAGGGTGGAAGGGAAGGAGGGAGAGAGAAAGATGGAGGTAAGGAAGGGAGGTAAGGTAGAAGGAAAAAGAGAAAGAAGCGTAAGATAGGATGGTGAGAGAGAGGAGAGCATGAGAAAAGAGCCCAAGGGGTCGCATTGCAGCCCTGGGCCTGGGTTTGCCCGTACCTGGTGTAGATGCATATAATCCAGTTCAAAGCCGATAATGTGGAATATCTGATTTTGTAATCTGGATTCTATGGCAGTGTAGATCCAGCCTTTGACATTATTGCCTATTCTACCTACAAAGAAAGATAGGACCATTTTGTGGGAGGTCATTGCCAGCCGAGCAGAAAGCTCAACATGAGTATATTCAATGGCATTTCCAGCAGGTTTAAGGAGGCCAGGTCAGGAGAAATTCCTTATTTTTAAGTCTACTTAACTAAGGGTGCATCTACCCTGTAGAATTAATGCAGTTTGACTGCCATGGTTCAGCGCTATAGACTAATGTGAGTTGTAGTTTGACAAGGTATCATCATCATCATCATTACATTTATTGCAAGTCTCCCCCAAAGGGGACTTAAAACAGCATTACCCGTCTCTGCCAAGAAGTGCTGCTGTCTCATCAAACTACATCTTCCATGACTTTCCCTTTGAGACATGATGGTTAAGAGTAGGGCCAAGCTACAATGTAGAAGCCTCTTTCAGTGTCCTTGTGGAGATCAAAAGCCAGGCATACGTAAACATAATCTATATAAATAAAAATGTAATGTTCGTTTGTGGAATTAACATAACTCAAAAACCACTGGAAGTATTGACACAAAATTTGGACACTATACCCGTAACAGACCAACGAGTGACCCACCCACCCCCAAATGGCAGAAAGGACTTAAAAACCCAAAAAAGCTAAATGACAATACAGAAAATAGGGAAGGAAGAGAGAGGGAAGGAAGGGAGAGGAGAAAGAAAGGAAGAAGGAGGGAGGTCAGGAAAGAAGGAAAAAGAGAAGGAAGCAAAGACCAAAGGAAGGAAGGAAAGAGGTAGAGAAGGAAGAAAGGAGAGAAAGAGGAAGGAAAAGAAAAAGGGGGAAGGAAGGAAAGAGGTAGAGAAGGAAGGAAGGAGAGAAGGAAGAAAGGGAAGGAAGAAAGGAAAGAGGGAGAGAAAGAGGGAGGGAGGGAAGGAAGGTTGGCCAC
This sequence comes from Anolis sagrei ordinatus, assembly GCF_025583915.1. Classification (NCBI taxonomy): domain Eukaryota; kingdom Metazoa; phylum Chordata; class Lepidosauria; order Squamata; family Anolidae; genus Anolis; species Anolis sagrei. The sequence goes on from NW_026846588.1 coordinate 89,878,238, forward strand.
AGCAACGCGTGGCAGGTACAGCTAGTAATACGAATAATAATAGATGCACCCTACGTAGCTGATCTGTTTGATTTGTCTTTGTAATTACATAGTGGACCGTTCTGCATTCAAATCAAACTTGAACCATTTGCCACTTTGGAAGCATCCTGTGTTGTCAGAGAAGCCTTTGCTTGAAAGGTTCCATCAGGGAAACTTCTAAAGACTTGCCCTGAAATCTATGGAACTGAGTAGAAGATCTGAACACAGATTCATGGGAATGGGGCTGAACTTCATTAAGAATGATAGAAATAAGATAGTAGATTGCGGTACCACAGAGAGTGTCATAAGAGTGGCTCAGTTGTGCCTGTTAAACAAACATTAAGACAGCTGACTAAATGGGTAGCTGTGAGATTTTCGGGCTGTATACAGCCTGGAAAACTCACAGCAACTCCATGATTTCAGCCATGAAAGCCTTCGACAACACAGCTGACTAAGTGCTTAAAATCCTGATCAGATAATTCTGTGTCTATTCAGGTCTCTTTTCTGAAGGCTAGCTTAGGCCACAGATTCAGAAAAATCAGTGTATAAATATTTAACTCTTGTTGTGTAGTTAACATTTGCTGCTGTAAAGAAATTCCATAAAGGAGGTCAAATTCTGCCAGTGTTTAGGGGAATAAATGGAAATGTTCGGAGGATTTCTCAACCTTCCTAGCGTTTCTCAACCTTCCTAGTGCCGCGACCCCTTAACCCAGTTTCTCATGTTGTGGTGACCCCCAACATTATTTTCATTGCTACTTTATAACTGTAATTTGGCTACTTTTATGTATTGTAATGTAAATATCCGACATGCAGAATGTATTTTCATTCACTGGACCAAATTGGGCACAAATACCCAATACATGGGGTTGGGGGGATTGATTTTGTCACTTGACAGTTGTAGTTGTTTGGATTTATAGTTCGCCTACAATCAATGAGCATTCTGAACTCTACCAATGATGGAATTGAACCAACCTTGGCACACATGACCTACAGAAAATACTGGAAGGGTTTGGTGGGTATTGACTTTGAGTTTGGGAGTTATAGTTCACCAACCTACAGAGAGAACTGTGGGCTCAAACACTGATGGATCCAGACCAAATATTGGCAGAAATACTCAATATGCCCAAATGTGAAAAGTGGTGGAATTTGGGGGAAATAGAGCTTGACATTTGGGAGTTGTAGTTGCTGGGATTTATAGTTCACCTACAATCATAGAGCATTCTGAACCCCACCAACAAGAAAATTGGGCCAAGCTTCCCACGCAGAACCCCCACAACCAACAGAAAAATACTGTGTTTTCTGATGGTCTTTGGCGACCCCTCTGACACCCCCTCGTGACTCCCCCAGGGGTCCCGACCCCCAGCTTCAGAAACGCTGACATATACTAACTTTCAGTGGGGTTTTTTTGTTGTTGTTCTCACAAATATGTGAAGAGTCGTAACTATTTTGGAGAGGGTTTCTGTGCTTTTTAGGGAGCCTTTAAAAGAATATGTGGTCACCAAGGGCAGCTTTGCTACACAAAGGAAGGTTATACTGTATTGCCTGAATGCTTACATCTGTGCAACTCAGACATAAACCCTCCCCAAAGAATTAGGGCAACTTTACAGGAATTACTAGTTAATATACTGATTGAATTCAGTCAGCTGTGTAAATGCTTGGAACCTATGTATTACCCTTGTTGTATGTACTAGCCTCCAGTCATAGGAATGCTGTCTCAGCAGTTATTGCTGCTGCAAATGTCAGATGTTGATTAATAATGGCAAGCCTTTCTTTCCAGTTTAACTCTTTCCCAAGAGCCTTGTGCCCTTCGGCACGATGCCTCAAGCGGACAGTAAACCCGGGACTGTCCTTTTGATCTTGGGCAACTTCCTGGATCACTGACCTAATGGCACATGCTCCCAGGGTGGCCTTGTTGATTCCTAGGTCCACTAAAAAATTGTAAATTTTTAGACAATGAATTGCCTGCACAGCTTAAATTCCTATTAGTCGGATGCTCAGTCCAGATTTAAATCGGAAAGCAGATACATAGGAGTATTTTCTGTGTAAAATCAATGTTATTTATTTATTTACAACATTTTTACCCTGCTCTTCTCAACCCCCCACCGGGGGGGGGGGGGCTCAGAGTGGCTTACACTGACAACAATTTGATGCTGCAAATAACAGCAATATAAAACAATAAATAGAATAATAGATTAAAATCAATTAAGCATTATTATCACAGTCATATAGTCCAGTTCGATGTCCAAAGTGCTATCATTCCTGCTAGCCAAAGGTCTGGTTCCAAAACCATGATTTCAGTTTTTTCCTAAATGAAAGGAGGGAAGAAGCTGATCTGATCTCGCTAGGGAGCGAATTCCACAGGTGGGGAGTCACTACTGAGAAGGCCCTGTCTCTCATCCCCACCACACGCGTTTGTGAAGCTGGTGGGACCGAGAGCAGGACCTCCCCGGTTGATCTTAAACTTCAAGGTGGAACGTAGAAGGAGATACGTTCGGACAAGTAAGCTGGGCTGGAGCCATATAGGGTTTTATAGGCCAAGACCACCATGTCGCTAAAATTCAGGTAGTACTCCATGACAATGCTGGTCATAGAGAGACAGAGATATCTCAGATTGCATTTCTACTAGCTGACATAATAGAAATATTCATATTTCAGCGGCTAATTCACAATGCAAGTATTGTGGGAGATCTTCCCATTATACTATGTAACACGATTTTTGTTCCTGGGTTATAAATGTCATTTCCTCATTAGTTCTATAATAAAAACATAGAAAAAGCTGTTTTTGTGGGACATCCTGCAGCACATTTGGCTATAATTTTTCAACAAATATCTCATGAAGTCTCAACCACTTCAATATTGTTTGTGGTAGCCACGAAAACAAAGTTTCTGGAGTTTTAACAAGTACTTTCAAAGTAAGTACTGCAGAATTAAACGGGAAATAACACTTTCAAATTTTGTTAAATGGTGTTATTTATGAAATCTCTCCAAACTCCTTGCCTAAAAACTGGTTAGAGGGGGAGAATTTCAATTGGGGTAGCAGTATAGGGTCAAAGAGCAAAATCTCTCGTCCTCGGCACAAATCCAGTTGGCAGCAACAAGCAAAATCTTGAGAATTCTGATGAAAGTTTCAAGTATTTTGGCCCCCACGATTGGATTCCTTTGTGTTGTATAATATTTATTTATCATGTCAGAAGCAAATTGAGAATACAGTTGTAATGTATTTTTAAAACCACAAAGTTAAAAACTTGGCATTATACTAAATTTCCTTTGACCAGAAGCTGGCCACTTGAAGTGCCTCTGGTGTCGCTGTAAGAAGGTCCTCCATTGTGATTGTGGCAGGGCTCAGACTGCATTATAGTAGATGGTCTGTGGTTTGTTCTTCTCCACACTCGCATGTTGTGGACTCTACTTTGTAACCCCATTTCTTAAGGTTAATTCTGCATCTCGTGATGCCAGAGCACAGTCTGTTCAGTGCCTTCCAAGTTTCCCAGTCTTCTGTGTGCCCAGGAGGACAGTTTCTCATCTAGTATTCGCCACTGATTGAGGTTCTGGGTTTTAGCTTGCCGTTTTTGGACTTTCACTTGCTGAGGTGTTCCTGTGAGTATCTGTAGATCTTAGGAAGCTCATTCTTAAGTTAAGGCACTAGCTTGCTGGCTGATATCTGAACAGAGGATGGGCTGGAGATGTCAGTGCCTTGGTCCTTTCATTACAGGCTGCTACTTCCTGACAAATGTCAGGTGGTGCAATACTGGCTAAACAGTATAATTTCTCCAGCGGTGTAAGGTGTAGACATTCTGTGATAATGCGGCATGTCTCATTCAGAGCCACGTCCACTGTTTTACTGTGGTGAGATGTGTTCCACACTGGGCATGTGTACTCAACAGCAGAGTAGCAAAGCACAAGAGCCAATGTCTTCATTGTGTCTGGTTGTGATCCCCAGGCTGTGTCAGTCAGGTTTTGTATGATACAATTTCTAGCACCCACTTTTTGCTTGATAGTCAAGCAGGGCTTCTTGTAAGTCAGAGCACAGTCCAGGGTAACTCCCAGGGATTTTGGTGTGCTGCAATACTCCAGTGGGATTCCTTCCCAGGTAATCCTCAGAGCTCGAGATGCTTGTCTGATCTTAAGATGAAAAGCACACATCTGCATTTTAGATGGATTAGGAATCAGCTGGTTCTCCCTGTAATAGGCAGTAAGAGCACCTAGTTTTGGAGAGTTTGTGTTCGACCATTTTAAAGCTCCCTGCTTGAGCGATGATTTATTTATTTATTTATTTATTTATTTATTACTGCACTTGTATACCGCCGTTTCTCAGCCTACATTGGCGACTCAACNGTTGTTCACCGCCACGAGTCGCCCTGTGGGCTGAGAGTGGCGGTCAATAAGTGCAAGAAATAAATAAATAAAATAAATAAATAAATAAAACCATAAAAGCATAATATACAATATTGACACAACAATAGACAACACAATGCATCTCATAACTTGAGTCGTGATCCAATCCGTCGTCCAAATTTTCATTCCTGTAATCATCACATTCATTGCACTGTTTAACCGAATGCCCGTTCAAACATCCAAGTTTTTAATCTTCTTCGGAACACCATTAGCAAGGGGGCTGATCTTACCTCCATAGGAAGGGCGTTCCACAGCCGGGGGGCCACCACAGAAAAGGCTCTGTCTCTCGTCCCCGCCAGCTGCACCTGTGAAGCAGGCGGGATAGAGAGCAGGGCCTCCCCAGAAGATCTTAGGGTCCTGGCGGGCTGATAGGCAGAGATACGTTCGGATAGGTAACTTGGGCCAGAACCGTTTAGGGCTTTATAGGCCAATGCCAGCACTTTGAATTGAGCCCGGTAGCAAATCGGCAGCCAGTGGAGCTGGTGCAGCAGAGGAGTTGTATGCTCCCTGCGCTCCGCTCCTGTTAGTATCATGGCTACTGAGCGTTGGACTAGCTGGAGCTTCTGAGCCGTCTTCAAAGGCAACCCCATGTAGAGAGCATTGCAGTAGTCTAGACGGGATGTAACCAGAGCGTGGACTACCGTGGCCAGGTCAGACTTCCCAAGGTACGGGCGCAGTTGGCGCACAAGTTTTAACTGTGCAAATGCTCCCCTAGTCACCGCCGAAACCTGAGGTTCCAGGCTCAGTGATGAGTCCAGGATCACACCCAAACTGCGAACCTGCGTCTTCAGGGGGAGTGCGACCCCATCCAACACAGGCTGTAACCCTATACTCTGTTCAGCCTTACGACTCACCAGGAGTACCTCTGTCTTGTCTGGATTCAATTTAAATTTGTTCACCCTCATCCAGACCGTCACAGCCTCCTTAGTAGCAGGTGGAAAGGAGTGACAGAGTTGGACATCATCCGCGTACAGATGACATTGCACTCCGAAACTCCGGATGATCTCTCCCAGCGGCTTCATGTATATGTTAAACAACATGGGAGACAGTATTGAACCCTGAGGAACCCCACAAGACAAAGGTTGTGGGGTTGAACAGGAATCTCCCAGTAACACCTTCTGAGACCGACCCTCAAGGAATAAGCTGAGCCACTGTAAAACAGTACCTCCAAGACCCATCCCCGCGAGGCGTCCCAGAAGGATACCGTGGTCGACGGTATCGAAGGCCGCTGAGAGGTCCAGCAGCACCAACAGGGACACACTCCCCCTGTCGAGCTCCCGGCGCAGATCATCCACTAAGGCGACCAAGGCTGTCTCGGTACCATGTCCCGGCCTAAAGTCAGACTGTGCCGGATCCAGATAATCAGTGTCTACCAAGAATGCCTGGAGTTGTGAGGCCACCACATGTTCCAAGACTTTGCCCAAGAAGGGGAGATTGGAAACAGGCCGATAGTTGACGAATTGAGTGGGGTCCAGTGATGGTTTTTTCAACAGCGGTTTTATTACAGCTTGTTTTAAGCTGGCTGGAATTTTGCCTTCCCGAAGGGAGGCATTAACCACCACCTTCACCCACTTGGCCAATCCCCCTCTGGCCTCCTTCAGAAGCCAGGATGGGCAGGGGTCTAGGATGCATGTGGTAGCCCTCATTCCTCCAAGCACCTTGTCCACATCCTCGGGCTTCACCAATTGAAATGAATCCATCAAAACTGGACAAGCAGATGCTCGTGTTACATCCTCAGAGACTGCCGTTAATATGGTATCCAGACCAGAGCGGATGAAGGCGACTTTGTCTGCGAAGAACTGAGCAAAGGCTTCACAGCAAGCTGCCGAGTCATCAGGGCACCCATCCTGC
>NW_026846588.1:90484675-90764670 GCF_025583915.1 Anolis sagrei ordinatus
GAAGTTCTTCCTCATGTTCAGATGGAATCTCCTTTCTCGTAGTTTGAAGCCATTGTTCCGCGTCCTAGTCTCCAAGGAAGCAGAAAACAAGCTTGCTCCCTCCTCCCTGTGGCTTCCTCTCACATATTTATACATGGCTATCATATCTCCTCTCAGCCTTCTCTTCTTCAGGCTAAACATGCCCAGCTCCTTAAGTCGCTCCTCATAGGGCTTGTTCTCCAGACCCTTGATCATTTTGGTCTCCCTTCTCTGGACACATTCCAGCTTGTTAATATCTCTCTTCAATTGTGGTGCCCAGAATTGGACACAATATTCCAGGTGTGGTCTATCCAAAGCAGAATAGAGGGGCAGCATGACTTCCCTAGATCTAGACACTATGCTCCTATTGATGCAGGCCAAAGATGTTAAAGATGTTGAGGTGGGAACATCTGACTTCCGTGACAAAAAAAGACCTGGATGCCCTGTGACAGCAACCACCGAGTTTCATAAGCAAAAGGTAGACAGATTGATTCAGGACAATCGTTGTATCACTTAGAGAGAAATTTCAAGCACAATCGGCATTTCACAAGAACGTGTGGGTCACATTATTGCTTTGCTTGGCTATTGGAAGATCTGTGCACAATGTGTACCCAGGATGCTGACGCCTGAAATGAAAGCGCACAAACTTGATACTTCAGAGACTGGATCTCACCACCGTATGGCATCCTCCATACAGACCAGATTTAGCACCGTCTGACTTCATGTGTTCCTGATAATGAAAGAAGATCTGCGGGGACATCATTATGCTTCTGATGAAGACGTTGAGAGAACTGTGAGACGCTGGTTGCGGAAACAGAGTGTCGACTTCTTCTGTGACGGCTTCAGAAAACTTGTTCATCATTGGCAGAAATGTATCCAATTGTCTGGTGATTATGTGGAAAAGTGAATAGTGGTAGTTAAAGAGCACATTCTAAGGATTATTTCTGCATTTGATTTATTAAAATATTCCCATCCAAACCCAAGTAACGAAGGCGGAGGCATTACTTTTCATTCAACTCTCGTACTAATCAGGGTTGATCCTGCTTAGCTTCCAAGACCAGCCAGGATCTGGTGCCTTGAGGATCTTGAGGTCCTACAGTTGAATCCTCAACTTCATAAGAATAATCAACTTTTATCTCCTCGGAATGGTTTCTAATTTGTCCGAAGCAGTTTTGCACTTTCCTCAGTGAAACAGTCAGGCTCCTGTTCAAAGGGAAGATTTCAATTTCTCGACCTGCTGCCCTCCTTCTGTCACAGGGGCTAGATAACAAAAAGTGACAGCTAGATAACAAGTTCCCTTCAGCAGGTTTTTGACTGAACTTTTTGCCAGGAACAAGGACGCCAGACAAAACCCAATCAATTTATTTGATCGATTCATTATCCAAATTACTTTCCCAGAGTTCAGAAAATGCTCTTTATCCTCTTTCTCAGAATAATGATCCCAGATGTTAGAGGATAAAGAGCATTTTCTGAACTCTGTGAACATTATTCTATGGCCTGAAAATACAAGACTATCCCCCTCCTACTCATACTATTGTCACACATGTGCACACAGTCTGGATGTAATAGCACAACTCCTATGGGGAATAATACCATATATACAAGTATTTGAGTGTTTATTAGCAGTAACCATAACTACTGGGATTAATTACACAATGCTTCCATAACTAGTAGGAAAGGAGAACATCACATTCACACCCAAGAGCTGTCCGTACAGAACTCAGGAAGACAGAGCAGCTGTGCTAGCTAAAGGACTTTGGGAAATCTAAGTCAGTAGGCTAATCTTTTCACATTGTGTAAGGAACTCTGGCTGGATCTAGTAGGTAAAGTTAAAGGTTTTCCCCTGACATTAAGTCCAGTCGTGTCCGACTCTGGGGTGTGGTGCTCATCTCTATTTCTAAGCCGAAGAGCCAGCGTTATCCATAGACACCTCCATGTGGCCGGCATGACTGAATGGAGTGCCGTTACCTTCCCACCGGAGTGGTACCTATTGATCTATTCACATTTTGCATGTTTCTGAACTGCTAAATTAGCAGAAGCTGGGGCTAACAGTGGGAGCTCACCCCACTCCCCGGATTCGAACCTGTGACCTTTTGGTCAGCAAGTTCAGCAGCTCAGCTCTTTAACCCACTGTGCCACTGGTGGATCTACACTGCCCTATATCCCAGGATCTGATCCTAGATTATCTGCTTTATAGAATCATAGAATCATAGCGTTGGAAGTGACCTCATGGGCCATCCAGCCCAACCCCCTGCCAAGAAGCAGGAAAATTGCATTCACAGCACCCCCGACAGATGGCCATCCAACCTCTGTTTCAAAGCTTCCAAAGAAGGAGCCTCCACCACACTCCGGGGCAGAGAATTCCACTGCTGAGCAGCTCTCACAGTCAGGAAGTTCTTCATGTTCAGATGGAATCTCCTTTATTGTAGTTTGAAGCCATTGTTCCATGCCCTAGTCTCCAAGGCAGCAGAAAACAAGCTTGCTCCCTCCTCCCTATGACTTCCTCTCACGTATTTATACATGGCTATCATGTCTCCACATGGCTATCATGCTTTGAACTGGATTATATGAGTCTACACTGCCAGATAATCTGGGTTAAACAGATAATAAATGGGATCCTGTGATATAGGGCACTGTAGATACAGTCTCTGTGGTGTCACTTAGCTTCCAGTGAGTGGAGCAGTGAGTGATATCCAAGGTGCTGAACCTTACTCTCTAAAAATGTTCACCACCTTAGATAACTTCAATTGTTAGACCAAAACCTGGAAAAGGCAAGCATAGTAGCTTCCTTTGGGGAGACACCATTGCAAATCCAACCTCGCTTCTGAATCTCCACTTGTCCACAGAGATTACCTAGGACCAGGAAAATGAAAGAGATGAATGCACCAGGCTGGACAGTTTTTAGTCTTCCAAGATCTATATGATTATCCTCAAAATTCCTGAGGTCCACCACCCGGAACCAGGGTCACAGTAGTGTCTCAGGAAAGCAGGCATGACATTTCAGTTTAGTTCATGTGCCAAGCATATGTTTACATTCGCTAAACCAAGGCCTTCTCCTACAACCCTTAACATAAATATCTTCAGTTTTGCTCCAGAATTTTAAATTTTGATTTTGGAAGAGAACAGGAACACACTGAAGTCTGTTTTTGTTTTAACTACTTTGAAAAAACAGATTCATCGGAAAATTTGATTCTTTCACCTTATGGACCTTTCTACACTGCCATGTAATCCAGATCGTCAAAGCGGATAATCCACATTGTCTGCTTTGAACTGGATTATAAGAGTCTAGTAAAGTAAAGGTTTCTCCTTGACATTAAGTCTAGTTGTGTCCCGCTCTGGGGGTTGGTGCTCATCTCCATTTCTAAGCCGAAGAGCCAGCGTTATCCGAAGACACCTCCAAGGTCATGTGGCTGGCATGACTGCATGGAGCACCGTTACCTTCCTGCAGAAGCCATTGCTCTACTCACATTTGCATGTTTTCAAACTGTTAGGTTGGCAGAAGCTGGAGCTAACAACAGAAGCTCACCCCATCAGTGGATATGAAATGCTGATTTTCTGATCAGCAAGTTCTGTAGATTAGTGGATTAACCTGCTTCACCACCTTGGCCCCCAGAAGAGTCTACACTGTCATATAATCCAGTTCAAAGCAGACAACCTGGATTTTATATGGCATTGTAGAAAGGGTCTGTGTGTGTGCGCACCTTGAAGTCTCCTGTTGATTTATGTCAGGCCTCCAGTAGCCCTAGCCCAGGGGTCCTTAATGTATGCAATTGGTATGCAATTTTACCGTAACTCTTTGTTGTAGGAGGGGCTGCAGACCATGTGATCAGATCTGGGCTTGTTCAGGGCTCAGACTCCACTGGACTTTCAGACTAGACAGAGACTCTATTGGACTCCCAGACCACAGAGATGCTTTAGACCAGGGGTCCTCAAACTTTTTAAACAGAGGGCCAGGTCACAGTCCCTCAAACTGTTGGAGGGCCGGATTATAATTTGAAAAAAACATTAATTCCTCTGCACACTGCACATATCTTATTTGCAGTGCAAAAAACACTTAAAAACAATATAATAATTAAAATGAAGAACAATCTTAACAAATATAAACTTATTAGTACTTCAATGGGAAGTGTGGGCCTGCTTTTGGCTGATGTGATAGGATTGTTGTTATTGTTATGTGCTTTCAAGTAGTTTCAGAGTTAGGTTGATCCTGAGTGAGGACCGGGTAAATGACCTTGGAGGGCCGTATCTGGCCCCCGGGCCTTAGTTTGGGGACTCCTGCCCTAGCCAGTTTGTTCAATTGTCAGGAATTCTGAGAGTTGGAGATCCAAACAGCCGGAAGGCTGCAATTTGAGGATGTCTGGTTGATGGCAACCCAATAAAGTTTTCTCTGGCAAGGAATATCCAGTGGTGGTTTTGCCAGTTGCTTCTTAAATGTAGCCTACAGCCCTTGGTATTCATTGGCAGTCTCCCATCCAAGTACTAATCTGGCCAAAGTGGTCCACGCCTTAGTCAGCTCTAGACTGGATTACTGCAATGCACTCTACGTGGGCCTGCCCTTGAAAACGGTCCGGAAATTGCAGATGATCCAACGGGCGGCAGCCAGGTTAACTGGGGCTCCTTACAGGGAGCGGTCATCCCTCCTGTTCAAGGAGCTCCACTGGCTGCCATTCATCTACCGGACCCAATTCAAGGTGCAGGTTCTTACCTAAAAAGCCCTGAACTGTTTGGGACCCACCTACCTGCGTGACCACATCTCTGTATATGAACCCGCACGATCCCTTCGATCATCCAGAGAGGCCCTGCTCTCGATCCCACCAACATCGCAGGCGCGATTGGTGGGGACGAGATAGAGGGCCTTTTCGGTGGTGGCCCCTCGACTCTGGAACTCACTCCCTAAAGACATCAGACAGGCCACAACTCTGGCAGTATTCAGGAGGAGCTTGGAGACGTGGCAGTTCCAGTGTGCCTTCCCGGAATAATGATCCCATAGCACTTTGTCCTCCAAAGCACTTTACATTTCTTTAGGTCTACTCGTACGCCCTCCACAAACGCCACTATCATCTTTTGTCCGTGCCCCAGCATTATTTTCAATTTTTAACTTTACATTTGGCCTTCCCACAGTTTTAATTTGTGTGTTGTCTTATTGATAATGTGTTTTATTGTCTATGTTTTTATTTTAACTGCTGTATTGTCGTTATTATTGCTTGTATTGTTGTGTTGGGCTCGGCCTCATGTAAGCCGCACCGAGTCCCTTGGGGAGATGGTAGCGGGGTACAAATAAAGTGTTGTTGTTGTTGTTGTTGTTGTTATTATTATTATTATTATTATTATTATTATTATTATTATTACTAAGCATGGCTGACCCAGCTTAGCTTCTGAGATCAAACAGGATCTGGAGTCTTAGGGAGAGAGAGTACTTTAGCATGGCTCCTTCACTGCTTATCTCTAAACTTACAAACAGGGGAAAAAGCAGTTCCAATAAAATCCTTGCAGACCCTCCCTGTTTACATCCCTCTATTGTGAGGACCGTCCTTTTATTTCTCCTCTCTGGTCCTGTTCTTTAATGATAAGGAGACCTCTTCCCTTACTCCATAAGTATTGCATTTCATCAGGAGTTTATACAAAGCCCTTTGAAAGTCCCCGTGAGCAATGTTTACTGGCCCACTCCATCCGCATATCTGTTGACCCTCTTAAAGGCTTCTAAAACAATGCTACTCAAAGTGGTAGTGGATGAACCACTGCCTATCTGTGAACCACCCACTCCAGGTCTGTGGTGAGTTTCCACAAAAAGGAAAAAAACAAACAGATGCAACTAGTGAATACAAACATGCTATTGCTGTATGACATATTAGGGGGAAATTACAGTTCCCATACCAGTTAGTCTGAGAAGCACACTTCTCTACAACTTTTGTGAGGCAGTGCTTCATCTTGCAAAAGCCATGTTCCTGCTCTTCTTCTTCAGATAGACTTATTCTTCTTATTTCCACCAGTTTACCCAAAATACATAATATCAAGCAAAAAGTGAGTACTAGAAACAATATCATACGAAAGCTGACTGGCACAACCTGGGGATCACAACCAGATACAGTGAAGACATCTGCCCTTGCGCTGTGCTACTCTGCTGCTGAGTATGCATGCCCAATGTGGAATTCTTCTTACCACGCTAAAACAGTGGATGTGGCTCTTAATGAGACATGGCACATTATCATGGGGTGTCTGCGCCCTACAGCACTGGAGAAATTATACTGTTTAGCCGGTATTGCACCACCTGACATCCACCGGGAAGTAGCAACCAAGAGTGAAACGACCAAGGCAGTGACATCTCCGGCCCACCCCATTTGGGTATCAGCCAGCACGCCAATGACTTAAATCAAGAAATAGTTTTCTAAGATCTACAGAGACACTCGCTGGAATACCTTAGCAAACAAGAGTCCAAAAGTGGCAGGCTCAAACCCAGAACCTCAATCAATAGCTGATACCAAATGAGAGACTCCCCCCTGGGCACACAGAAAACTGGGCGACTTGGAAGGCACTGAATAGACTGTGCTCTGGCACCATGAGATGCAGAGCCAACCTTAAGAAATGGGCCACAAAGTGGAATCTATGACATGCGAGTGTGGAGAAGAGCCAACCACAACCCACCTGCTGCAATGCAACCTGAGCCCTGCCACATGCACAATGGAGGACCTTCTTGCAGCAACACCAGAGGCACTCCAAGTGGCCAGCTACTGGTCAAAGGACATTTAATCAACTACCAACTTTGCAAACATTGTGTTTTGTTTGTTTTTAATGCAATACAACTGTTTAGTTCGCTCCTGACATGAAAAATAAATAAATAAATAAATACCCAAGATACATGTTAAAGGATTTGGCGTGTAATTTTCTGGATCCTTTTGTAGAAACAGACAATTGTGTTGGCCAGTTTCTAGTGCTTTCGTACAGTGATAATTATGATAATATAATAATAACAACACTTTATTTATATTTCGCCCTTCTCCCCGACTCAGAGTGGGTTACAGCATATATATAAACCAGTAGTTCCCAACCTATTGTCCTAAAATAAGGTCAGTGACTCTAGATTATTAAAAATGGTTTTCTGGGGGCAAGCAGAAGGCGGCTATTGGATGGCTTATGTTCTGTATCAGAAACTAGAGCTGATGTGGTCTATCCAATGCAATTTTCTGAATCAGCACCCCAAATAACTAAACCGAATCTAAAATTGACCAAAAACTGATTTGTAATCCTTTTGGTACTAATATTGGAGAGGGCTCCCTGGTCAAAGTGGTACCTAGTCAAGTGGTACCTAGTCAAAGTGGTCCCTGGTAAAAAAAAAAAAAAGGTTGGGAACCACTGATATAAACAGACACAGACATAGGCAAACATTTGATGCTTTCTTATAATGACAATACAATGAGATACAAACACAGAGACAAAGGCAAAGGCTCCTCCTTTCATTTCCGGCTTCTGGATAGGGTGCTCATCTCCTGCTCTGGGGGATGTGCTCCCGGTCGTACAGTCAGCATGAGTGCACGGAGCGTCCTTTTTGCCTTTTCCTGCCGAAGCGGCACCTATTGATCTACTCACATTTTCATTTTTTCAAACTGCTAGGTTGGCAAGAGCTAGGGCTAACAGTGGGAGCGGACAAACAACGGTTGTTACATCCAATTGCTCACGGAATCTGCAACACATTTGCTTAAATCCTGTTTAAGTACTCTCTTGAGTAAAATGTTCACTAGATTTCTCCATATGTTCAGTTGATTGAGTGGATCTATCCCTAGTTGAGACCAAGCAACAGGATGCCAACCATGCTGTGTTTGGATACTCCAAGGGTCCTTCCCCACAGCCATATAACCCAAAATATCAAGGCAGATAATCTACAATATCTGCTTTGAACTGGGTTATCAGAGTCCATATTGCCATATAATCCAGTTCCAGTTCAGTGTGGATTTTATATCTCTTTTAGGCTTTCAGACCAAATATTGCTTGACTTGCTTTGGTGGAAACCACCACAAGAGGTCACTCACATCCCCAAGGAGACAAAGGCACAGCATCACCTGAAAACACTGTACAAAGGAAAAGTGAGTTTCTTATAGCCCTTTTCTACACTGCCATATAATCCAGATTATCTGCTTGGAAATGAATTATATGAGTCTACACTGCCATATATTCCCGTTCAAAGCAGATAATGGCAGTGGAGAATGGGGCCATAGGAAGAGTTGATGACACCACTACAGCTGTTTTTTGGATTTCTCAAATAATCTATTGCTCAATGCAGGGGTGACAATTTGTGATTTACTTCTGAGTTACTTCTGAGTAATTATGAGGAGACATGCAAGTCCATGGATGCATTTGGGTTTGAAGATAGGTGTGCTTATTCTATGTCCCAAAATCTGTGGATGTTCAAGTCCCATTATATACTGTAGAATAGTATTTTAAAAAGGTGTCCCATACATAAAATGGCAAAACCAAGCTTTTCTCCCCCCCCCCCCGCCTCCTCTATATGTATGCATACAGAGAGAGTTAGTTAGTAGCCAGCTAGTTAGTAGCCAGCTGCATTAAATCAGTACTGACCAGAGGTCATGAATTGGAAGCCAGCCCAGGTTGGAGTAAGCTCCCAACCATTAATAGTCTAGTTTGCTGTTGACCTATGCAGCCCGAAAGACTTGCATTTGTCAAGTAGGAAATTTAGGTACCACTTTATGCCGGGAAGGGGGGGGATTTAATTTTAATAATTTACTACACCATAAAACCTTCCAGCAGTGTGCGTATGAATGAGGAAGTACTCCAACAAGGACAACAGCTCCCCCTGTGGTCGGAATCGAACATACCCTCATGAACCTGGAAAGATGGAATGTTAAATTGCCTCTGTGTCTATATATGTTGTACATCTATATGGCACTGAATGTTTGCCATGTATATGTGCATTGTAATCCACCCTGAGTCTCCTGCAGAGTGAGAAGGGTGGAATATAAATATATAAATCTTTCTTTCTTTCTTTCTTTCTTGGGGGGTAGGGGATACTTTCAATCTGTGGATAGTTGAATCCGTAAATAATGAATCAATGGCTACAGAGGGAAACCTATAAGCATAGGAATCACACACATACACACACACACAGGCATAGATACATTATGTAATTGATCAGCTATGCTTGAAAACAACATTGGTCAGCAAAATATTGTATATTTTCAATCTGTGAATGGTTGAATCTATGCATCTCCAGAATCTGTGGATATGAGCTCTGACTGGATGTGCAGAACAAGCTGTTTGTTCAGAAAGTTATTATTCACATTACAATCTGAATACATTTCACAAATGATGGCGTTGTGTGCTTGATCCTAATATAGGACTATGTAGAAACCCACAAAAGGAAAGTAGGCTGGGACAGAAAGTAAAGAGGCACATAGGTATCTTGAGTAGTGATTAATCATTTTGCCCCAAAGAAATGGAAAAATATTCTTTCCATTTGGTGTCTGATGTTTTGTCTTATGTCTGTTATAACAGGCTGTGCTTTTTATTTAATTTTAGTTTGTTAAGTTATAATTCGTATTAATATGTTGGGTTGTATTTCCGTATACGAACCCACATGATCTCTTTGTTCATCTGGAGAGGCCCTGCTCACAATCCCACCTGCATCGCAAGCACGATTGGTGGGAACAAAGGACAGGGCCTTCTCGGTGGTGGCTCCACGACTCTGGAACTCCCTCCCCAAGAACATCAGGCATGCCCCAACATTGGCAGTCTTTAGAAGGAGCTTGAAAACATGGGTGTTCCAGTGTGCCTTCCCAGATTAAGGTATCCCAAGCAATTTGTCCCAAATGCACTTTACAAGAGAGTTAGAATTGTCTGCACACCCATTTTGTATAAATTTTGAAATAAAGCCTGACTGCTCATTGGAGGGAAGAAGAGTAGAGGCCAAGATGAAGTACTTTGGTCACATCATGAGAAGAAAGGAAAGCTTAGAGAAGACAATGATGCTGGGGAAAATGGAAGGAAAAAGGAAGACGGGCCGACCAAAGGCAATATGAATGGATGGCATCCTTGAAGTGACTGAATTGAGCTTGAAGGAGCTGGGGGTGGTGACGGCCGACAGGGAGTTCTGGCATGGACTGGTCCATGAAGTCATGAAGAGTCGGAAACGACTGAATGAATGAACAACAACATAAATTTTGTTAATATGGATGTATTGTTGTTTGTATTCGTGCATTGAATGTTTTATGTTTGGAATCCGTCCTGAGTCCCTTTGGGGAGATAGAGCGGAATATAAATTATTATTATTATTATTATTATTATTATTATTATTATTACATAAGACCTGCACTAAAATGCTGCGGTGGGGAGATTTCCGATCATGAACCAGATCCTTTATGTTATATCTTGTTAACTAAACAATAAGATTTGGACAAAGTTGAGGTCAAAAAATCCAATTTGCTTGTTCCAACGGTTCTATCCAATTACTTCATTATTTTATCATTATGGTGTGTGGTTTGTTTTGCTTTTAGTTTGAGGCAGATTAGGAGAGGGGGAAGTTGAAGGGCTGGAGCTGATAAACCTGCAATTACAGGAGAAAGTCAACAAGGTGCAATGGCACCATCCAGCCAGGTGTACTGTTTGCTCTGGAGAGGAAGAGGCGAGACAGTCTTGGAGGGACAAGATAGCATCCTAACAGCAGAGATAAGAGGCTTCTCTTTGGCATCAGCCCCTGCGATGCAGCCAAAACGATCGGAGGAGATAAATGGACATCTTGTTAAATAAGTATGTAAAGAAGAGATACAGTCTTGGGACAATTGCTAATTGATTTAATTGATTTCATTCTTGTTGTTCACTTCACCTTCTTCTAAAAGTTCACAGGTGGCAATCCCTATCCACATTGGTATGCTTTCAGATTTAAACCTTACCATTTCATTGAAAGGAGCACTCACAATACTTCCGTTTGAGTCTAAATCTTATTAGGACTCAAGAAACTACAGTTTGAGCATCCCTTATCTGAATTGTTTGGGACCAAAAGTGTTTGGATCTCAGTTTTTCCCCCAGATTTTGTCTGTGTTTGCACATAAATACACAATGAGGTATCTTGGAGATGGGACCTAAGTCTAAATCCAAAATTCATCTGTGCTTCATACACATATTATACACATAGTGAAGTAAAGGTTTTTCCCTGACATTAAGCCTAGTCGTAATTAATACAAAAGACAATGGATTCCCACAATCACAACAAACACAAATCCACTACAAGTCGTAGTACATAAATATATTCCCTTTAGATCCACTGTTTCATTGTATTCTTATCCACCCGAGGAAGAATTATTATTTTGGAGAACTTGATGCCCACTTCATTGTACTCTTCACATTTCTCCACCGGTCTGGAAATCCTCTACGTGGATATCCTCTTACAAGGGACTGGAAACTTCACTCAAGAGTATCTTTCTCTAAAGAAAAGTTTGCTTTACAGCAAGAAAGACTCTACTTTTGTTACGGATGTAAAATCACTGTATAAACAACAGTTTTTTGTTCATTGTATATTGCTCAATGCTGCATCATATAAGTTTGTTATTCGTTTAATATTGGATTATACAAGCTAAAAAAATTTATGTACTATGACTTGTAGTGGATTTGTGTTTGTTGTTATTAAGTCTAGCCGTGTCCAACTCTGGGGGTTGTTGCACATCTCCATTTCTAAGCCAAAGAGCTGGCGTCCATAGACACCTCCAAGGTCATGTGGCCAGCATGACTGCATGGAATGCTGTTACCTTCCCGTTGGTAAGGTACCTATTGATCTACTCACATTTGCATGTTTTTGAACTGCTAGTTGGCAGAAACTGGGGCTAACAGTGGGAGCTTATGCCGCTCCCCGGATTCGAATCTGCAAGCTTTCAGTCAACATAGCTTGAAGGTAATGTTATATGGTATTTTAAAAATAATTTGTCGGACAAAGTTTATGTGCATTGAACCATCAAAAGCCAAAGTGTTGCTATCTTAGCAACAAATGGACAATTTTGGATTCTGGAATTCCAGATAAGGTATGCTCGATCTATTACAAAAGTAACAGACAACTGAGCTTTGAAATGTTACTTTAGAAAACAACAGCAACAACTATGAACCTGATCACATTAAGCGATAGTTGGTTTCTAACTTCAAACAGTAAGACATTCATGTGATGTCAGAATCCTCTATACATCCTGTTGGAAAAAAATGTGGGATGCATACTGATTAAGCATTTTAAAATTTACATATGATGAGGTCTTCCACCTCCTATCATAGCTATTAGAGAATTCTGGAAAGTGCAATAATCATGACGTTCAGGAAACTAACAAAGACCTGGTTGTGGAACGCGGCATTTGACAACTGATTTAATTCTTTGTCCACATGAAAGGAGGATGATGAATGGGATTGTGATGATGTCGGACGATTTGGCTCTTTTAACTGGGATGATAATGTTTTAATGTGTATGGTGCTGATTCTGGAATTCTGGAATTCCAGAATCAGTGTAATGAAGTGGCATTGTGTTGTTATTGTATATTTTTTGTATGTTAACACATGTTGTGAACTGGTCCGAATCCCTCTTTGAAGATGAGAGGGTCGGTATATAAAACCTCGAAATAATAAATAAATAATTAAAAAATAATATTTTCCAGTTTATGTACATTCTACAGATAAGAAGCCTAAGGAATGTTTTGTGTTGTCAGGACAGTGGTAAGATGTGAGCACATATTCCTCGTGATTCTTTATTAAGGATCCTGTGGAAGAGGGCATAATGAAACTGGAGCAGGTTGACTTTCTCTCTCTCTCTCTCTCTCTCTCTCTCTCTCACTCACTCACTCACACACACACTGTTGGAAATAGCATCCTTCTTCAAGTCTCCACTAGTTATTTGTTATGTGGGTACTTCAGATTGCTTACTGTGTTGTATATATGTATATGATTGGTATGCAATTTTACCTTAACTCTTTGTTGTGGGAGGGGCTGCAGACCATGTGATCAGATCTGGGCTTGTTCAGGGCTCAGACTCCATTAGACTTTCAGACTAGACAGAGACTCTATTACACTCTCAGGCCAGAGAGATGCTTTAGACCAGGAGTCCTCAAACTTTTTAAACAGAGGGCCAGGTCACAGTCCCTCAAACTGTTGGAGGGTTGGATTATAATTTGAAAAAAACAACAACGTGAATTCCTATGCACACTGCACATATCTTATTTGTAGTGCAAAAACACTTAAAAACAATACAATAATTAAAATGAAGAACAATTATAAACTTATTAGTATTTCAACGGGCTTGCTTTTGGCTGATGAGATAAGATTATTGTTGTTGTGTGCTTTCAAGTTATTTCAGACTTAGGTTGACACTGAGCGAGGGCCGAGTAAATGACCTTGGAGGACCATATCCGGCCCTCGGGCCTTAGTTTGAGGACCCCTGCTTTAACTATGGACTGTTGATTATAAGAAAGATACACAGAGAAACTACTTCAAACCTATCTGTAACTGGACTGATATGCAAAGTACCTGTATGCTGAATACATGAGTAAACAAACTGTTACTTCTATTATTTTTGTCTCTTGAGAGCATAATTTAAAGGCAAATATATTTTAAGGGAGAGTAGATGTTTTTGGACAACTAAAAAGAACACTTCTGAATCTCTGCTGTATGCACATACACACACACAGAGTAGAGTCTCACATATCCAACCTTCGCTCATCCAATAATCCAACGTAGTCTGCCTCCTGCCTGTGTCCATAGCTGTTTCATTGCAATGTTTTGGTTCTAACTTCATAAATACAGTAATTACTACATAATGTTACCATGTATTGAACTGCTTTTTCTGTCTATTTGTCATAAAACATGTTTTGGTGCTTGATTTGTAAAATAATAATGTAATTTGACATTTAATAGGCTTTTCCTTAATCCCTCCTTAATATCCAACATTTTTGCTTATCCAACTTTCTGCCGACCCGTTTATTTATTTTATTTATTTTGTACATTTGTACCCCACCTTTCTAACCTCCGAGAGGGGACACAGGGCAGCTTCACAACAAGCACCATTCAGTGCCATCCAGAGTCATTCAAAACAAATTACATTAAACAGATAATTGTTAAAAACACACCAGTCTATGTTGCATAAATGAGACTCTACTGTATATTTGTCTGTGTGTTTTGTGCATTGACATATCTTTGTCCCTAACAGTTCAAAGACATATCTAGGTACATCAGTTTAACAGCTGAGAAACCTAATTGCCTTGCATGAATTCTATTTTCCCAAAAGGTTACAGGATCATTTTTCAAAAGGTTATGGAAGGTCATCCCTTTCCAAAGATTATAAACTCTCCAAAATATAATGGAAATTTCCAAATTCCTCCCCCCCCCCTCTCTAAATACACACACACAAAGAAGTCAATGAGAGAGAAATCTTGCTGTTATATGCTTGTGTATCAGTTCTGCAATCATTCACCCACTTCAAATCAACAGAGCCTATCACACTATACTGTTACAGCGCTATTTATTCCACTTGAACTGCCATGGGAACATTGTGTGGATTCCTGGGATTTGCAGTTTAGGGAGGGGCATGTACAATTCTCAACCAAAGGGCTCTTAGTAAACTACGAAGCCCAGAATTCCCTTGGGTGTTGTCATGACATTTCAAGTGAAATCATCGTGTTATAAAAGTGTTGTATTGTAGGGCCTCACATGGTCAGTACTGAGGATGCATTTTTATTTTTAAGGCCGGACAATGCCATAGGATTCCTAACTCCAAAGTAGCATACAGAGCACAAATGTCACCCACCAGGTATCTCTCCCCACCCCTCCCCGCTCTTTCTCACACACAGAGTCTTTATTGGCATACAACAACAAAATCACAACAAGAGAAAGTCACAGATAAAATGAAAACACATTTAAAAGCTATTAATCTCAAGGATAAAAATTGCAAGAGTCTCACAAAAGTCTTACAATATATCCTCCAGGTATATTCAAAAGAATATTCGTAAGTCGGGTCATAGTTTTATATTATAACTAGCTGTCCCCTGCCACGCGTTGCTGTGGCCCACATGGGGGTTCTGTGTGGGAGGTTTGGCCCAATTCTATTGTTGGTGGGGTTCAGAATGCTCTGTGATTGTAGGTGAACTATAAATCCCAGCAACTACAACTCCCAAATGTCAAGATTCTATTTTCCCCAAACTCCACCAGTGTTCACATTTGGGCATATTGAGTCTTCGTGTAGAGTTTGGTCCAGATCCATCATTGTTTGAGTCCACAGTGCTCTCTGGATGTAGGTGAACTATAATTTATTTATTTATTTATTTACTGCATTTGTTGACCGCCGCTCTCAGCCCTGGGGCGACTCGCGGCGGTGTACAACATATAAAAACAATTTACAAAAGCATACAATATATCAACACAACCATATTACACATTAATCTAAATCACAATTAACAAATCCGCACCGTCATAGCATAGAATCATATCCAATCTCATAAACCATAATCCGTTCCTGTTGTCATTACCAGATTCGTGTAGCTCTCAATTAAATGCCTTCTCGAATAGCCAGGTCTTTAGGCTCTTGCGGAAAGCCATAAGGGAGGGCGCCTGTCTGATGTCAACAGGGAGGGCGTTCCACAGCCGGGGGGCCACCACTGAGAAGGCCCTCTCTCTCGTCCCCGCCAGACGTGCCTGTGAGGCAGGCGGGATCGAGAGAAGGGCCTCCCCAGACGATCTCAAGGCCCTCGTGGGCTCATAGGCCGAGATGCGGTCCGAAAGGTATTTTGGGCCGGAACCGTTTAGGGCTTTGTAGGATAACACCAGCACCTTAAATTGGGCCCGGTAGCAGATCGGCAGCCAGTGGAGCTGGGACAACAAGGGCGTTGTGTGCTCCCTGCGTCCCGCTCCCGTTAGTAACATGGCTGCCTCGCGCTGGACTAGCTGAAGCTTCCGGGCCGTCTTCAAGGGCAGCCCCACGTAGAGAGCGTTGCAGTAGTCAAGGCGGGATGTGACCAGAGCATGTACCACCGTGGCCAAGTCAGACTTCCCAAGATACGGGCGCAGCTGGCGCACGAGCCGAAGCTGTGCAAATGCTCCCCTGGTCACCCCTGAAACCTGGGGATCCAGGCTCAGAGATGAATCCAGGGTCACACCCAAGCTGCGAACCTGCGCCTTCAAGGGGAGTGCGACCCCGTCCAGCACAGGCTGTAACCCTATACCCTGTTCGGCCTTGCGACTGACCAGGAGTACCTCTGTCTTGTCTGGATTTAATTTCAGTTTGTTCGCCCTCATCCAGACCATTACAGAGGCCAGGCACCGGTTCAGGACCTCGACAGCCTCCTTAGTAGCAGGTGGGAAGGAGTGACAGAGTTGGACATCATCTGCGTACAGATGACACCGCACCCCGAAACTCCGAATGATCTCACCCAGCGGCTTCATGTAGATATTAAACAACATGGGGGACAGTATAGAACCCTGTGGAACCCCACAGGTCAATGGCTGTGGTGTTGAACAGCAGTCCCCCAATAACACCTTCTGGGTACGACCCTCCAGAAATGACTGGAGCCACTGCAGAGCAGTGCCCCCAAGACCCATTTCCGCAAGGCGCCCCAGAAGGATACCGTGGTCGACGGTATCGAAGGCCGCTGAAAGGTCCAGGAGCACCAACAGGGACACACTCCCCCTGTCTAGCTCCCGGCGCAGATCATCCACTAAGGCGACCAAGACCGTCTCGGTACCATGTCCCGGTCTGAAACCAGACTGGGCCGGATCCAGAATATCCGTGTCTCTCAAGAATACCTGGAGTTGTGAGGCCACCACGCTTTCCATGACTTTGCCCAAAAAGGGGAGATTGGAAACAGGCCGAAAGTTGTCGAATTTAGTGGGGTCCAGTGATGGTTTCTTCAACAGCGGTTTTATAAGCTTGTTTTAAGCACGCTGGAATCTTGCCTTCCCGAAGGGAGGCATTAACCACCACCGTTACCCACTCAGCCAATCCCCCTCTGGCCTCCTTCAGAAGCCAGGATGGGCAGGGGTCTAGGATGGACATAGTGGGCCTCATTCCTCCAAGTATCTTGTTCACATCCTCGGGCTTCACAAACTGAAAAGAATCCATCAAAATAGGACAAGCAGGTGCTCGTGTCACATCCACAGAGACTGCATTTAACATGGTGTCCAGCTCAGAACGGATCAAAGCGACTTTGTCTGCAAAGAACCGAGCAAATGCTTCACAGCGCGTGACCGAATTGTCAGGGCTCCCGCCTGAAGTGGCAGGAGTTAAAAGACCTCTGACAATCCGAAACAACTCCGCCGGACGGTTCTTTGCAGACGCAATAGAAGCCGCAAAGAAGGTTTTCTTTGCGGCTTTTATTGCCGCGGCGTATGCCCTTAAAAAGGACACAAACCGTGTTCGATTTGACTCGCTTGGGTCTGAACGCCACACGCTCTCTAGTTCCCTCTTCCTTCGCTTCATCACTGCCAACTCCTCAGTAAACCAAGGGGCTGGTTTAGCTCGGCTACTTGAGAGGGGACGTTCCGGAGCGATCCTGTCAATTGCCCTGGCCATCTCCCCATTCCAGAGAGCGACCAAGGCCTCGACATGGTCACCTGCCGAGGAGGCGGGAAAATCCCCAAGAGCCGTCAGGAATCCGTTTGGATCCATAAGCCTCCTGGGGCGGACCATCTTAATGGGTCCTCCACCTTTGCAGAGGTTAGGGGGTGCAGTGAGCCTAAATCTGATCAGGAAGTGGTCAGTCCATGGCAACGGAGAGATAGACAACTCCTCCACACCGCCACCCTGCTCCCATCCCTGGCAGAAAACCAAGTCCAATGTGTGTCCAGCACAGTGGGTGGGGCCAGATATTTGTTGGGACAGCCCCATGGTTGCCATGGCAGACATGAAGTCCTGAGCCGCTCCTGTGAGGGTCGCCTCGGCATGGATATTGAAGTCTCCCAGCACCAAAAGCCGTTGAGACTCCAACGCCAGGCTCGAGACTACCCCCGCTAGCTCAGGTAGGGAGACTGTAGTGCAGCGAGGTGGACGGTACACTAGCAGAATCCCTATTCTGTCCCGGTCACCCACCCTCAGATGGACACATTCAAAATTTGTGGTCTGCGGGATGGGGCTCCTGGTCAGATGGATGGAATCTCTATAGACCACTGCAACCCCGCCTCCCCGTCCTCCGGATCTCGGTTGGTGCTGCACGGAGAAGCCTGGAGGACAAAGCTGGGTTAGATTCACGCCTCCAGCTTCATCCAACCAGGTCTCCGTAATGCACGCCAGATCTGCCCGCTCATCCAGGATTAGATCCTGGATAAAGGTCGTTTTTCCGTTGACAGATCTGGCGTTCAGCAGCACCACCTTCAATCCAGAGGGCCCGCTCACCTGGTTACACCAATTTACCTTAGGAGACCGATTTGGGATTACTAATTTTGATAAGCGGTCCGAATTAGGCCGAATTCGAGGTCTCCTTTTTCCGCATCTCCTCCTTCCCACCACGACCTCTATGGGGGCCCCTCGGCTAGTGGAACACCTCCCCCCCTCCATGCCGCTGTCCCAAACCAGGGTCTTAATATCTGTTTCATTAGATGTTTGGTTTGTTGGTCCCTGCCAACTCCCTTGCTTCCCCTCCTCCCCCCTCCCCGCCTCATTATTGTTTACAGGTTCCAGCCCACTTCCTCCTTTGTCCCTTCCACTGATCTCTAAAAGCAGGAACAGCACAAATAGAGGGATGGGGGACCACATGGATAATAATAATCCCGATGATATTAAGCGGTTCAGCCATGGCAATTAAACAATTAGAGAGTTGTAAAGTGCGGAAGTCTTAAAGTGCAGCACAGTCAGCAGTACATCTGCGTGCAGTTGGGCAATTCATAAGGTGCAAAGATCATAAAGTGCAACAATACCCCAATCTGACTCTCAGCAATAACTAATGTGCGGCATAGAGGGTAGGGAAAGGGCGTAAATGCTAGTACAGTTTAGCAGCAGATAGGCAGGCGCCTTGGTGCTATCTTGCGTTCTTAATACCACTTAGCAGCAAGAGACAAACAGGAACGTACTATCTTAGTAATATGTAAACACACTATTAAGAGGTTGTCAATGATAACAATTAAATAGAGGTATTATGATTCAAGGTGTAATCTATGGGCGGCTGATGTAAAAAGCGGAAATGATCTTCCGGGGTCTTCCGGAGATGGTCGACACGGTAATGGTCCGCACAAGTTGGAGAATATCGGTCAACACAGAGAAAGGTCAGCACAAAAAGGTCTACACAGTATCGGTCAGCACAGAGAGGGACAGCACAAGGAAGGACTACACACGGCTTGCCCAGATGATGAGGCCCAAATGGTAAAAGGTGGCGAGGCCAGGGCCCGATCCAGGCAGCCTCCGCGGCGCTACGGCCCGCCTGGCAAGGCCCAAGCGGAGGAGGCTCATCGACCGATGCAGGCTCAGATGGTAAAAAACCCAGCTGGTGAAGGATGACTGTATTGGGCGATGTTGGGCCAGGCGGCCAGGCGGCGGGGCGTCCTGTACAGGCCGAACGACGAGGTCAAATAGTAAGGGCCCGGCTGGAGCAGTGTTCACGACTTAGCAGCCTGTCTCATAAGGCCCAGATGGCAAAGGCCTAGTTGGAGCGGCGCTCACGGCGTTCGTGGCGGCAGTGGCTTTGGCCCCAGCAATAGGCCCCAAACTCGCTCCCCACACTCCCCAGAGGGGAGAACGAGGCCCTCTACTACTTGGAGAACGAGGCCCGATGGTAAGGGCACTAAGGCTTAAACGGCCAGGGCCCGGCTCAAGCAATCCCCGCGGTGTAGTGATTCACCTGGAGTAGGCTCCCCAGTGGAGGACCGTCCATTCACAGCGCTCGCGGCTGCAGCCTCGGCGCCGGTTGCTGCCGGTTGCTGAAAGGATTCCAGCTCACTCCCCCCCAGCACTTCGCAAAGGAGCAGGAGGGCAGCTGGCGGCGGCAGCAGCAGCGGCCCGCCTCTTCTTGGCCTCCTGGCTGCCTAGCTGCCTCTCTTCCAGCCGCCTCCTCCACGCAAAAGCTAGATGGCAAGACGCCAAGATGGCGGCCGCAGCGGTCGCGGCGCGCTCCGCAGCGTCCCAGCAGCAGCGACCTGGGCGGCAGCGCTGCAGGAGGGCCCCCCAGCGGGAACCGAAGCCTCGAATTGGAGCCCAGGCGATTCGGTGGTTCGGCGAGCCGGACGGCCGACCAGGCCCCGGTAGGTAAGTTTCTTGAGGAGGAGCGGCCGCGTTGTAATGGCGGCGGCGTTCCCTCGCTTACCTCCGCCTTCCTGGCTCTCTTTCCCTGGCTCAATCGCACCACCAGCTCTTTCCTCAGGTCCAGCCAGACCACAGACCACAGTGGATGCCGACCACACACCCCCTTATTTGGTGGTCAGGGGGGCGGATTCAACAAGATTATTCTTTCTTTGTTCTTTCTCTGTCAGCGCAGCTCAGCGTTGCTGCTGCTGACTCCATACCGGAACCGGAAGTCTATAACTATAACTTCAAAACCAAAGGACACTGCCCACCAAACCCTTCCAGTATTTTCTGTTGATCATGGGAGAACTGTATGCCAAGTTTGGTTCAATTCCATCGTTGGTGGGGTTCAGAATGCTCTTTGATTATAGGTGAACTATAAATCCCAGCAACTACAGCTCCCAAATGACAAAATCAATTTTTTTGAGTGAAGGACATACATTGGGTTGTTTGGTGTCTTCTGTCCAAATTTGGTGTCCATTCATCCAGTAGTTTTTGAGTTGTGTTAATGCCACAAACGAACATTACATTTTTATTTATATAGATAATTTCTCTTATCTACCTTTGAAGAGTCTCTTTGGTGCACTACAGCTCCCCAGTTTAATGGTGATGGATGTGGGATTGTGGGATCTGTAGTCCAAAAAAAGCAGTCACCACTTTCCGTATAAGTTGCTATGAATTACCTGTGCAAAAGACTTGACCCCAACACATGTTCTTCCATGCTTTTTTGAAAGGAAGAGAAGAAGAAAGGGTGGGGAGGTGAGAAAGAAGGAGGAAGTTTTATTTTATCCAGAAAATAATTAAAATCTCATGTATTTTTATTGGTTTGAGTATCCAGCAGAGTGGAAATATTGAAACTTCAAGCGCTCTTGTATTAAAAAGTCACAACTGTTCGATTTTATGAGTTCTGACTGTGTGAAGAAAAAAAAACTGACGGGGACAGCTTTAGAGGGAGGGAAGAAGCCGGGATTTTGGAGCCCCGGATGGCTATAAAAAAAATAATACAATCACCTATAAAAACCGACGAGAGTGATATTAAAAATAATGCAGCTCCATTAAACACAGTATTTCGTGGAGGGTTGGAATTAATTGCGTGTGGGTTTTTTGTCCCTACCAACTTCTAGAACAAGTCAGATTGGATTGTGGTGGAGGAAAAATAGGAAAGGGACTAAAAATTAAATGCAGAATATTTTGTGTTGTTTTGCCTCTCGCCAGGGTTTATGCAGCAGCCCAGGAATGCAATAAGGCTGGCTATTGAAACTTCCTTTTTTAACAAGGCCTATTGCCTGTATAAAACCCAGAGGAGAGTAATCTCTCTTCCCCCAAATTTATTTGGTTCTCACCCCCCTGGTAGCGCCTCACGTCTATGGGGATTGGTTTGTGAAAATACTGAGCAAGGATTGATGCTCGATTAGTTCCTATCACACACCTTGTTATTTCGAAGGGCCAGGGGGTCATTTTTTATGGGAGGCATCTGAGGTCAATCAGACTGCAAATCCAACACTTCCAGATGAAGATATGGACCTATTGCCCACCAAGGAGTCTAAAAGGACATAAAGGGAGACTATATTTATTTATCGTGTCAGAAGTGAATTGAGGGTACAGTTATAATGTATTTTAAAACATAAACAAAGTTAAAAACTTGTCATTATGCTAAATATCCTTTGACCAGAAGTTGGCCACTTGGAGTGCCTCTGGTGTTGCTGTGAGAAGGTCCTCCATTGTGCATGTGGCACGGCTCAGACTGCATTGTAATAAGTGGTCTGTGGTTTGCTCTTTTCTACACTTGCATGTCATGGACTCCACTTTGTAGCCCCATTTCTGAAGGTTGGCTCTGCATCTCGTGGTGCCAAAGAGCAGTCTGTTCAGTGCCTTCCAAGTCGGCGAGTCTTCTATGTGCCCAGGAAGCACTCTCCCATCTGGTATCATCAACTGATTGAAGTTTCGGGTTTTAGCCTGCCACTATTGGACTCTTGCTTGCTGAGGTGTTCCTGCAAGTAACTCTGTAGATCTTAGAAAGATGTTTTTTGATTGAAGATGTTGGCGTACTGTATCTGAACAGAGGATGGGCTGGAGAAGTCAATGCCTTGGTCCTTTCATTACAAGCTTCTACTTCCCAATGAATGTCAGTTGGTGCAATACCAACTAAACACTATAATTTCTCCAGTCATGTAAAATGTAGACATCCTGTGATAATGCAGCATGTTAATTTAACGTGGTGAGATGTATTCCACATTGGGCATACGTATTCAACAGCAGAGTAGCATAACGCAAGGGCAGATGTCTTCACTGTGTCAACTTTCATACAATATTATTTCTAGCACCCACTTTTTTCTTGATATTCAAGCAGTGCTTCTTATAAGTCAGAGCACAGTCCAGAGTAACTCCCAGGTATTTGGGTGTGCTGCAATGATCCAGTGGGATTCCTTCCCAGTTAATCCTCAGATCTCGAGATGCTTGTCTGTTCTTAAGATCAAAAACACATGTCTTCATTTTAGATGGATTAGGAATTAGCTGATTTTCCCTGTAATAGGCAGTAAGAGCACCTAAAGCTTCGGAGAACTTCTGTTCAACCATTTCAAAGCTCCCAGCTTGAGCAGTGATGGCATGATCATCAGCATAGATGAAATTCTCTATGGAGAAAGTATTGAGTTCTCTGGCTGGGTCTATACTACTATATAATGCAGTTTGAACTGCATTTAAGGCTTTTAAGGCTTTGTATGGTTTTTTATTTATTTATTTATTTATTTACTCCATTTGTATACCGCATTTATCAGCCTGCGACGGCGACTCAATGCGGTTTACAGTAAAAAAGGGCAACACTGACAGTATATAAGACGCACATACACAAACAACACACAAAGTCATCAACGCCTCAATTAGAATCAGATCCCGTTCTCATAGTCCTTTTTCGTTCCTTGTTCAATGCCGTCTTACTGAGTTAGTTGTCATTGCATAGTTGTCCAAACGCCTGCTCATAGAGCCACGTCTTAACCCTCCTCCGAAACACCAGCAACGAAGGGGCCTGCCTGATGTCCACTGGTAGGGCATTCCATATAATATAATAATATTATTTTTATATTTTTATATTGTATTCTAATGTTTTTAACAGTATTTTATGATTGTTTTACTTGCCATTCGTCCCCTATTTAGAAAAAAATGTTACTTGACAAGCCCCTGGAAATCTACCATAAGCAAATAAACAGAAAGATGCAGTGACAAATGTGCATTCTTTTATGTATCTCTATTTTTATTCCACAACAGGGGACATAAAGATGTTGTTGAAAATAAGACACCTTGAAGCTTGAAATGATAAAATTTCAGGTTAAAGTCAACCATAGCAGCGTTTGCATAACACACAGAAAATTAAGATAACAAAGGTTAGTATTAAAATAAAAATTACAAATAATATTAATTATAATCCTTAAAGAGGAGACTTGACATCAACTGGCCTGGTGTCTAAGGGCCCTTCCACACAGCCATATAACCCAGAATATCAAGGCAGAAAATCCCACAATATCTGCTTTGAACTGGATTATCTGAGACTACACTGCCATTTATCCCATTTCAAAGCAGATAATGTGGGGTTTTATTCAGCTGTGTGGAAGAGGGCTCAGATAACCCAGGGTCCTTCCACAGAGCCATATAACCCAGAACATCAAGGCAGAAAATCCCACAATATCTGCTTTGAATTGGGTTATCTGAGGACCCACATAGCCCTATATCCCAGAATATCAAGGCAGGAAATCCCACATTATCTGAGTGTGAACTCAGATAGCCCAGTTCAAAGCAGAAATTGTGGGATTTTCTGCCTTGATATTCTGGATTATATGGCTGTGTGGAAGGGCCCTAGGATTTGGAAGGGCAGAAATGAAGGAACTAGGCAATATCCTAAAGTGTCAATGTATAATAATAGTAGTAATAATAATAATAATAATAATAATAATAATAATAATTTTATTTATTTATTTATTTTGCGGCCTTTCTCAGCCCAAAGGCGACTTGATATTCTGGGATATAGGTCTGTGTGGGAGGGCCCTGAGTCCACACTGCCATATATTCCAGTTCAAAGCAGAAAATGTGGGATTTTCTGCCTTGATATTCTGGATTATATGGCTGTACCGAAGGGTTCTAGGACTTGGAAGGGCAGGAATGAAGGAACTAGGCAATATCCTAAAGTGTCAATGTATAATAATAATAATAATCATTATTATTATTATTATTATTATTATTATTATTATTATTTTATTTATTTATTTTATGGTATTTGTATACCGCCTTTCCCAGCCCAAAGGCGATTTGATATTCTGGGATATAGGGCTGTGTGGGAGGGCCCTGAGTCCACAGTGCCATATAGTCCAGCCCAATTCTGGGCACCACAATTGAAGAGAGATATTGACAAGCTGGAATGTGTCCAGAGGAGGGTGACTAAAATGATCAAGGGTCTGGAGAACAAGCCCTATGAGGAGCGGCTTAAAGAGCTGGGCATGTTTAGCCTGAAGAAGAGAAGGCTGAGAGGAGACATGATAGCCATGTATAAATATGTGAGAGGAAGTCACAGGGAGGAGGGAGCAAGCTTGTTTTCTGCTGCCCTGGAGACTATGGCTTCAATGGCTTCAAACTACAAGAAATGATATTCCATCTGAACATTAGGAAGAACTTCCTGACTGTGAGAGCTGTTCAGCAGTGGAACTCTCTGCCCCGGAGTGTGGTGGAGGCTCCTTATTTGGAGGCTTTTAAACAGTGACTGGATGGCCATCTGTCAGGGGTGCTTTGAATGCAATATCCCTGCTTCTTGGCAGGGGGTTGGACTGGATGGCCCATGAGGTCTCTTCCAACTCTATGATCCTATGGATTTTATTCAGTGACTAGCTGTCCCCTGCCACGCGTTGCTGTGGCCAAGTCTGGTGATCTGGAAAATAAAATAATGAGAAAGTGTTGGTTTCTAATATATGTAATGTCTTTATGCTTGTGGGTAAGCAGTATTTCTTGCTGTTTCTTTGCCAGTGTTGATGTGGAGATTATCTGGTTTGCCCACCCTGGAACATGCAACATATAATTGTCCTTCTTTAGGGGTCCTTTTCAAATCTATGATGCTATATCTGTGTGTGTGTGAATCATATCTATCTCTATCTCTATCTATCTATCTATGGCTGGGTGGCTCTTTGTCAGGAGGACTTTGATTACGTTTTCTTGTCCTGATGAAAGGAGTTGGATTGGATGGCCTGAAGTATTTTCTGTTGGTCATGGGGATTGTGTGTGGGAAGTTTGCCCTGATTCTGTCATTCATGGGGTTCAGAATGCTATTAGATTGTTGGTGAACTGCGAATCCCAGTGACTACAACTCCCAAATGTCAAGGTCTATTTCCCCCAAACTCCATCTGTGTTCATATTTGGGCGTATTGAGTGCTTGTGCCAAATTTGGTCCAGATCCATCACTGCTTGAATCTACAGTGCTCTCTGGATGTAGGTGAACTACAACTCCCAAACTCAAGGTCAATGCCCACCAAACCCTTCTAGTGCTTTCTGTTGGTCTAGGGCAGTGTTTCTCAACCTGGGGGTCGGGACCCCTGAGGGGGTCGCGAAGGGGTGTGAGAGGGGTCACCAAAGACCATCAGAAAACACAGTATTTTCTGATGGTCATGGGGATTCCATGTGGGAGGTTTGAGCTAATTCGGTCGTTGGTGGAGTTCAGAATGTTCTTTGATTGTAATGAACTATAAATCCCAGCAACGAAAACTCCCAAAAGTCAAGATCTATTTTCCGCAGGCTCCACCAGTGTTCACATTTGCGCATATTGAGTATTTGTGCCAAGTTTGGTCCAGATCCACCATTGCGTGAGTCCACAGTGCTCTCTGGATATAGGTGAACTACTACTCCCAAACTCAAGGCCAATACTCACCAAACCTTTCCAGTGTTTTCCGTTGGTCATGGGAGTTCTGTGTGGCAAATTAGGTTCAAATCCATCACTGGTGGAGTTCACAATGCTTTTTGATTATAGGTGAACTATAAATCGCAGCAACTACAACTCCCAAATTACAAAATTAATCCTCCCCCAACCCCACTAGCATTTACATGTGGGTGCATTGGGTATTTGTGCCCAGTTTGGTCCAGTGAATGAAAACACATCTTGCATATCTGATATTTACATTATGATTTATAACAGTAGTAAAATGACTGTTATGAAGTAGAAACAAAAACAATGTTATGGTTGGGGGTCACCACAACATGAGGGACTGTATTAAGGGGTCACGCATTAGGAAGGTTGAGAACCACTGGTCTAGGGAGAACTGTGTGCCAAGTTTGGTTCAATTCCATCGTTGATGGAGTTCAGAATGCTCTTTGATTGTAGGTGAACTATAAATCCCAGCAACTACAACTCCCAAATGACAAAATCGTATTTTTTGAGTGATGGTCACTCCTTGTGTTGTGAGACGTTTTGTTGCCAAATTTGGTGTTATTCCATTCATTGGTTCTTTTGTTTTTAAGATACTCATTTATAGATAGATGATAGATAGATGATAGATAGATAGATAGATAGATAGATAGATAGAGAGAGAGAGAGAGAGAGAGAGAGAGAGAGAGAGAGAGAGAGAGAGAGAGAGAGAGAGAGAGAGAGATGATAGATAGATGTGGAAGGAGCTCCAGTTCAAAGCAGATATTGTGGGATTTTCTGCCTTGAGATTCTGGGATATAGGGCTGTGTGGAAGGGCCCTTGGGATGCATCTACACTGAAGAAAGGATGCAGTTTCACACCACTTTCACTGCCATGCTATGGAATCAGGGGAACTGTGATTCTACAAAACCTTCTCTGCCAAACTACTACTGAATGAGGTCTCTCATTCATGGGGCTGCCCTAAACCTGAACTGACTTGATGTCATTTAGCCACAGCACTCCAAGAAAGGCATTTGCCTAATTTCTGACCCAGAGGCGTTTCTTGGAGTCGCGTGTGCCTCGTGTCTGACACCCAATTTCTCCTTTTGGGAGTTGAGCCACCCCCAAATATCCCCTTAGTAGCTGTTGCAACAGGAGGAGGGGGAAAAACCCTCAGGGCTACAAGCCAATTCTTTAGTCAATCACGTTCAATTGGATTAGGCGCGCTGCAAAGCAACTGCAGGAAGAGAAGGAATGAATGAATGAATGAATGAAAGAAAGAATGGCAGAATAAGAAAAGAGAGCAACGAATGAATGAATGAATCTGTGGGCAAAGAGTTCCCTACCGTCACCAGACGAACCCCAGGTGAGAATACTTAGGGCAGCCCCGAATGAGGATGTCTAATATCCTGTCAGTCTGTCAGTCAACCTTCTTCAATCTGAAGATGCGTCTACAATGCAGAATTAATACAGCTTGACACTATTTTATATTGCCATGGCTCAATGCTTTGCAAACTTGGGAGTTGAGCATTTGGTGAAGCAGGAGCAGAGCCCTATATCCTAGAATATCAAGGCAGAAAATCCCACATTATCTGACTTGAACTGGTTTATCTGCGTCCACACTCAGATAATGTGGGATTTTCTGCCTTGATATTCTGGCATATATGGCTCTGGTGTTGCTGTAAGAAGGTCCTCCAGTGTGCATGTGGCAGGGCTCAGGCTGCATTGTAATAGGTGGTCTGTGATTTGCTCTTCTCCACCACTCACATGTCATAGACTCCACTTTGCAGCCCCATTTCTTAAGGTTAGATCTGCATCTATTGGTGCCAAAGCACAGCCTGTTCAGGGCCTTCCAGGTCACCCAGTCTTCTGTGTGCCCAGGAGGCAGTCTCCCATCTGGTATCAGCCACTGATTGAGGTTTCAGGTTTTTTCGCCTGCCACTTTTGGACTCTTGCTTGCTGAGGTGCTCCTGCAAGTATCTCTGTAGATCATCTGTGCTGATGATCATGTCATCGCTGCTTAAGCATAGATGAAATTCTCTATGGAGAAAGTATTGTGTTCTCTAAAGCTTCAGAGAATGTGAGATTTTCTGCCTTGATATTCTGGGATATAGGGCTATGTGGAAGGGCCCAGAGAAAGCCCAATACCCTGTAAAACTGGAGCTCCCATAATTCCCTAGCATGGAGTCATGATAGTTTAAAGTGGTGTCAAACTGCATTAATTCTACAGTATGGAGGCACACAGCCCAGCTGGCTCAAATAAGTCTATAAGCAAGGGAAGGTAGCAGAAAAGAAACACTGCCCCCATTTGTGGCCTAACTATGATTTACTGCATTACAGAAAGGTGAGACCCATTCAACTCAGCTGAATAAAATCCCACACTATCTGTTTTGAACTGGAATATATGTCAGTGTGGATTCAGAGCCCTTCTACACATCCCTATATCCCAGAATATCAAGGCAGAAAATCCCACAATATCTATTTGAACTGAGTTATCTGAGTCCACATTGGGGGCCCTTCCACACAGTCCTATATCCCAGTATATCAAGGCAGGAAATCCCACATTATCTGAGTGTGGACTCAGATAACCCAGTTCAAAGCAGATATTGTGGGATATAGGGCTGTGTGGAAGGGTCCTCAGATAATGTGAGATTTTCTGCCTTCATATTCTGGGATATAGGGCTATGTGGAAGGGCCCTGAAGAGGAAGTTTTAACACTTTCTGCTCTTGTAGGGGCTCACAATCTCTTGGCATCAGGAAATAATTAGTAAAGGTAAAGATTTTCCCCTGACATTAAGCCCAGTCCTGTCGGACTCTGGAGGTTGATGCTCATCTCCATTTCTAAGCCAAAGAACTGGTGTTGTCCATAGACACCTCCAAGGTCATGGGGCCGGCATGACTACATGGATCAAGGCTCGGTGCTTTGAAATCCTGGGATTTGGTGAGGCACCACAGCCCTCTGAGAGATAAAGCCAAAAACCTTGTAAATCTACCATTCCCATAATGGCAGTTAAAGTGATGCCAAACTGCATTCATTCTACAGTGCAGATGCACCCTTAGGGCCCTTCCAGACAGGCCCTATATCCCAGAATCTGATCCCTGGTTTTCTGTTTATCCCAGATTATCTGGCAGTGCAGACTCATATAATCTAGTTTAAAGCAGAAAACCTGGAATCAGATCCTGGGATATAGGGCCTGTCTGGAAGGGCCCTCAGTGGGGCTTCCTATGTTGCTATTAATTCAGCTAATCAAAGTCTAGCACTTCAGCCCACTAAATATGCAAGCTTGATGGCCTTCTATTGTTTCACCTTCTAGCCCCAAGGAGTGCTAATGAGCTGAGCTAAGGGTGGTGGTACAGTTACACTGTAGAAGGGATGCAGTTTGACACCACTTTAACTGTCATGGCTCAGTGTTATCAAATCCTAGGAATTGTTGCTTGGTGATGCACCAAACTACCAATACTATTTGGTAGAGAAGGTTGAAGACCTTGTAAAACTGCAACTCCCAGGTTTCAATAGCACTGAGCCATGGCCATAAGAGTGTTATCAAAGTAACATGCACAGCCCCTTAGGAAAGACCACTCAAAATCACTGATTGTTGAAAATTTATTGGTAGCCAACAGAGGCCCCTTCTACGCTGCCATATAAAATCCAGGTTATCTGCTTTGAACTGGATTATATGGCAGTGGAGACTAATATAATCCAGTTTAAAGCAGACAATATGATTATCTATTTTAAAAATCTGGATTATTTGGCAGTGTGGAAGGAGCCTAACACTAGAGAGGTTTTGCTTAATCACTTATGCCTCAACCACACTGCAATGACGTTAAATTGCATTATAGGAGTCCATATGACTGACCATATAATATAGGGTGGATGGAGAGCAGGTTTGGCTTCATCACTTAATGCCTCATACACACTGCAGTGAAGTTAAATTATATTATATGAGTCCATATAACTGACCATATAATACAGGGTGGATGGAGTAGATTTTGCTTGCTCACTTAATCCTCCTCCATACTGCAATGAAGTTAAATTGTATTATTTATTTATTTATTTATTTATTTGGTGCATTTATTAACCGCCATTCTCAGCCCTCTCGGGCGACTCATGGCGGTGTACAGCATAAAAAGGCAATACAAAAAAGGCAATTACAAACAACATATTAGCAATACAGTAATACAACAATTATAAAATTACAAAATTACAAAATTACACTAACTAATCCGCTTCGTCTCATAGTAGAATCGTAACCAATCTCGTATTCCTTGTTCCATTCCAGTCATCTTTACCACATTATTATAGCACTTAATTAAATGCCCTCTCGAACAGCCATGTCTTAAGGCTTTTTCGGAAGGACATAAGGGAGGGCGCCTGCCTGATGTCTGTAGGGAGAGTGTTCCACAGCCGGGGGGCCACCACTGAGAAGGCCCTCTCTCTCGTCCCCGCCAGGCGTGCCTGTGAGGCAGGCGGGATCGAGAGAAGGGCCTCCCCAGACGATCTCAAGGTCCTCGTGGGCTCATAGGCCAAGATGCGGTCTGAAAGGTATTTTGGGCCGGAACCGTTTAGGGCTTTGTAGGCCAACACCAGCACCTTAAATTGGGCCCGGTAGCAAATCGGCAGCCAGTGGAGCTGGGACAGCAAGGGCGTTGTGTGCTCCCTGTATCCCGCTCCAGTTAGTAGCATAGCTGCCGCGCGCTGAACCAGCTGAAGCTTCCGGGCCGTCTTCAAGGGCAGCCCCACGTAGAGAGCGTCCATATTATTATATGAGTCCATATAATGCAGGGTGGATGGAGAGTAGGTTTGGCATGATTGCTTAATGCCACATCCACACTGCAATGAAGTTAAATTGCATTATAGGAGTCCATATAATGCAGGGTGGATGTAGAATAAGTTTTTCTCCATCATATAATGCCTCATGCACTGGGGTCAAGTTAAAGTGCATTATAGGAGTCCATATAATGCAGAGTGGATGGAGAAGGTTAGCAAAGTAAAAACTTTCTGTATATATGTCAGATTTCAATATTAATGTCAAAAATACGTAGTATGATTTTACATAGAATTTGTGCTACATTAGAAGAGTAAGGACAAATATCACTTAGGCTATATGGCCGTGTTCTAGAGGCATTCTCTCCTGACGTTTTGCCTGCATCTATGGCAAGCATCCTCAGAGGTTGCTTGCCATAGAGGTTGCTTAAATACCACTTAAGTAAAATAAACATTAAGTATTAAATAACCAGACAAATAAAATAAGGTGGAAACACTAAATTAATCTGGGAATATGCTATTGCAATGAAGTGGTTTAAAACCAGTATAAAAATCACTTAATCCCCCATCCACACTGTAGTTGAGCTAAATTGCATTCTAGGTGTCCATATAACTGATTCAAGGATTGAATTAAGGACTATGAGAACGGGATCTGATTCTAAGTAGGCGTTGATGATTATGTGTATTGTTTGTCGATGTACGTCTTATATATTGTTCACTGTTATTTTTACTGTAAACCGCATTGAGTCGCCGCTAGGCTGATAAATGCGGTATACAAATGGAGTAAATAAATAATAAATAATAAACTGACCATACAAAGCAAGGTGGATGGGGTAGGTTTTACTTGATCACTGAAAGCCTCCTCCAAACTGCAATGAAGTTAAATTGTATTATCTGAGTCCATATAATGCAGAGTGGACGGAGAATAGGTTTTGCTCTATCACTTAATGCCTCATCCAGATGGCAATGAAATAAAATGCGTTATAAAAGTCCATAGAACTGACCATCTATGGAGAACTGGCGGAGCGGGGATTCGAACCCGTGACTTACGCGCTCCATCTACTACCCTGCCCCGCACGTTCTTCTCCTCACCCAATGTGTATTAGAACGGGAGAGGTGCGAAGGCGTGGCCAGCGCCCGCGGTGGGCGTGGCTCCCCAGAGCAGGAGCTTCCTCCGGATTGGCTCTCCGAGGGGCCTGTCAGGGAGCGGCTCCGCCTCCCCTGAGGAGACTGTGAAGAGAAGGACCTGTGGCATTGGCATTGGGACCCTCGACAGGAGGAGGAAGAGAGAGGCTCCCGTTGCCGGCCATGCAGTACCAGCCGCCGCTGTTCGCGCCCAGCCCTCTGCTGCAGGCGCCGCACCCGACGCCCTTCTACATCGAGGACATCCTGGGCCGAGGCGCGCCCCCGATCCCTCCGCCTCTCCCTCCTCCTCCTCCGCCGCCCCCCACGCTGCCCTCGCCCAACTCCTCCTTCACCAGCCTGGTGGCCTCCTACCGCACCCCCATCTACGAGCCCACGCCGATCCACGCCGCCTTCGCCCACCCCATGGCCGCCGCCCACTACGGGGCCCCCGGGGCCTATGGAGCCGGGCCCTTGTATCCCTTCCCGCGGCCCGACTACGCGCATGCGCTCATCCGCCACGACCCCCTCGGTGAGTCAAACGGGACCCACTTGACTATTATTAGGCTTAATTGTTACCCTACTACAATTACAATGAAATTCTTCCATTGGAGTGTGTTCTGGTGGGAAGGGAGGTGGACCATGAGAGGGTGATGGGACAAACTGGGAGCAACTGGGGTCCCTTCTTCCACACAGCTGAATAAAATCCCACATTTTCTGCTTTGAACTGGGATATATGGCAGTGTGGAGACAGATAGTTCAAAGCAGATATTGTGGGATTTCCTGCCTTGATATTCTGGAGCCCCTTCCACACAGCTCAATAAAATCCCACATTTTCTGCTTTGAACTGGAATATCCTATTATGGTTTTCTTCTTCTTCTCCCTTCTCCTTCTTCTTCTTATTCTCCTCCTCTTTCTTCTTCTCTTTCTTCTCCTCCTCCTCCTCTTTCTTCTTCTTCTCCTCCTCCTCCTCCTTCTCTTTCTTCCTCTCCTTCTCCTCCTTCTCCTTCTCCTCTTTCTCCTCCTCCTCCTCCTCTTTCTTCTTCTCCTTCTCCTTCTACTCCCCTTCTTCTCCTTCTTCTCTTTCTCCTCTTTCTCCTTCTCTTTCTTCTTCTCCATCTTCTCTTTCTCCTTCTCCTCCTCCTCCTCCTTCTCAGACCCGTTAGTTTTAAATTAGTTCTTCCCATTTGGTCTAATTCTTCCTCCTTTTAAGGTCCTCTTCCACACAGCTGTATAAAAACAAAATTGAACTGGAATATATGACAGTGTGGACTCGAATAACCCAGTTCAAAGCAGATATTGTGGGACTTCTTGCCTTGATATTCTGGAGCCCCTTCCACACAGCTCAATAAAATCCCACATTATCAGCTTTGAACTGGAATATCCTATTATGGTCTTCTTCTTCTCCCTTCTCCTTCTTATTCTTCTTCACCTTCTCCTCCTCCTTCTCCTTCTCCTCCTCCTTCTTCTCAGACCCGTTAGTTTTAAACTAGTTCTTCCCAGTTTGACCTAATTCTTCCTTCTCTTAAGGCCCTCTTCCACACAGCTGTATAAAAACAAAATTGAAATGGAATATATGACAGTGTGGACTCGAATAACCCAGTTCAAAGCAGATATTGTGGGACTTCTTGCCTTGATATTCTGGAGTCCCTTCCCCACAGCTGAATAAAATCCCACATACGTTTTGAACTGGAATGTCCTATTATTATTATTATTATTATTATTATTATTATTATTATTATTATTATTATTTCCTCCCAGACCCGTTAGTTTTAAACCAGTTCTTCCCAGTTTGGTCTAATTCTTCCTCCTTTTAAGGCCTCCTTCCACACAGCTGTATAAAAACCAAATTGAACTGGAATATATGGCAGTGTGGACTCAGATAACCCAATTCAAAGCAGATATTGCGGGGATTTCCTGCCTTGATATCCTGGAGCCCCTTCCCCACAGCTCAATAAAATCCCACATTATCAGCTTTGAACTGGAATATCCTATTATGGTCTTCTTCTTCTCCCTTCTTCTTCCCACATTATCTGCTTTGGAATATATGGCAGTGTGGACACAGATAACCTAGTTCAAAGCAGATATTGTGGGATTTTTTTGGCCTTAAGATTCTGGGTTGTATGGCTATGTGGAAGGGCCCTGGTTTGGGGATGACAGGAGTCATCTATTGTTGTTGTTGATGATATTATTATTATTATTATTATTATTATTATTATTATTATTATTACTGCTATCATGATGATGATGATGATCCTTTTCCTCTCTTAAAGGCAAAGTGGCCCATTGTGAAATTGTTAAAGGAAAAATATTAAATCAGGAGGAAAGGGGAACATGAATAAAATGCCATACAGCTGTATGAAATCCAAATTGAACTGAAATATATAGTATTTATGGCCCCTTCCATACAGCCATATAACCCAGGGCCCTTCCACACAGCCCTGTATCACAGAATATCAAGGCAGAAAATCCCACAATACCTGCTTTGAACTGGGTTATCTGAGTCCACACTGCCATATATTCCAGTTCAATTTGGTTTTTATACAGCTGTGTGGAAGGGGCCTTTAAAAGAAGGAAGACTTGGGCCAAACTGGGAAGAACTGGTTTAAATCTAACAGGTCTGGGAAGGAATAATAATAATAATAATAATAATAATAATAATAATAATAATGTGATGTATTCGAAAATACATATTCGAAAAGACATCACACATCCCTAGACTCTTGGGAAGTGTTTGATTGTGATTTTGTGATATGAAATCCACCATATAGATCTCATTTGCAGTTTCATAGTGTTTTTGTGTCAGTAAAATAATAATAATAATAATAATAATAATAATAATAATAATAATAATAATTGTGTGTTGTATTCGAAAATGCATCACACAGCCCTGGACGCTTGGGAAGTGTTTGATTGTGATTTTGTGATATGAAATCCACCATATAGATCTCATTTGCAGTTTCATAGTGTTTTTGTGTCAGTAAAATAATAATAATAATAATAGTAATAATAATAATAATAATTGTGTGATGTATTCGAAAATACATATTTGAAAAGACATCACACAGCCCTAGACACTTGGGAAGTGTTTGACTTGTGATTTTGTGATACGAAATCCAGCATATAGATCTCATTTGCTGTTTCATACTGTGTTTTTGTGTCAGAATAATAATAATAATAATAATAATAATAATAATAATAATAATAATAATAGGACAAAGGGAGAGACAGGCAAAGCAGTCAGTAGTGAAACTATTAAATTCAAATCAACTGATTAAATTAGAGGGATTTCCTCACCCCCTTCATTTATTTTGAATTTAATGGGCAAGAGGGACCATCCACTGGGCAAACTGGGAGGGACTGGAAGGCACTGGAAATCCTTGTTTAAGGATAATAGGGGTGTGAGGCCCCTTCCACACTGAACTGAATTATATGGCAGTGTGGACTGAGAGAACCCAAAGCAGATATTGTGGATTTTCTTCCTTGATTAGGGCTGTGTGGAAGGGCCCTGAGTTATCTGAGTCCACACTGCCATATAATCCAATTCAATTTGTATTTGATACAGCTGTGTGGAAGGAGCCCTTGAAAGAAGGGCCCTATCTCTCAGATTATCAAGGCAGAAAATCCCACAAGAGCTGCTTTAAACTGGGATATATGGCAGTGTGGACTCAGATATTCCAATTCAAAGCAGATATTGTGGGATGTTCTGAGTTCTAGGGCTATGTAGAAGGGTCTTGGGCTCTAAATCCAACCCTTAAGCAGGGTGCTTAATCTAGAATGAGTGCAGATTTCTGTTTTGGCCCCTTAAAGGGCGCGTGTTCCTGTTTCCTCCCTTTCAGGAACAATTGCATCAAAGAATCAGCATGTGGCCTCCAGGCTTTTGAGAAAAAGCACGACTTTCTCTTACTTTTCATCCTCCAGACATTGTTTGTTTGGATTAATTAGTTATTTTTCTTTCTTTCTCAAAAGCAAGACTGCTTTGGCTTTTCTTGGGATCATATAAAGGCCTTAGCGAGGCAGTTCAAAGACTTTGTGCCATTATATTGAGCCGTGGCAGTGAAAGTGGTGTCAAAACTGCGTTAATTGTACAATGTAGACGCACCGGGGTTTCCCAGAGTCCTGGGCCATGCTGGTTGGGAAAGGGAGAATGTCAGCATTTCTTGTTACTACAGCTCCTTCCACACAGCTGTATAAAATCCGGATTATATGGCAGTGTGGACTCAGATAATCCAGTTCAAAGCAGATATTGCGGCATTCCCAACCTTATAAGGCTGTGGTTATAGGGCTGTGTGGTGCAAACGGATAATCCGGGATATTCACCGGGAATTGGAGGCATTTTCTGTTTTTTTATGAGGTTAAGCTGGTTTCCAATTTGCAACCAACAAATCACGCAATCCTGAGCCTAACACGCGTTTCAACACGTCGGAATGCGCTTCCTGGCACAGCCGTGTTTCAAAACGGGCAGGATCCGAATCTAGAACGAATTATCGAGGCGCTGGATTGTTATTACTCGAGATTTTGGTTCTTAATTGAAATTAATTCAGTTTAATTCAAAACTATGGAAACCTGAGATTTCAATTCAGCTTGACACCAGTTTAATTGCCA
Source organism: Anolis sagrei ordinatus (assembly GCF_025583915.1). Lineage (NCBI taxonomy): Eukaryota > Metazoa > Chordata > Lepidosauria > Squamata > Anolidae > Anolis > Anolis sagrei. The sequence continues at coordinate 90,521,291 of NW_026846588.1, forward strand.
TGGTTCAAAACTATGGAATCCTGAGATTATTATATTTTTGGGGGAAGAAGCTTCTAAAACTAAATTTTCAAATCATTACATAGTATTGAGTGGAGGCAGTTAAAGTGGTGTCGAACTGCGTTAATTTGAAAATGCAGATGCACGTTGAGACAATTTTTCAATTCGTTTTTCCAGACAACGGGTGTTATATTTGAGTTGGGTTACAAAGAGCCGGGCCGCATCTGCACTGCCATATACAATTCAAATCTGCTTTGAACTGGATTATATTAGTCTATACTACCATATAATCCGGTTCAACGCAGATAATCTGGATTTTATAGGGCAGTGTAGATGGGGCTTGAGATTCATGTTCGAAATCCTGTTGAGGCCAGATTAAACATTCTCTGCTTTTCTTGTTGCCACTCTCTTTTCTTTGGGTCCCAAAATAAAATGCAAATGAGACCCCCCAAAATAACTATACTGACCCTGCATCACATTTTCCTTCAATTCTGACATTTCTAGCATTTGTTATTGGTGTGCTTTGGAGCCGTTTTCAGAGTTAAAGCAAACTTATCTCTTCTTTTTGCAAGAATAGTATTAACTTTGCTCTCTGAGGTTGAGAGAGTGTGACTTGCTCAATGGTCACCCAATGGGTTTTCAGGACTCTGCAGGGATTCGAACTCGGTTTATTGGTGTCGTTCAGACCAATCTATTAACTGGCTCTTCCTAGAATTGCAGTGCCTCAAAACATCAGTGGAGTAGTTAAGAGAATTTTGGGCATTTATACTCCTCCTCGAGTGTAAGCAACAGTGGCCAAGCCTCTTTGGGTCCCAGTCCTGGGAGAAAATAGAACAATAGGCAAATGATAATAATAACCATACCAATAGGCAAATGATAATAATAACCATACCAATAGGCAAATGATAATAATAACCATAAGAAAAAGATAAATAATAATATAATAGTAACACCCTAACGTACATTCACCCTAATAGTACATTCACCCTAACGATAATAAGCTAATAACATTATTATTAATAATACTGATATTCTATTATATCATTATTGATAATATTGATATATTATTCGTATTATTAATAATACTATTAGTAATAATACAAATAAGGATACAATAATATCAATATTATCAGTAATAATGATATAATAGAATATCAATGTTATTATTCTATTATTATCATTTTTATAGATAATATTGATATTATAATATTATTCGTATATTATTATTATTATTATTATTATTAATAGTATTGGTAATAATACAAATAATAAAATAATCTCAATATTATCAGTAATAGTGATAATAATAGAACATCAATATTATTATTCTATTATAATTATTATTGAAAATATTGATATTATAATATTCGTATTATTATTAATATTGATAATAATACAAATAATAATATAGTAATATAAATATCATCATTAATAATGATATAATAGAATATCAATATTATTCTATTATTACCATTATTATTGATAATTTTGATATTATATTATTCGTATTGTTAATAATAATACTATTGGTAATAATACAAATAATATAATATCAATATTATCAGTAATAATGATAATAATAGAACATCAACATTATTATTATTCTATTATAATTATTATTGATAATATTGAGATTATTATAATATTCGTATTATTATTAATACTATTAGTAATAATACAAATAATAATATAATAATATCAGTAATAATGATAGTAATAGAATGCGAAGTCAGCAAATATTATGAGTACTGAGTGTGGATTGTTTTCAGTATCTCTGGATGCATCCACACTGTGCCATTAATGCAGTTTTGCATCACTATAACTGCTAAAGTTCCATGCTATCGAATAATGGGATCTTTGCCTGGGTTTTTTGTTCCTTGGTGAAGCAGAAACACTATTTGTCAGAGAAAATCCGTATTAAAGCACAACTGCCAGAATCCCATAACATTGAGCCCTGGCAGTTCCAGTGGAGGTGCACCTTTGGTCTCTGGAATACCAGAGATCTCTAGGAAGGAAGGGAAATATGCTTCCAGGCAGCCCCCAAGTTAGGGACAAGATAGGTTCTGTAGGTTTGTTCTGAAGCTAGATTTGTTTGTAAATCGGAACAGGTAGATTTGTTCGTTTAGATTTTGTATTGTGCTGTAAGTGTGATTGATTTAGATCTACCGCGTCTATGTAATGACTGACCTTTTTGGCTAGTTGCGCTAAGTTTGTAGTGATGTATTTGTTTACTATTTTGATTTGTTCTGTTTCTCTTGTTTGTTATGACATTGAATTTGTGCCGTCTTTTGTTGGAAACCACCCGAGTCCCCACGAGATACTATAAAATTGTATTACTATAATATTATAGGTACTGAACCAAAGTCCTAGGTATTTGAAATGCTTTACTTGGATATAGTGGCCCTTTATCTTCCAGACTTGTTTTTTATTGCTTTTCCCAAAAGCCAGGATCTTGGTTTTATCATAATTCACCTGCAGTTCATTCATCTCACAGAAATCAACAAATTTGTGCAGGAGTCTTTTTAAACCTTTTTGATATGTTTGTACTCACCTAAGGCTTTAAATGTTTGCCTTTTTTGTGTAAACCCTTCGGGGACAGAGGGCGGTCTAGAAATTACTTCTTCTTCTTCTTATTATTATTATTATTGATAGATAGCTAGATTGCTAGATAGAGAGATAGCTAGATATTTAGCCAGAGAGATATAGAGATAGAGATAGCTAGAGAGAGAGAGAGAGATAGCTAGAGAGAGAAAAAAGGCTAATAGAGAGATAGATAGCTGGAGTGAGAGGGCTAGAGAGAGAGAGAGAGAGAAGAGAAAGCTAGCTAGATAGAGAGATAGCTAGAGAGATAGAGAGAGAGAGATAACTAGATAGATAGATAGATAGATAGATAGATAGATAGATAGATAGATAGATAGATAGATAGATAGAGAGCTAAAGTTAGAGAGCTAGAGAGATGGAAAAGATAGAGATAGCTAGGGAGAGAGCTAGCTAGCTATAGAGAGAGAGAGATGATTAGATAGATAGAGCTAGAGTTAGAGAGCTAGAGAGAGAGAAAAGATAGAGATAGCTAGGGAGAGAGATAGCTAGCTAGCTAGCTAGCTAGAGAGATAGCTAGAGAAATAGAAGAGATAGCTAGATAGAGAGATAGGGAGAGAGATAGCTAGTTAGAGAGATAGCTAGAGAAATAGATAGAGAGAGAGATAGCTAGAGAAATAGCTAGAGAAATAGAGAGAAGAGATAGCTAGATAGAGATAGATAGATAGAGATAGCTAGGGAGGGAGATAGCTAGTTAGAGAGATAGCTAGCAAGATAGAGATAGGGAGAGAGATAGCTAGTTAGAGAGATAGCTAGATAGATAGAGAGAGAGATAGCTAGTTAGAGAGATAGCTAGAGAAATAGTTAGAGAGAAGATATGGCTAGATAGAGCGAGAGAGAGAGAGAGAGAGAGAGAGAGAGAGAGCTAAATAGAGAGAGAGATATCTAGATAGCTAGAGAGAGAGCTTCATAGCTAGCTAGCTAGAGAGATAGGTAGAGAGAGATAGCTAGAGAGATAGCTAGCTAGATAGAGAGCAATAACTAGCTAGCTAGAGAGAGAGATAGCTAGAGAGAGAGGTAGCTACCTAGATAGCTGGATAGATAGAGAAATAGCTTGAGAGAGAGTGATAGAAAGCTAGAGAGAGATAGCTGGAGATAGAGAGATAGATACAGGTATAGTTAGATCTTTATCTATCTGATTAGAGCTACACTTTAAATTGTACCTATAATAATATAATATATCCCAGGGGGTTCAGGGCGGTTTCCAACAAAAGATGGCAAACCTTCCTTGCTGTAATAAACAATAGAAACAAAACAAATCAACACAGTAAACAAACACATCAATGCCTAGGTATCCCTCTCCCCCCTTCTCTCCTTCTTTCCCTCCCTCCTTCCTTCACTCCCGCTTTCCTTCCTTCCCGTCTTTCCTTCTCTTCTTATTTCCTTCTCTATCTCTTTCCTTCCTTCCCCTTTTCTTTCTCTTCTGCTGTCTCTATTTTCTTCTTTCTCTCCTTTTCTCCCTCTTTCTCTACATTTCCCTCCTTCCTTCTTTCCCTTTTTTCTTTCCTTCTCTCCTTCCTTCCTTCTCTAACTTTCCTTCCTCTTTCTCTACATCTCCCTCCTTCCTTCTTTCCCTTTTTTCTTTCCTTCCTCTTTCTCTACATTTCCCTCCTTCCTTCTTTCCCTTTTTTCTTTCCTTCTCTCCTTCCTTTCTTCTCTAACTTTCCTTCCTCTTTCTCTACATCTCCCTCCTTCCTTCTTTCCCTTTTTTCTTTCCTTCTCTCCTTCCTTCCCCCTTTTTCTTTCCCTCCCTCTTTCTCTCCTTTCTTCCTTCTCTATCTCTTTCCTTCCTTCTCTCTTTGCTTCCATGCTTCCTTCTCCCTTTCCTTCTCTCTTTCTCTCCCTCTTTCTTTTCCTTCCTTCTTTCTTTTTCTCCCCTTCCCTCCCTCTTTCTTCCCCTTTTTCTGTATTGTCGTTTAGCTTTTTTCCATTTAGTTTTTTGGGGCTTTTTAAGTCCCTTCTGTGTTTTCCAGTGTTTTTATGAGTGATGGTCACTCGTTGGCCTGAGAGGTGTATTGTGTCCAAATTTGGTGTCAATTCACCCAGTAGTTTTGGAGATAGATAGATAGATAGATAGATAGATAGATAGATAGATAGATAGATAGATAGATAGATAGATAGATAGATAGATAGGGAAAGGCGACCCCCCCCCCCCCTTGCATTGATTGGGCCGTGTTTGGGATTGCGGGCTTGGCTCTGGGGCCTTTTCCGGATATCTTGAGCTCTCGATAGGAGTCAATCTGGTTTCAGAAGCTGTGAAGAGAGCTTTTCTTTGTGTCCTTTTCCTGGCTTCCCGGCGCAGGCTGCTTCCTCGGCCAGGCCGTGCACGCTGCTGATTATTTTATCGACATCCTCAATACAGACAAATTCAGGAAACACTCCGCTTCTGATAGCCTGGATCCGTTTTTCTGATATTGTTCATTTCCTCTGCGCGGGAGGGGCTCGGAGGACAGCTAAAATAACTTGTTGCTTCCTTGAAACATTACAAAAATGTAAAGGGGGGAGGGATTGTGTTGAGGAGCAAAGAAAAGCCTTGTTTTCGCCCGGATTGCTAAAGCCTGACGCAAACGAAATCTTGGAGAACAATGTTTGCCTCTTTTTTTCCCTCTCCAAAGAGATCAGACAGAAACACAAACAGCCAAAGGCTGGGATAATGAGATCTGGAATAATAGGGAAACAAGCCTCAGTGGAGACCCCTTTCCCCCCACAGGAGAACTCTTTCAGGAGTGGATTTCCCTTCCTGTCCAATTTAATTCGCTCTACAGTGTAAATGTAATATTATAATAATATTATAATAATGTAATGCAATATAATACTAATAATATAATTATATATTTTATATTACGTGTAATATTACTACTACTACTATACTACTAATAATAATATATTATAATTATTATTATATTAAATATTATTATTATTGATATGGCTCTCCAGGCAGTCATGCCGGCCACATGACCATAGAGGTGTCTACGGACAACGCCGGCTCTTCGGCTTAGCAATGGAGATGAGCACCAACCCCCAGAGTCGGACACGACTGAACTTAATGTCAGGGGAAAACCTTTACCTTACCTTTTAAATATTACTAACTAGCTGTACCCCCCACGCGTTGCTGTGGCCAATCTCCCCTCCCTCTTTCTCTCCTTCTTTCCCTCCTTTCTTTGCTCCCTCTTTCCTTCCTTCCCTTTTCTTATTTCCTTCTTCCTTCCTTCTCTACCTCTTTCCTTCCTTCCCTTTTTGCTTCTATCCTTCCTTCTCTCTTTCCTTCTTTCCCTCTCTTTCTTCCTGCTCTACCTCTTTCCTTTCTTCTCTTTCCTTCTTTCCCTCCTTCCTTTGCTCCCTCTTTCCTTCCTGCCTTCCCTTTTCTTCTTTCCTTCTCTCCTTCTCTCCTTCCTTCCTTCCTTCCTTCCTTCCTTCCTTCCTTCTTTCCTTCCTTCTTTCCTTCCTTCCTTCCTTCCTTCCTTCCTTCCTTCCTTCCTTCTTCCCTCCTTCCTTCCTTCCTTCTTTCCTTCCTTCCTTCCTTCCTTCCTTCCTTCCTTCCTTCCTTCCTTCCTTCCTTCCTTCACTTTTGCTTCAATCCTTCCTTCTCTTTCCTTCTTTCCCTCCTCTCTTTCCCTCCTTTTCCTCCTTCTTTCCTCTTTCCTCTTTCCTTCCTCCTTTTTTCTTTCCTTCTCTTTCTTTCTACCTCTTTCTTTCCTTCCTTCTCTTTTTGCTTCTATCCTTCTTTCTCTCTTTCCTTCTTTCCTTCCTTCTTTCCCTCTTTCTTTCCCTCCCTTTTTCTTTCCTTCTCTCCTTCTTTCCTTCTCTACCTCTTTCCTTCCTTCCCCCTTTTTCTTTCCTTCTCTCCTTTCTTCCTTCTCTACCTCTTTCTTTCTTTCTTTCTTTCTTTCTTTCTTTCTTTCTTTCTTTCTTTCTTTCTTTCTTTCGCTCTTTGCCTCCATGCTTCCTTCTCCCTTTCCTTCTTTCTCTCCCTCCCTCTTTCTCTCCTCTCCTTCCTCTTCTTCCTTCTTTCTTCTCTTTCTCTTCTCTCCTCCTTCCTTTTTCTGTATTGTCATTTAGCTTTTAATCATTTAGCATATTTGGGTTTTTAAGTCTTTTCCACTGTTTTTTTTTTTTTTTTGGGTTTTTAAAGTCCTTTCCTGTTTTTTTTTGGGGGGGGGGTTATGAGTGATGGTCACTCCTTGGGAGCCCCTCTTATAGTCAAATTTGGTGTCAATTCGTCCAGTGGTTTTTGAGTTCTGTTAATCCCACAAACGAACATTACATTTTTTATTTATATAGATATTCAGAGCAGAACATAAATGTCATCAACGACAACAACAAACAACTACTAGTAATAATATAATAGTAGCACATTCTAATATAATATACTATATATCATATCATATATATCATATATATATTATATATGATATATTATATATGTACTATATACATTATATAGTAAATAGTATATATATAAGTAATAGCAGTGTAATAGTAGCATATTCTAATATAATATACTATATATCATATTATATTTATGATATATATACATATATATATAATTTAATACTGATCTCTCTCTCTCTCTCTTTCTCTTGTAAGCTGCTTAGAGTCCCCTTCGGGGTAAGAAGGGAACTCAAATAAATGTCTCAAATCAATAAATGGCTGCATTATCAAAACCATCTTCTTTGCATCCTAAGCATGGCTGCATCTTGATTAGATTCCTGAACTTCCCAAGAGAGTGAATTGCTCTGATCTATAAGCAAATCTCCAAATAGAAAGGAGAAGAAAAGAGGAAGGGAAAGTCTTGCTCTTGTTTCATACCGTCTCTTGTGTTCTTAAAGGGGAGGAAATAGGATCCTCCGACTTATATGATTTTTTTTATTCCCTGTACATACATGCATATCTTCTATATAAATAAAAATGTAATGTTCGTTTGTGCTACCATCAGAACTCAAAAACCACTGGGGGAATTGACACCAAATTTGGACACAAGACACCTAACAACCCAATGTATGTCCTTCACTCAAAAAAATTGATTTTGTCATTTGGGAATTGTCGTTGCTGGGATTTATAGTTCACCTACAATCAAAGAGCATTCTGAACTCCACCAATGATGGAATTGAACCAAACATGGCATACAGGACTTCCATGACCAACAGAACACACTGGAAGGGTTTGGTGGGCATTGACCTTGAGTTTGGGAGTTGTAGTTCACCTACATCCAGAGAGCACAAATGATGGATCTATATATTAGAAACCAACACTTTCTCATTACTTTATTTTCCAGATCATCAGACTGGGCCACAGCAACGCGTGGCAGGGGACAGCTAGTCTTCTATATAAATAAAAATGTAATAGGTTCTTGTGGGTTTTTTTCGGGCTATAGAGCCATGTTCTAGAGGCATTTCTCCTGAAGTTTCGCCTGCATCTATGGCAAGCATCCTCAGAGGTTGTGAGGTCTGTTGGAAGTAGGAAAAATGTAATGTTCGTTTGTGGGATTAACAGAACTCAAAAACCTTTGGCTTGAAGTCGGTCCCGAAAGAGAACTCCTGGGATTCCATACCATTGAGCCAGGGCCCTTCAAAGTGGTGTCAAAACTGGATTAATTCTATAGTGTAGATGCACCCCCAGTGTCTTCGTCCAGCGCTCAAACTACTGTACAAATTAGTTATAATAATGATGATAATAAAAATAACAGCAGATCCCAACATAATTAAAATGCAACAGATAACAAAGATCATATCATTAATATTATTATTAATAATGAATAAATAAATAAATAAAAATAAATAATAGTAATGATTTTTCTTAACAGATGCCAACATAAAATACAATAAATAACACACACACATATGTACACATATATACATTATATACATGCACACACACACATATACATGTACAATATATAACAAATGTATTACTAATAGGCGTACAAAACAAGCATCTGCGGCTGGATCTACACTGCCAAATAATGAAAGGCATTAGAGCTATATAATGCGGTTCAAACTGCGTTGTTTGGCAGTGCAGATCCAGTTGTGCTGAGGGTGGGGTCGGCAGCTCTAAGCGGTTTTCTAAGTTGTTTATTAGCAACCAGGGAAGAGAACAAGGGTGGAGTTTGAAGTGCTCTCTTTAATCGCGATGGTGATGATGATATCGTTTGTTTATTATCTAGCGCCATCAATGTACAAGGCTTGACAAGGCAAACGAAGGGTACAGCCTGACAGAGATGTGTATGTAGATAAACACACAGAGAGAAGGAAGGAAGGAATAGTAAAATGTAAAACTGCAATATTATAGGATTTATATTCTAGCCAAACATTATAGTATTTTTTGTATTTATATTCCAGCCAAGCTAAGTATTATAGTATTTTTGTATTTATATTCCAACCAAATATATGCCAAATATTATAGTATGCATATTCTAGCCAAATATTATAGGATTTATATTCTAGCCAAATATTATAGGATTTTTTGTATTTATATTACAACCAAATATTATATGCCAAATATTATAGTAGGTATATTCTAGCCAAATATTATAATATTTTTGTATTTATATTCCAAATATTATAGTATTTATATTCTAGCCAAATATTATAGTATTTTTGTATTTATATTCCAACTATTATATTCCAAATATTATAGCATTTATATTCTAGCCAAATATTATAGTATTTTTGTAATTATACTCCAACCAAATATTGTATTCCAAATGTTATAGTATTTTTTGTATTTATATTCCAAACAAATATTATAAGCCAAATATTATAGTATGCATATTCTAGCCAAATATTATAGTATTTTTTGTATTTATATTATATTCCAAATATTATAGTATTTATATTCTAGCCAAACATTATAGTATTTTTGTATTTATATCACAACCAAATTTTGTATGTCAAATATTATAGTATTTATATATTGTAGCCAAATATTATAGTATTTTTGTATTTATATTCCAAATATTATATTCCAAATATTATAGCATTTATATTCTAGCCAAATATTATAGTATTTTTGTATTTATATTTCAACCATATATTTTATGCCAAATATTCTAGTATTTTTTGTATTTATATTCCAATCAAATATTATATGCCAACTATTACAGTATTTATATTCTAGCCAAATATTATGGTATTTTTGTATTTATATTCCAAATATTATAGTATTTATATTCTATCCAAACATTATAGTATTTTTGTATTTATATTCCAAATATTATAGTACTTATATTCTAGCCAAATATAATAGTATTTTTGTATTTATATTCCAAACATTATAGTACTTATATTCTCGCCAAATATTATAGTATTTTTTGTATTTATATTCCAACCAAATATTACATGCCAAATATTACAGTATTTATATTCTAGCAAAATATTATAGTACTTATATTCTAGCCAAATATTACAGTATTTTTATATATATATTCCAAATATTATATGCCAAATAATATAGTATTTATACGCTAGCCAAATATTCTAATATTTTTTTGTATTTATATTTTAGCCAAATATGATATGCAATATATTATAGTATTTATAGTATTTAGATTATAACCAAATATAATAGTATTTGGGTGCATGGGTCCATTGGGACCAATGTCCTTAATATGTAATGTACCAGACATGTATATATCATGGCTCCCAAATCTGGTCTTCGCTCTCCAATGTGTATATTAGAGCTCACAAATCTAGTATTTTCCACCAATATCAATGCAGGCGTGGATGCGAATGTGTCGGTAGTGGCTGACTTCAAGGACAAATGTCTTAACAACCCGCCAATGTATTTCTCTTCTTTCTCCAATCGGTTTTACAAAACATATTTATCAAGAGAGTCAATCCTCGAGAACCTTTTATTTTGTTGTCGTGCAGTTTTTGCTAGTGGCGGAAGTGAAATGAATTAGTGGCATTGGTATATATTGAAGACTGGGAAGTAAATCTCAACCATTGTCATGAGGTTCCTACCAATTTAGGCAGGTTTCCTTAGAAGTTAGCCTCACTGCCCGTGTGGTGTGGTGGTTGGAGCCTTAGATTGTGGCTCTGGGAAGATACTATTATCATAGTCATCATTATTGTTATGATGATGATGATGCCAGGAGTCCTTTAAATTAGAGTGGTTGTAGTGTCTAGATCCGTGTCCTTTTGTTGTTCTGTGCCTTTAAGAGATGCGACGCTATCATGAGGCTTTCTTGACACAATGAGTTCAGAAGAGGTTTGCCTTCCTCTGTGGCTGAGTGAGTGATCTCAGGGCCCATCTATACAGCCATATAAGCCAGAATACCAAGGCAGATAATCCACAATGTCTGCTTTGAACTGGGTTATCTGAGTCCACACTGGCATATAATCCAGTTCAGTGTGGCAGTGTGGACTCAGATAACCCAGTTCAAAGCAGATATTGTGGGGTTTTCTGCCTTGATATTCTGGATTATGCGGCTGTGTGGAAGGAACCTGAGATGGTGCCAAAGTGCGACAATTCTGCAGTGTGAATGCATCCTAAATGAGATGTGATCACTTGTTTTAGGTGAGCATCCATGATGATGATGATAAAATGTCATTGATCATTAATCAGATCCTTTGCGTTTAAAGGCGCATTTGCTCTGCAGAATTAACTTAGATTTGAGCCTTAGATCATGACTCTGGGGCGATATTATTATTATTATTATTATTATTATTATTGTTGTTATTAATATTAATAATAACAATAATGTTAAAATTAATATTAAAATGTTATTAATATTATTATCAATATGAGTGATATTAAAATATTAATATATTCAACTTAGATTTGAGCCTTAGATCATGACTCTGGGGCGATATTATTATTATTATTATTATTATTATTAATATTAATAATAAAATGTTAAAATTAATATTAAAATATTTTAATATTATTATCAATATGAATGATATTAAAATATTAATATCAATATCACTAGTATTAATAAATAACGACATTAATAATAATATTATTAATAATATTAATATGAATTATTAATAATGATATTAATAATTGGAGCTCCTGGTGGATCAGGTGGGTTAAACCCTTGTGCCAGCAGGACTGAAGCCCGACAGGTCAGAGATTCGAATCTGGGGAGAGCGCGGATGAGCTCCCTCTGTCAGCTCCAGCTCCTCATGCGGGGATATGAGAGAAGCCTCCCACAAGGATGGTAGCACGTCAAAACATCGGCCAGCGTCCTTGCAGACGGCCAATTCTCTCACACCAGAAGTGACTTACAGTTTCTCAAGTCACTCCTGACACGACAAATATATATATAATTTTATATATATTAATTATATATATATATATATATACACACACACACACGCATATATATAATTAGTGTGTATATATATATATATATATAATTTATATATATATATAATTAGTAATTTAATATTAACAGTATTAATAAATAATGAAAATAATATGAATTATATTAATTTATATTAGAATATTAATATTAACAGTATTAATACATAATGAAAATAATAGAGTGAATGATATTAATAATATTATATTAACAGTATTAATAAATAAGAAAATAATATGATTAATATGATTAATTAATATTAAAGTATTATTTTCAACAATAATGTATTGGTAATAATCAATAATATTAATAATTACTACCATAAATAATATTAATAATATGCTATGGAATCTTGGGAGTTGTAGTCTTTAGCCTTTTCTGCCAGTGCCTCGCCAAACTACAACTCTCACTATTCCACAGCATTGCTCCCTGGCAGCCAATCCAGTGTCAGACTGCATTTCTTCTGCACCCTGTGGCTTCTTCCTGCCTGGGGAGAAAAGCAACCAGAAAGCAAGGAGGAAGCATGGGGTGATTCTTCTCCTTTGCAGAGACAGATTTGCAGGAAACACAAGGGCGGAAGTTTTGCCACTTCCTGCGGCTGTAACTGCCCCCTTCCCTCCTCAAAAGGACAACCGAGGTCAAAAGGGGATGGGGAGGGACTGGCCTGCCCTGAACCCACATGGACGCATCCACACTGCAGAGTTAATCCAGTTTGACACTACTTCATCTGCCAGGGCTCAATGCTGTGAAATCTTGTGACTTGTAGTTTGGGGGAGACACCAGCACTCTTTGGCAAAACTGCAAATCCTAGGATTGCACAGCACAGCAGGCACACCTAAACACCCCTCCCACAAATCCCCTGAAACAAATGTTATATTCTCAGCAAGCTGTAATATATTTCTTATTGTTCATTTTTTTGGGTTTGAAAATATTGGAAAAGTTGACCTCTAAATGAAGATTAGAAATAAGAGAATAATAATAATAATAATAATAATAATAATAATAATTATTATTATTATTATTAGAAACACAACAAGATGAGTCCACAGCAGACACTCTGCTGGCTGATGTATTGGATCACAGGTCGGACACTTCCCAAGTGTCTAGGACTGTGTGATGTATCTGCAAATAATGTGCTCAGATCCCAGTAAGGTGGCCTTCTGCAGCTGGCAGATAGTAATTTTGTCTTTGCCGATTGTGTTTAAGTGCAGGCCAAGGTCTTTAGGCACTGCACCCAGTGTGCCGATCACCACTGGGACTACCTTTACTGACTTGTGCCAGAGTCTTTGCCCTTCTATCTTTAAATCCTCATATTGTGTAAGCTTTTCCAGTTGCTTCTCATCAACCCTGCTGTCACTTGGGACTGCAACATTGATGATCCGTACTTGTTTTTGTCCCACAATTGTGAGGTCATGAGTATTGTGCTCCAAAACTCTGTCAGTCTGAATTCAGAAGTCCCAGATGGTAATTTTGTCAGTGCTGATTGTGTTTAAGTGCAGGCCAAGGTCTTTAGGTACTGCACCCAGTGTGCCGATCACCAATGGGACCACTTTGACTGGCTTGTGCCACTGTCTTTGCAGTTCCTATCGTGTCAGCTTTTCCAGTTGTTTCTCTCCAGTCCTGCTGTCACCTGGGATTGCAACATCCACAACCCATACTTTGTTTTTATTATTATTATTATTATTATTATTATTATTATTATTATGTTTATTTATATCCCGCTTATCCTCTCAACCAGAAGATTCAAAGAGGCTTAAGCTAAAAGTATTTCCATACAATATAACATCTATGTAACATGATTTTTTGTTCCTGAGTTATAAATGCAATTACCTAATTCAGGGGTCCTCAAACTTTTTAAACCGGGGGCCAGTTCACTGTCCCTCAGACCGTTGGAGGGCCGGACTATAGTTTTTTTTAAAAAAAAATCAATTAAAAATTCCTATGCACATTGCACATATCTTATTTTGCTGTGTGGAAGGGCCCTTAGAGGGGGTTCTTTCTAGCCCTCTTTAGGCAGTAATTCCAGGAGCAGAGAATGGGAAATCTTCCTATTTCTAGTCTGAACAAAATCTGGCTACCAGTATTAAAAACTCTAAAATTATAACTGTAAATAAAGAACAACACTCAAACACAGGGGAACTCCAGACAAGAAACAATCAGGGCCAGCTAATCACCTCTCAACAAAGGATTCTCCCTAAAAACTGTCAGGCTATGAAATGGTAATCAAGGTGGCCAATTGAAACATTCATACCTACCTCCAACAGACAAGAGTTCTTTCTCCCACCCTGGATCTTCCACAATTTTCCTAGTTAAAGGTTTTCCTCTGACATGAAGTCCAGTCGTGTCTGACTCTGGGGTGTGGTGCTCATCTGCATTTCTAAGTCGAAGAGCCGGCGTTGTCCGTAAGACACCTCCAAGGTCATGTGGCCGGCATGACTGCATGGAGCGCCGGGGCAGCCTCCCTTGGTTGGCTCACGCTGCCCATTGGGCTCAATGGGCAGCATGAGCCTGCCCAGCCCCGCGCGGCCTACTTGTGGGTAAAGCGCCTTGCGAGGTGCTTTACACACAAGTAGGCCACACGGAGCAGCTGCCCTTGGCTGGCTCACGCTGCCCATCGGGCCTGACGGATAGCGTGAGCCTGCAAAGGGAGGGGCACTGTGTGTGGGGGGGGGCGCTCCTCCTCCACGGGCCGGATAAGTGCCCTTGGCGGGCCGGAAGTGGTCCACGGGCCGTAGTTTGGGGACCCCTGACCTAATTGGTTCTACGCACTGCGCAACTAAAGAAATAACACTTTCAAACCAGGAACAGAAATGTTTTCAGATTTGACCCCTCAATGAAAACCCTCCTTGGTCACCAAATTTCTACTTTTGCTTGTTTCTACTAGTTACAGTTTCTACTAATTTCTACTAGTTTGAAACTTTTTGGAGCATTTAGAAAGAGGGTTTGGTCAAAGGGGCACAGCTAATTGAAGTGTTCAAGATGTGACTTGATTTCAGGCTCCTACTCTCTGCAATGCTATACCTTTGGAGACTGAAGGGAGATTTCATGAGGCATGGATGAGTGAAGGGGTAATGCTGAGCTTGAGGGGGGAAAGCAATCAGGGTGGTGTGGGAGACTTTGGGCCCTTCCTCACAACTATATAACTCAGAATATCAAGGCAGAAAATCCCACAATATCTGCTTTGAACTGGGTTATCTGAGTCCACACTGCCATATATTCCAAGTCAAAGCAGAAAATGTAGTACTTTATTCAGCTGCATGGAACACGTTATAACATAATTATTGGTATATAAAGCCACTAATTAACAGTAGTAATTTTACACCTTCTAAGAAAAACATGTGTATCCTATTTGAAAGAAAACTTCCTGACCCTACATCAGGATAGAGTCTTACAATATTTTATCCTATTGAATCTCTTAACAAGCAGTGTGTGTGTATGTATGTGTGTGTTATACACACACACACACACATACATACATACATACATACATACATACATAAAGTAGACTTGATTGTATAGCATTTATCATAATCTTGTTCTTCTTTCTGTCAATGTATTTTTAATCACTCAATGCCATTATGGGCCAGTCTTCAAATATTCTTCTTATATACTCCGCGAAAGGCTTCGAATTATTTTGAAAACATTGTATTATTTTATTTCTAAGGAGACAAGTCAATTTATCAAAGTCTGCAAAGTTCAGGACTTTGGTATAAAGGTTTTGACACAACTTACAAACCCAGTTTATTGAAGAGACTGTGGTTTGAAGTATCGGTCCCAGTGATCTTTAAAGGAACTATAGTCCCCTTTAAACACCTTGGGGCCATTTTCAATGTTAAAATGTCTCAACTCCGGACTCTTCCAGACATGTCCTATACCCCTGCCTGATATATCTAGGTAAAGGTTTCCATTAAGTGTAGTCATAGCCGACTCTGGGGGTTGGTGCTCATCTCCATTTCTAAGCTGAAGAGCCTGGCATTGCTCATAGACATCTCCACAGTCATATGGCCAGCATGACTGTATGGAATGCCGTTACCGTCCCACCAGAGCGGTACCTATTGATTTACTCACATTTGCATATTTTCAAACTGCTAGGGGGGTTGGTTCTCATCTCCATTTCTAAGCCAAAGAACCGGCGTTGTCCATAGACACTTCCAAGGTAATGACTGCATGGAGCGCCATTACCTTCCTGCCTATTTATTTACTCACATTTGCATGTTTTCAAACAGCTAGGCTCCCCGGATTCGAATCTGCGACCTTTTGGTCAGCAAGTGCAGCAGCTCAGTGCTTTAACCCACTGCGCCACAGAGGCTACTGATATATCTGTTTATCTATATATTCTATTGCAGTGAATAAATGATGCTAAAGTTGGTCTGGGAAAAGGGAACCTTCTTCAGCATTGTGGATAAAGACATTGTAGAACTAGATATTTGTGGGAGTAAAGGGGGAAAGCAATGGGGTGGCAAAAGGAAGGCATTTACACCCCCTCCCCGTAAATAAGAATTCCCTCTGTTTTCCTTCAGTCCCCAACATTTGAGGATTGCAGAAATGCACTTTAGGCATCCAAGAAAAGAGGTTGGTAATGTTACCAATATGAATATGCGCCCAGCCAATAGAAACAAAAAATACTCAAAGTGAGTGATTTTCATTGTCTTCCTCTTTGCCAGTGAGGACATCTGGAGGTCCAAAGTTTGGGAATGACTATTTTTTGATATGTATGGGGAGGTCAGGAATTTCCAAGGCTCTTGGTGCCCTTCTCTTGTCTCTGTGGCACCCTCTGATTCAGGAGTAGGTAGTTAAAGAGATAGAACAGAATATAAAGTTGTTGTTATTGTTATTATTATTATTATTATTATTATTATTATTATTATTATTAAGGGTGCATCTATTCCATTAATGCAGTTTGGCACCACAGTGACTGCCCTGGTTCAATGCTATGGAATAGTGGATGGAGGGATGGTGACTTCTCCTCCTCTTCTTCTTCCTCCTCCTCCTGTAGGGAAGCCACTGCTCTGGGGCTCCTTCATGCAGAGGCCGCTGCACAAGCGGAAGGGCGGCCAAGTGCGCTTTTCCAACGACCAGACCGTGGAGCTGGAGAAGAAGTTTGAGACACAGAAGTACCTCTCGCCTCCGGAGAGGAAGCGCCTGGCCAAGATGCTGCAGCTCAGCGAGAGGCAGGTGAGAGCGGTGCCAATGGGAGGAATTATATTCGCAGAATCCTAAAATCATAGAGTTGGAAGAGATCACATGAGCCATCCAGTCCAACCCCTTTCCATGCAGCAAAAGCACAATCAAAGCATCCCAGACAGATAGCCACCCAGTCTCTGTTTAAAAGCCTCCAAGGAAAGAGCTTCCACCACACTCCGAGGCATCATAATCATAAGCATCGTAATAAAAAACACCATGCAATAAAATTTGAAAAAAAAGTTCTGTTCCTGGTTTGACAATGTTATTCCTGTTTTAGTTGTGCGGTAATTACTTTGAAAGTAGTTGTTCTACTTCGGGAACTTCATTTTTGTGGCTGCCACAAACTTTGTTTATTTATGGTATTTATACTCTGCCCTTTTCACCCTGAAGGGCACTCAGAGAGGCTTACAGAACATACATATGGCAAACAATCAATGCCGATTATACAATTAACAAGGACAGATAAACACAGAGGTAAAGGCAGTTTCCCCCCATCTTGTTTCCGGCAACTTGGAGGCTGTGCTTGACTCCAACCACTGGGGGTGCTGTCACTTCACCTTCCATGTCGAAGAACTTTCTTCCAGTGTCCTTAAGGGTGCCTTTATTACCTTCCCGCTAAAAGCAGTACCTACTTCTCTACTCGCATTTCTGCTTTTGACCTGCTAGGTGGGCAGGTGAGCTGGGGCTAATGGCACATGCTCATCCCCAATCTAGGCTCAAACTGCCAACCTTCTGATTGGCAGGATTTTCCTGCAGCACAGTGGTTTAGCCTGCTGTGCTAAGCCTGGCCCCTTGAATTGAATTTTGAGACACAACATTCAATTGAGACTCGATGAGACATTCTTTGGAAAACTATAGCAAAATATGCTGCAGGATGTCATGCAAAAACAAACTGATAAATGTTTTCATTTTTTTTAAATAATAGAACTAATTAGGAATTGACATGTATAAGCCAGGAACAAAAATCGTGTTCCATATTGCAATGAATATCTTAGAGTCTCAGCCAATTCAACATGGTTTGTGACATCCACAAAAACGAAGTTTCTGGAGCATAATAACTACTTTCAAAGTAAGCACACACAATTAAACAGTGTTATGTAACAAAGTAGTTGTTATGCTAGAGTAGACCTGTATAATAAAGTTCAATGCACTTCAGTCTGCATTATATGGGTCTGTACTGACCATATAATGCAGCTCAAACTGTGTAGATGGGGTTATAGGTAAAACCAATAACACCATTTGAAAACCTGTTAAACGATATAAAACACAGCACCCCTGTCTCATCCTTTAAAACTCTATTCCTTAAAAGCTTGCCTTAATAGAAAGGTAAATGCAAAGATACAGAATGGGGGGCGTATGGCTCGAGAGCAGTACGTGTGAAAAAGATCTTGGAGACCTCGTGGTCAACAAGTTAAACATGAGTCAACAATGTGACTCAGCAGCAAAAAAAAAAGCCAATGGGATTTTGGCTTGCATAAATAGGAGTCTAGTGTCTAAATCCAGGGAAGTCATGCTATCTCTCTGTTCTGCCTTGGTTAGACCACCCTGGAATATTGTGTCCAGTTCTGGGCACCACAATTGAAGAGAGATATTAACAAGCTGGAATGTGTCCAGAGGAGGGCAACTAAAATGATCAGGAGTCTGGAGAACAAGCCATATGAGGAGCGGCTTAAAGAGCTGGGCATGTTTAGCCTGAAGAAGAGAAGGCTGAGAGGAGGCATGATGGCCATGTATAAATATGTGGGAGGAAGTCATAGGGATGAGGAAGCAAGCTTGGTTTCTGCTGCCCTGGAGACTTGGACGCGGAACAATGGCTTCAAACTACAAGAAAGGAGATTCCACCTGAACATTAGGAAGAACTTCCTAACTGTGAGAGCTGTTCAGCAGTAGAACTCTCTGTGTGGTGGAGGCTCCTTCTTTGGAGGCTTTTAAACAGAGGCTGGATGGCCATCTGTTGGGGGTGCTTTGAATGCGATTTTCCTGCTTCTTGGCAGGGCGATGTACTGGATGGCCCATGAAGTCTCTTCCAACTCTATGATTCTATGAATAGAAAGGTTTGAGCCTGCTGCTGGAAGGATAGCAGACAGGGGTCCATTCTGGCTTCCTTAGACAGAGAGTTCCAAAGTTGAGTTATAGTCCGAGCTCTGTTTCTAACCCCTTTCATGATTTAGTAAGGAAAGCTGCCTCCTGGTCTTCAGTCCACTAACAGCATGGCAGATCATGTCCAGCTATAGTCCCATTGTATATTTACTATTGAGGATGCTGGACTGTTTTCAGGTTGTGTGAACGTCCACTTCTGATAGGTTCAAATAAGATCATGGCCACTGCCTATTTACTTAGAAGTTGTCATGGCTGTGCACCTTTAGCTCATTTTTTAAAGCTATGGCAACTGAATTACAATATTTTTTGGCAAAATTCGTTCAGAGGAGGTATTTGTTACCCAGGGGCTAGAGCTCTTCCACACAACCACATAACTCAGAATATATCAAGGAAGAAAATCCCACAGTATTGGCTTTGAACTGAGTTATCTGAGTCTACAGTAACATATATTCCAATTCAAAGCAGATAATGTGGGATTTTATTCAGAAGGGGCTCCCATTGGTGTTATGGCTAAGCAACAATTCAAACCCTGCTCTCCATAGTTCACTGCTATAACTACTACACCTACTGTACTAAAAAAAAGTATCCCCAGTTAAGATTTGTCTTATTGATTAATTTTTTTACATCTCTCTCTTATTTGCTTTCTCTTTTTTAAACCTATATAGGTTAAAACTTGGTTTCAGAACCGTCGGGCTAAATGGAGGCGCCTAAAGCAGGTATGGTGGGACATCTTGGTTGTTAATTCATTGATAAGTTACTTTCAGTCTTTTCCCTTTGAAAAAAGAAAAAGAAAATCAGTTTTGGTGGAGCCAGCTTTTGAAAGCCACCCTGTTTCTCAAAATCAGACTTTTCCAAAGGGCTCTATACAAAAATCAAGAACACTTCCAAAAGGATCTCTTGACATTTCTAGTTCTGTTTCCAGTTGAACGATTTCCAAGGTTGAGAAGAAAGTGTTTGTTTATGCAGTCCTCTCAAGAAGTGGGCGTTGTTAGTTAAATGTGACCAAGGATAGGTTGGGAATTTTGACTCTGTGATAACCTGCTGGTTGAGTTAGGTCCCTTCTATACTGCCATATAAATTCCAAATTATCTACTTTGAACTGGATTATATGTCAGTGTAGACTCATAAAAATCCAGTTCAAAGCAGATAATGTGGATTATTTGCTTTGATAATCTAGATTATATGGCAGTGCAGAAAGGGCCTTTGTGTTACTCTTATACCTTACTGATATTTGAGATAGTGGCATCAATCTGTATACATTCTACAGCTTATCAGTGGTTCTCAAGCTGTGGGTCCTCAAGGTATTTTGGCCCACAACTCCCAGAAATTCCAGCCAGTTTACCAGTTCACAAACTCTGAGGATGCCTGTCATAGATGCAGGTGAAATGTCAGGAGAGAATGCTTCTGGAACATGGACATATAGCTCAAAAAACCTACAACAACCCAGTGATTCTGGCCATGAAAGCCATCAACAATAAAGCTTACCAGCTGTTAGGATTTCTCTTAGTTGAAGGCCAAAAGATCTGGGGACCCACAGGTTGAGATCCACTGGCTTGAATCTTCTATCTGTTTTGATGGGAGGCTGGAGCCAAGGACTGAAACACTTCCCTGTGCTTCGGACTTATCTGCTACATTAGAATTTCCACAAATAAAGCTGATGTATATCATTTTTTGGTTCAATGCAAGGTCTGGACTGTTACTCGGATGCAGTGTAGGGTTCTCTGAGTGGCCGTCCTTCCTATAAAAGCCTCTGCCAGTGACTTCCTCTCTATGGTACCCATATCTATAGGTATTGAAGGCAAGAAGACACTGGAAAATGTGCAAAAATACCTACTGTCTTCACTCTCCATATTAATAACCATAGAGCTTCTAAGTTACTTCTGAGTTACCTCAGAACTGCTCCCGGTCACCTCTGGGCTGAGAGGGGTGGTATATAAATATAGTAAATAAATAAATAATAATAGACAAATAAATATCCCAGATCAGTCAATACCACCCCCAGAAAAAATAATTTTTCTATGGTTAATTAAAGGACTAATCCCATGTCTCCCCATGTTTGCTTTTAGGAGAATCCTCAGGCCAGCAAAAAAGAAGAGTCTGGGAATGAGGACAACCACCCTAGTCCCACGCCAGAAGGCTGTTTGAGTTCTGAACTTGAAAAAGAAGCTTCCCCGGGTCAGCTGCAGTATATCCTCTCCCCTACCTCTCAAGAAGAGCTTGACTCTGAAGTCTCAGATGACTCTGAACAAGAGGTGGACATTGAAGGTGACAAGGGGTATTTGAACGGTCCACATCAGTAGCCTCTTTTCCCTTGAACTTTGAGAACGGATGTTCCTTTGGCTTGATTTTAAGAAGAGCTGGTTTGACAAAGCAACCTATTTGCTGCATAAAGAAAGATCTTTCCATCAGAGGGGGAATGAGACAAGCACACAGTGGCGTTGGTCTAATATCCATTGTTCGGGCTAGACTATCAATTGCTATATGGAATAAATCCGTTTATTGACTGGTGATTGATGCTTACTGTGGCTGGTGGAGCAGAGGACATGGTCATCAAGCCAACTACACCTCTTTTGCTCCTCAACTTGCTCTTTTTCCAGGTCTAATGACACTTCTTCTTCCTGCTGGTTGAGACCAAATGGACGGTTCCCCTCTTTACAGACAGTTTGACTACACTTGCTTTTATGAACGAAAGAAAACTGTTGCTGTTTGTCTAGTTGCTGAGAGATCTTTTTCCCATTCTGCTGGGAATATCCTCCATCTTCCTCCATGAATTGAAGATCTTTTGTCCAGCCAAGGAAGGAAAAATATCACAGCAAAATGACATTGAACCTTTTGGTTTCCTGAGTTGAATATTCACCACTGGGATGGAACTGTTTGCAAGATGTCCTAAGTGTGGTGGAGTTCATAAGGGAAGCAGAGGTTGTGCAGGCAGTCTTCTTTGTGAGAGTGCGAGTGGAGTTTAGTAGATCCCATCAAGATTGACAATGATGTATGTATAACTAGAATGTACCATGAAACATGGGCACTGGGCATATGTCGGGATCTTTAAAAATGGTCTTGAATTTTATCTTAATTTTATTAGGAATCATAGAATGGTGAAGAAGGCAATTGTATTTTTGTCCGCCATATTTTCTACAGGAGGAGTGGGCTAACGTAAGGGTCTTCTTTCCTTCCATAAGCAGATGCATCACAGATTTGGGATTTAGAGTGATGGGAAGAGTTATGCAACACATCTGGGGGGCCTCAAAGTTGAGGAAGGATGCCATATGTACATGTTTATTGGAACCTCTGTGATGCGTTGACATATTTTAAATGTAACAGACAAAAATGGAATAATTTAAGATCAATGATGTAGCATATGTTTTTCTCATTTACACCAGTGAGTTATTTTTGAGTCATTTTTTTTAAAGGAAAGACATCATCAATTATTATTTTATTTATTTTTCCGGTATTTCTATCCCATCACTTCTCTACCCCCGAGGAAGGACTCAGGACGGCTTACAATATGCACCGATATGATGCCGATACATGACAATCACCATAATGCAACCACAATTGGACATAAGTCATAATTAAAACAGTATATAAGCAAAAATTAAAACAGTGAAAAAGCAGTAAAAACAGTCTCATTAGCTGTGTTGCCGTTCCAGTCAATGTCCATCTAAATTGCTACTTATGTCTGCTGACCAAAAGTCTGGTCCCAAAACCACGATTTTAATTTCTTCCTAAATGCCAGGAGGGAAGAAGCCGATCTTATTTCATTTAGGAGTGTGTTCCATAGGTGGGGGCCACAGCTGAGAAGGCCCTTTCTCTCGTCCCCACCAGATGCATTTGTGATGACAGGAGCGAGAGCAGGGCCTCCCTGGATGATCTTAGATTATGAGGTGGGACCAGAGGCAGCCCTAGGTAATTTTCAATGGTAAGCAAACAGTATTTTGGCGCCCCCCCCCAACCAATCATTGATATATAGTTTCTGTTCGTGTGGGAGTTCTGTGTGCCATATTTGGTTCAATTCCATCATTGGTGGAGTTCAGAATGCTCTTTGATTGTAGGTGAACTATACATCCCAGTAACTACACTTGCCGCACTTGCTCCCTTGCCTGGCCCCCTTTGGGTCCGGAGCCGTGCCTGAAGACTCCCGTGTGCACCAAAAGTCACCTCTTCTCCTGACTTTCTCCTCAGCCATTGGGACCAAGAGAGAGAGAGAGACAGAGAGAGAGGTGGAGATGCCCACCTTTCCTGAAGGTAGACGCAAAAACAAAGGTGGGAGATACCTCCAGCCAGAGGGGCTCTCTCTCTCTCTCTCTTGGTCCCAATGGCTGAAGAGAAAGTCAGGAGAAGAGGCGACTTTTGGTGCGCACGCTGGGATCTTCAGATACGCCTCTGGACCCGAAGCGGGCCAGGTGCGGCGGCTCCGCCCCTTGGCCCACCCGCGGATTGGGGAGGGGAGAGGAGGCGGGTGGAGCGCTAGGGGATCGGGAAAGGGAGCCGGTCATGGGGAAGGGATCGAACGCGGAAAACGATTGAGCA
The DNA here is from genome assembly GCF_025583915.1 of Anolis sagrei ordinatus. Lineage (NCBI taxonomy): Eukaryota > Metazoa > Chordata > Lepidosauria > Squamata > Anolidae > Anolis > Anolis sagrei. Next base: position 90,545,007 of record NW_026846588.1, read on the forward strand.
CCGGCTCTGCTCGCGCACCCGGTGGCCTGGTAGAGCAGGAACAAGAGGGGCTAGGTGAGGCTCAAGGGCCCGGCCCCTTTGGGAAGAGGATCGCCCGGCAGTGAGGCAAGAAAGCCGAGACTCCCCCCGGACTGCTAGGGCTGTTGTGAGCTGAGGGGGCGCTCCTCAAGTGGCGGTCGAGGGGCATTTACAGAGGCGCCTCTGCGCCCCTGGCAAAAAAAAGTGTTCTGCGACCGCTTACTTCACATAATGGACGAGCCGCCCCTGGGTGGGATGTACAGGTGGATGCGTTCGGACAAGTAAGCTGGACCAGAACTGTATAGAGCTTTGTAGGTCAGAACCAGCACTTTGGATTGGACTGTATGTCATGATTTTAAGTTGTCTGTTTGTTAGCTCCAAACTCCAGCCTTACCAAACCCATCCAAATGTTTGATCTATTGAAGAAGGGAAGTTAAAAACAGAATAAAAGAGGACAATAGAGAAAAGTGCCCAGCACTGTGTAGGCATTAATAAAGCCACTAAAGGATTACAAACACTCTCAGCAGGATTTATGTCTGAGTAGACATTGGTCGGCCTTGTGTTTAACTAAATGAATACTTTGACTCCAAACTAATAACTGCAGCTTCACCAAAATCCTCAAAGTTTTTGAACCACTCATTTGGGGAAAAAGAAGGAGGGTAAAGCCAAAATAAATTGAAATCAGATGGGATTGAGAAATCAAAGTTCTTCATCCAAGTGCCTCACATGGTGTAAGCTATAAGAAATGCGCTAAAGCATTGGTTCTCAACCTGTGGGCCCTCAAGTGTTTTGTCCTGCAACTCTCAGAATTCCCAGTCAGTTTACCAGCTGTTGGGATTTTTGGGAGTTGAAGGCCAAAACATCTGGAGACCCACAGATTGAGAACCACTGTACTAAAGGATTACAAAAGTTTTCCATGGGATTTACTTCAGTGTAGTGAATAGGAGGGCATAGGAATATTTTGGAGCTATTATTCAAAATAATAGCTCCAGTTTCACCAAACATGTTCAAAGGGAAGCTGAGGCTCTTCCGTGCATCAATTGCCTTTGGGTGTGACAGGTTGGTGTGGATTAGGTGATGCTCAAGATTTATATAAAGTTCAGTTATATGAGGGAATTGAGTATCCGTGGTTTTTTGGGGAGTGTATGTGGAGTCCTGGAACCAATCCCTTATGGTAGAAAGGACCGACTATACTCAATAAAACCCAGAATAAAACCAGCATATGAAATAATTGAAGAGACTCAGAATAGTAAGTAAACTTTATTACGGTCGATGACCAGATCATAACAGGGGGGCCCAGTCCCGTACACCCACATCAAATCCAAGGGGTTATATACTTCAAACTTTAACAAATTTTAAAATCTAAGCTAAATACCAATACAAGTATTTATTAAAACCTAGCTCAACCCATGAGACCATCCAAAGATAGTCTAAAGAGAGGTATGGGAATGGCACCGGGGAGGGGGGAATATCCAACACTATAAATATCAGTCTATATCTGATTTCCCATCTATATTCCAGAGATAAAGCTTAGGTCTTTTAACCCTCAATCATTGTAACTAGGTAACATTATATAGATTAAGCCTCAGTTAACAGGAGCCCCTGGTGGCACAGTGAGCTGCTAAACTTGCTTACTGAAAGGTTGCAGGTTTGAATCCAGGGAACAGCGTGAGCTCCCGCTGTTAACCCCAGCTTCTGCCAACCTAGCAGTTCAAAAATATGCAAATGTGGGTAGATCAATAGGTACTGCTCCATCAGGAAGGTAACGGTGCTCCATGCAGTCATGCTGGCCACATGACCTTGGAGGTGTCTATGGACAACACCGGCTCTTTGGCTTAGAAAGATAGAAGAGCACCAACGCCCAGAGTCAGACTGGACTTAATGTCAGGGGAAAACCTTTACCTAACAGGGTAACAGGACTCTCTTGGCTGTGGTGACTACTGCCTGCTAAGTGGAGACTGGGAACTTCCCTACATAGCCATAAACTACACAAGTGTGTAACTCCATGGTACACATGAATAACTATCATGGCTTTGCAAATTTTTTCCACTTGTGACCCCTTTCCAACTAAGAAATCTTTGCATGGCCTCGGGTATATAGGTATCTAAAATAAGTATACAAGTCAAACTATGTAACATGATTTTTGTTCTTGGGTTATAAATATCATTTCCTAATTGGGTTTGCCATACAAACATTGAAAAGGTTTATTAAACTGCAAAAATGTTGTTTTTGCGGGACATCCTGCAGCACATTTTGCTATAATTTTTCAATGAATGTCTCCTTGAGTCTCGACAAATTCCACATAGTTTGTCGCAGCCGCAAAAACAAAGTTTCCAGAATATTACAACCTCTTTTAAAGTCAATATCACACAATGAAATGGGAAATGATACTTTCAAACCAGGAAGAGAATTTTTTTCAAATTTTGTTACATAGTGTAATCAGTATTTATAAGGTTTTCTAAACAAGCAGACTGGGTTTCCTTTTTGTGGAATACAACAGACGCATTTGCTGCATAATCCACTGTAAACACGGAAGGTTGTTGCTAACAGATTTGTGTAAATGGGCAACACTCAGAGACCTTTTCCTGTTGTCAAATATTTTATGACCCCTACATATTGCCAAGGGGAGCCATTAGGGGTTGGGATCCACAGTTTAAGAAGCACTGTCATAGAAGATGCCAGTGATTATTGTTTAGTGGGTTGTTGTAGGTTTTTTCGGGCTATATGGCCATGTTTTAGAGGCATTTCTCCTGACGTTTTGCCTGCATCCATGGCAAGCATCCTCAGAGGATGCTTGCCATGGATGCAGGCAAAACGTCAGGAGAAATGCCTCTAAAACATGGCCATATAGCCCGGAAAAACCTACAACAACCCAGTGATTCCGGCCATGAAAGCCTTCGACGATTATTGTTTATCTTGCAACTGCCTCTCCTCCTTGACACCCTCTAATCATTGGCTATGCTAGCTGGGGATAATGGGAGATATAGAACAGGGTTCCTCAAACTTTTTAAGCCAAGGGCCAGGTCACAGTCCCTCAAACTTTTGGAGGACTGGATTATAATTTGAAAAAAACATGAATGAATTCTTATGCACACTGTACATATCTTATTTGTAGTACAAAAAATACTTAAAAACAATACAATAATTAAAATGAAGAACAGTTTTAACAAACTTATTAGTATTTCAATGGGAAGTATGGGCCAGCTTTTGGCTGATGTGATAGGATTGTTGTTGTTGTGTGCTTTCAAGTCATTTCAGACTTAGGTTGACCCTGAGCGAGGGCCGGGTAAATGACCTTGGAGGGCCGTATCCAGCCCTCGGGCCTTAGTTTGAGGACTCCTGGTATAGAATCATAGAATGGTAGCATTGGATGAGACCACATGAGCCATCTAGTCCAACCTCCTGCCATGCAGGAAAACCACAACAAATAGAGGCGGCCCTAGGTAATTTTCAACAGTAAGCAAACAGTATTTTGGTACCCCCCCCCCCCAACCAATCACTGATATATATTTTCTGTTTGTCGTGGGAGTTCTGTGTGCCATACTTGGTTCAACTCCATCATTAGTGGAGTTCAGAATGCTCTTTGATTGTAGGTGAATTATACATCCCAGTAACTACAACTCGCATATGTCAAGGTCTATTTTCCTCCAAGAGTGCCTCAAGAGCGCCCCTGGGCAAAATCAACTATACTGCAAATGCTTACTTTGTGTAATGGGTTGAGCCGCCCCTGACAACAAAGTACCCCTGACAGATGGCCATAGCCAAATAGTCTGATACATTTGGAAGACACCAAATTACGGAAAGATGACTTCTTGTCAAAAATATAATCAGTGCTTACATACTCTGTATCAAAACACAAAGTGGCAGTATTCACAACCCAAAGTTGCACCACTTTGTTGGGACAATTTATAGTCAAGTTCTTGTATTTCACCCCAGTTTATGAAAGAAGGAAGCTCCTTCCAAATACAGTAGAGTCTCAGTTATCCAACCTTCGCTCATCCAACATTCTGCATTATCCAATGCAGTTTGCCTCCTGCTCGGATCCACAACTGTTTCAATACATTGTAATGTTTCGGTGCTAAATTTGTAAATACAGTAATTACTACATAATGTTACCATGCATTGAACTGCTTTTTTTGTCAATTTGTTGTAAAACATGATGTTTTGGTGCCTAATTTGTAAAATCATAACATAATTTGATGTTTAATAGGCTTTTCCTTAATCCCTCATTATCCAACATTTTCGCTTATGAAACGTTCTGCTGGCCCGTTTATGTTGAATACACGAGACTCTACTGTTTTACAGCTACATTGACCAAGTATCACAAAGCCATATTTTGCTTAGCAAAGTTTTTTTTTATACCCACTCAGTTCCCTTTCCTCCACAACTTCCGTCTAGCTACGGATTTTTTTTTAGCAGCATCAACAATGGGAAGATGGTGAAAGAGAGCTGGAAAGAAACAAAATTTTGGTGTCTGGTTGTAGCAGTTTGTCTGAGATATATGTTGCAATAATTAAAACATGATCTGAGAAACAGCTGGATTCTATTCTAGGCAATGCTACTGTTGCCATGTTTGCCTGGAAAAAATGCTTCTATGAGTAGAATCTTTTCCTGAAGATGCTTGGTTAGCAAAACAGAAAGAAAAAGAAAAAGCAGATGAGCCTGCCTGGCCAGCCATGCCTAAATGTCTTAAGTGTTGCCACAAAATCGAAATCTTAAGAAGAGTGGAGATTAATAAAAGGAAAATAACATCCCTGGATGGATTTTAGAAGAACCTTTCAAGTGGACTCTAAAAAGGAAACATGTTTTCTCATGCAATGCTTATTTGAATGGGTTGCTTCATTTCATATATGCATATTTCTAGTTTTGGACAAAAGGGTTATTGAAGCATTTATTTATTTATTTATTTATTTGGAGTGCTTCTACCCCGCCCTTCTCAACCCCCTAGGGGGGACTCAGGGCGGCTTACAAAAGGCACAATTCGATGCCCAACAATTCACAAAATACAATATACAATTTACAATTTAACATCAACAGTTATTACTAGTTAAAACAATCAAATCAATACAATAACAGCAATAAAATCATCTTGTGGTCCGTGTTCGCCAATTTATCAATCCATAATTCATCCAGCATTATCATTATCCTTTCCTATTCTGGTCGTCATTGTCTTTTGTCCATCTGCCAACTTACCCGAAGGCCTGGTCCCAAATCCAGGTTTTTAACTTCCTCCTGAAGGAGAGGAGGGATGTTGATGACCTAATTTCCCCGGGGAGTGCATTCCACAGGCGAGGGGCCACCACCGAGAAGGCCCTGTCCCTCATCCCCACCAGTGTCACTTGTGATAAAGGTGGGGCCGAGAGCAGGGCCTCCCCGGATGATCTTAAACTCCGAGGTGGGACGTAGAAGGAGATACGTTCGGACAGGTACCCTGGGCCGGAGCCGTAAAGGGTTTTATAGGTCAAAACCAGCACTTTGAATTGTGCTCGGAACTGGATCGGCAGCCAGTGTAGCTGACATAACAGGGGGGTGGTGTGCTCCCTGTATGATGCTCCGGTGAGTAATCTAGCCGCCGCCCATTGGACTAATTGAAGTTTCCGAACAGTCTTCAAAGGCAACCCCACGTAGAGCGCGTTGCAGTAATCTATTTGGGATGTAACAAGAGCGTGGACCATCGTGGCCAGATCCAACTTCCCAAGGTACGGGCGCAGCTGGCGCAAACTGTTTCCAATTTTTTTGTGATGAAGGAACCTATTATTTCCATGTTATGCCTACCTCAGGGATCACATTTTCTCTTAATTTCCATTAAGGTATCGACTTGATATCCACTTGATTAAGGAGCCCCCGGTGACGCAATGGATTAAAGCGCTGAGCTGCTGAATTTGCTGACTGAAAGGTCACAAGTTCGAATCCGGGGAGCAGCGTTAGCCCCAGCTTCTGCCAACCTAGCAGTTCAAAAACATGCAAGATGTGAGTAGATCAATATGTACCACTCCAGTGGTAAGGTAACAGTGCTCCATTCAGTCATGCTGGCCACATGACCTTGGAGACGTCTACTGACAATGCCAGCTCTTCAGCTTAGAAATGGAGATGAGCATCACCCTCCAGAGTCAGACATGACTAGACTTAATGTCAAGTGGAAACCTTTACCTTTACAAGGCTACCAAGAAAATCTAAGGGAAATGGTAGATTCAGGTCCAATGCATGTTTAGTCAGAAGTGAAGACTCCTAAGGCCATAAGCAGTTTCTTCATAATAAGCATGTTAGGAACATGGTTCAAAAGTCATCATTGTCCATTGGCTTGTTGAAGACCAGGGTTTGAACCCCCCTTTGCCTTGAAAACCCTCTGAATAAATCTTTCCAAGAAACCCCTTAGCAAACCATAAGTTGGAAATGACTTGAAGGCACACAACAACAACAATCAAGCAGCCTGGATATTGTTGTGACAACTTATCTATATTAAGGAATGGTGGAGTTTGCAATATTGCCACATTTGCTAGACCCCATTAACACTTGTATGTGTGTGAAATAAAATCTCCCAATTTAGAATATAAACCAATGACTGCATTGAAAAACATCATGCCAGCAACATTGAACAGCAAACTGTCTCTTTCTGGACTTGCATAGCTAAAGCCGGAACAAAAATGTAACAGTATCCAAATGCTCCAGGCTCAGCCATCTCTCTGAGCATTGCCCAACCAATCAGCTTCATGTATCTTATTTTACAATTGACACATACACACTGCTTTCTTACATGCTCCAACAATGTCTCCTCATGGTGAAAATATACTTGTTTATATACTCTCTTAGCTTGGAGAAAGGAAAGCAGAGCATTCTAAATGCCCTTTCCTCAATGCCATAATATATTCCTATAATCATGGCCTTTGGTTTCCTTTTAATAAGACCCAGCTCTACTTAGCTTCCAAAATCAGATAAGATCAATGTATTCAAGATGCAATGAAAATCACCTGACATTTTTATGGATTGTAGGGATTACTTTTGTGAGCATGGTTTCTCGATTGTGGAGGAGAAGGGAAAAGAGTGCTAATTTCTCCAGTGTATGGGTTTTAGATGGAGAGAAAATTGGATTGCAACCAGTAATTGTAAGATATTAATGGTTTGGCCTCTTCTTCTTCATGGGAGATGGGATAGTAGAGTTCAAGAAGTGGGACATGTGTAGTAAAATGACTCACAAACTTCTATTGTTTGGTACATGATTGAATTGGAAAGAGTGGGGGAAGGAGGGTGCCAACCACCCCCATTGTTACACCCTTATTCTGCATAGAATTGCATCCCTCCTACTGATGAACATGGAAATCTCAGATTAGTTTATTGGAAATCTTTTATTAGATCAGCAGAAGAGCGTTCAACCCTGGGGGGATTCAGGGTGGTTGTCTTGCCCTTCCTACCTCACTCTACCTCACTGTCTTGTCAAAACAAACAAAATCAATCAATCAATCAAACTACCAGACAACTGGATTGTTCAGTTTAGGATTGCACAATATCAAGGCCTTCCGGTCCGGAGTGTAAAGATAATTTCAGGATGAACTTGAAAAGTATGAGTAACTACATTTTCCATGATTTTTAAAGTTTTAGTGGTACACTAACTTGGGAAGTCTGATCTGGCCACAGTGGTCCCCGCTATTGTTACATTCTGAATAGACTACTGCAACGTGCTCTACATGGGGATTCATTTGAAGACTGTTCGGAAACTTCAACTAGTCCAGCGGGCAGCAGCCAGATTACTTACTGGAGCAACACACAGGGAGCATACTACCCCCCTGTTGTGCCAGCTCCACTGGCTGCCAGTCCACTTCTGAGCACAATTCAAAGTGCTGGTCTTGATCTATAAAGCCCTATACAATTCCGGCCCAGCTTATCTGACTGAACGTATCTCCTTCTACGTCATGCCTCATACTTTAAGATTGTCCGGGGAGGCCCTGCTCTCGGTCCCACCAACTTCGCAAGTGTGCTTGGCGGGAATGAGGGACAGGGCCTTCTCGGTGGTGCCCCCCGCCTGTGGAACATGCTCCCCAGTGAGATCAGGTCGGCTTCTTCCCTCCTTTCTTTTAGGCTCTGGGACTAGCTTAAATAACACTGCAGGTGATAGCTGACCAGCAGGACCAATGTCACACCCGGAGATATTGTGACATGGAGAACAAGAGGGGATAGCAGTATAAATAGTTTCAGCTGGTTCTGCCTCAGAACTCGTCTGTTTACATGGGCCCAAAGTCACAGAATAACTCCAAATTCTGGGCTAGAATTAGAAGGATCTCATTAGTTTGGTTAATGTGGTTTAAGGCCATGTTAAGATGGCTTTGCTCTGTGTTATCCCGAATGAGCTCTGGGTGGCATTTGGCTGCCATGATGCTGATCCAGGGCCTTTTCGCATTAAGTGATCAGTGTAGATGTACCCCTGGTCTAAGGCTGGACCAAAAAACTTCTATCTCTGTTTTCATTAAATAAAATCATTCAAGCCTTATCCATAAAGGGTTATATTCCAGGAATCAGAGGCTAAACCAATGCTGGGAATTATACCACACCCCAGATGTTGTTGGATTACTAGCACCAATATCCCTAGTCATCATAGGTCAATGGTGAAGAGTACTGGGAGGACTTCATGATACCCACCTATGGCCTAGATCAGTGGTTCCCAACCTTTTTTTGACCAGGGACCACTTGACCAGGGAACATTCACCAACATTATTACCAAAAGGATTACGAATCAGCTTTTGAACAACTTTAGATTTGGTTTGGTTATTTGGGGTGCTGATTCAGAAAATTGCATTGGATAGACCACATCATCTCTAGTTTCTGATACAGAACACATGCCATCCAATAGTTACCATCTGCTTGCCCACAGAAAACCATATTTAATAAGCCTCAGCACTATAAGAGGGTTTCGCGAAACCAGTTACTCTCCTTGCAATGGTGTAGCAACGATGAGGCTGTGGACCATATTTTAGTTCTTGCGGACCACTGGTGGTCCATGGACCACAGGTTGGGAACCACTGGCCTTGATCCAACTATTTGTCAGCAGTGGTGTAAATCCACAAAAATACTGGCATATCAGCACTTTTGTAAATTACAATATAATAATAATTATAAAACTTTATGTAAATACTGCTCCATCTCCCCGAGAGGACTCAGGACGCTTTCCAAGTAACACCATCAATACATACAGAGTAAACAACATAAACATAAGATTAACAAAACAACATAAGCATAAAAATTGTCACCATAACACATATATATTCAAAGTAATCCTGCCTGTTCAAGGCAATTTAAAAGGCCGGGCCGAAATTAGTGCAAACTCAAAAATTCTAGGGGGCCCAGGAATTAAGTGCAGTGCTATAGCAGGCAACAAAAATAATAGGTACGGGTCTATGGCTGTTCATTTCCGGGGCCTATTAGAGGAAGTGACCTGGGTAATTGGTAGGAAGAATAAGGCCATATTCAACAATGTCTAGGGCTGAGCCAGAACTAATCGTTCTCAAAGGCTTATTGAAACCACCAGGTCATCAAGCTCTTATGAAAGGAGGGGAGGGGTGGGGCCTGTCTAATTTCCCTGGGGAGGGCGTTCCAGAGGCGGGGGGCCACCACTGAGAAGGCCCTCTCTCTTGTCCCCACCTACCATACTTGTGACAGTGGTGGGAGTGAAAGGAGGGCCTCCCTGGAAGATCTTAGAGTTTGCGCTGGTTCATAGAAGGAGATGCGATCGTGGAGATAGGCGGGGCCCAAACCATTTAGGGCTTTATACAATGGTTCTCTTCTAGTTAGGATTAATATTGGATTCAGCCAGGGTCTCTTCTTCTATCACCTAATAACTAATATTTAGCCCTTTGTGAGGAGGTGGAAAGACAATCATCTCACTTTGCCTGATATACATGTAGTTTGTCATTTTTGCTACTGATGCACATGGTAATTAATAGGGACTACAACCCAAACTTGGTCTTTTAGGGTTTTTTTTTTTGTATCGGGAGCGATTTGAGAAATTGCAAATCGCTTCTGGTGTGAGACAATCGGCCATCTGCAAGGCTGTTGCCCAGGGGACGCCTGGATGTTTTTGATATTTTACCATCCTTTTGGGAGGCTTCTCTCACGTCCTTGTGTAGGGAGCTGGAGCTGACAGAGGGAGCTCATCTGCACACTCTCTGGCTTTGAACTTGAGACCTGTTGGTCTTCAGTCCTGCCGGCATAAGGGTTTAACCCATACGCCACCGGGGTCTTTTAGGTTAAAAAAGAGTACAATATAATAGTCCAATTGGTCCCTATCTCTTTTTCCCTGTCAGACTGTACTAGTTAAAAATAACCTTGCACTCTTAATGAGGAAAGTGGTTCTCCCATGTTTACACTTGCTATTCTCCATTAGTCTGATAGCCTTCCTAATGTGTTAGAAAAATAAAGCAACACGGCACAGCTGCTTCAGCTCAAATTGTATTTCAGTGAATTTTAAGGACTTAATGAGAGCAGGTAAATTGACTAGAAAAGCTTGAAAAAAAACTCTGTACCTTCAGTTAAACAATCATCAGCTCTGTACTTCAGCATTGCCATCACACTCCTTCCATGTACCTGGTATCAAAGCTATCTGTGGGCAACCGTTGTCTGAGAAACCACTTCCTCTGTGCTCTAAAGTAGCACTCAGGGTGGTTTTGAAAGCATTTGTTCAATTAATCTGGTGTAATTTGCAAATAATGGAATGCAGATTCCACAGGCAACTAAGGAAAAATAAGGTCTCAATTCACAGGGTGGTTGACAGATCTATTTGACTGTTGATTACATTCTTCCTGGTCCAATTGACATATCATTTTAATCCTTTAGGTGATCGTGGTTTCAGATTAAGCCTGCAGTATTGCAAAAGCATGGTTGGAAAAAGCAAGGCCGTACCATTTCATCATGCAGCTAGTAACCATGCTGGATAGATGAGGAAAATAATTGTAAATTGCCAACATCTAATGGTTTAATCAATAGACCAGCTCAACTAAGACTACATTATTTTGTTCTTATCTCCTGCTGAAAGGTTGGATTAGGAACTGAGAAACATCAGCTCTCTTTGATAAGCTCATCGACATTGAACTTGAGGTGAGGAGACTTACACTGTGGAATAAAAATTAAGCAAACAGGAGCCTACATTTCCATCTGCAAATCATTCACAGGAGACAATGGGACAGTTGTTAATAATGACCGGAACTGTGTTGGGTAATTGAGAATATGTAACCAACAGATATGCCTCCTCAATGGCTATGTACGAATGAAAAGTAATGCCTCCACCTTCGTTACTTGGGTTTGAATGGGAATATCTTAATAAATCAAATGCAGAAATAATCCTTAGAATGTGCTCTTTAACTACCACTATTCACTTTTTCACATAATCACCAGACAACTGGATACATTTCTGCTAATGATGAACAAGTTTTCTGAAGCCATCACGGAAGAAGTTGACACTCTGTTTCCGCAACCAACGTCTCACAGTTTTCTCAAAGTCTTCATCAGAAGCATAATGATGTCCCCACAGATCTTCTTTCATTATCAGGAACAGATGGAAGTCAGACGGTGCTAAATCTGGACTGTATGATGTCGTACAGTGGTGAGATCCAGTCTCTGAAGTTTCAAGTCTGTGCGCTTTCATTTCAGGCATCAGCATCCTGGGTACTCATCGTGCACAGATCTTCTGATAGCCAAGCAAAGCAATAACATGACCCACACGTTCTTGTGAAATGCTGATTATGCTTGAAATTTCTCTCTGAGTGATACGACGATCGTCCTGAATCAATCTATCAACCTTTTGCTTGTGAAGCTCAGTGGCTGCTGTCACAGGACGTCCAACTCTTTGTTTGTCACGCAAGTCAGATGTTCCCACCTCAACATCTTTAAACTTACTCACCCAACGACGCACAGTACTCACATCAACACAATCACCATAAACAGCTTGCATTCTCTGATGAATCTCATTTGGGGTGATACCTTCTGCTGGCAAGAATTCAATGCTTAAGTCGCATTGACTGACCGTCTACACAGGGTTCCATACTTTGCACTTTAACAACACAACCGTTCAATGCTAAAGCTTCCTGCCAAAATAGAACTGTAGAGGAGAGTCTACTGAACAAGCGAGTACCTGCTGCATACCAGTACCGCTATCTGTTGAGGAGTTATGAAGGTGGAAGCATTACTTTTCAGTCAACCCTTGTATTTACAAACTCCACACAGCTCCTAATTTAGGGGCTACACAGGAACCATGAAAATCCCCCTGGACTCCTCTTATCAGTAAGCAGTGGCTGTGATTGAGAGGGCTCCATTTCTGTATCAATTGACAAGAAGCTCCCGAACACTGTTGTATAGGATTCTGGTATGTATTATGAATTATATTTATACTCCACAACTTCTTCAAGGACTTGCAGATTGGAAGAGGTCTCATGGGCTTAAACTGTCTTGTTCTGATGTTATCAATATGCGTTGCTTTCCAAATCTTCCAGTTCCCACCCATGGTGTCTAGGAATGGTGAGAACTGTAATCCAAGATATCTGGAAGACTATTGCAGGTTATCAACTATTTGCCTAATTATTTGCTAGAACTTTCACATCCAATGGCTGTTGGTTGAAGATCTCCAATGATGTCTTCATGTTCCGGTGAGTATTACTACAGGAAGTCTAATTTTTCCTAACTTCAGAATGATAGTTGTCTTATGGTGATTCCTTGCATACCCACCAACATTTCACTGGTGAAAGCCTGGACACATGTGGCTGAGAAACATCAGAGTGTGGTCAACATGTAGAAAGTTATTAATGAGGAATCACATACAAGCTAGGGGAGCCTATAGCAGTTTGCATTTCCCTGAGTATACCGGAGAAAGAGGACAATAACCACAGTTTGACCACAATACCTGGAAGCTGGTTATTCCACCCATATCAGAAGTTCGAGGAGCACCTTACAGATGTGTCTACATGTATGGGACACTCACCTTTACCAACACTAGAGACCTTCAGGGCTCCCAAAGTGGGTGGACTTTTTTTTCGTGGCAGGAGCGACTTGGGAAACTGCAAGTCGCTTCTGGTGTGAGAGAATTGGCCGTCTGCAAGGATGTTGCCCAGGGGACACCTGGCTGTTTTGATGTTTTACCATCCTTGTGAGAGGCTTCTCTCATATCCCCACATGGAGAGCTGTACTACCTCTCTTAGGGCCCTTCCACCCAGCCCTATAGCCCAGAATATCAAGGCAGAAAATCCCACAATATCTGCTTTGAACTGGGTTATCTGAGTCTACATTCAGATAATGTGGTATTTTCTGCTTTGGTATTCTGGGATATAGGGCTGTGTGGAAGGGTCCATAGAATGTACCTCCATTTCAGCAGATACATGGAGTGTTGTCAAAGCATTTGGCGTGGTCATTCTTGTTTTAACCCAACACTGCTGGGTTAAAACTTTGAACCTCCTACTGGGAGAAAGCTGGATAGTAAATGAATGAAGGAATGAAACAACAAATAGATCTACAAATACAACATATTTTGTTGTGGGTAGAACATCAAAATAGTGGTATCTTGCAAGATTAAGTACAGAAAGCAATGACGATGAAAATGACATTTTTAACACTACCCATTGACAAAGCTGTTGTTGATGACACAACCATTCTGGCATTAGGTACGCCAATTAACACATGCAGTGTGATTAGATTTAAAGATATAGTGATAGACGGGGAATAGTCAAGTTTTAAAAGTAAAACACAGTACTTTGAATTAGCCTCATTAATCCAGTGGTAAGCTTAGGCCCCTTCCACACAACTGAATAAAATCCCACATTATCTGTTTTGAACTGGAATATATGGCAGTGTGGACTCAGGTAACCCAGTTCAAAGCAGCTATTGTGGGATTCTCTGCCTTGATATTCTGGGTTATATGGCTGTGTTGAAGGACCCTTAGACACCAGGCCAGTTGATGTTTCAAACAGACTTTGAGTGACATGCTTATAAAGGGTGAAAAACCATAACCACATGGGCAGTTTGGCGACTTTAAGTGCATTGAACTAATTTTAGTTTCCAAACTGTATATACACACAACATATTACAGTAGTATATAGGCAACAGCAATCCCTCTCCAATACCAGAAATACAGCTTAATGGTGTAACATTAGAAAATGTTGACCATTTCCGCTACCTTGGAAGCCACCTCTCCACAAAAGTCAACATTGACACCGAAATACGACACTGCCTGAGCTCTGCGAGTGCAGCATTTTTCCAAATGAAGCAGAGAGTGTTTGAGGACCGGGACATCTGTCGGAATAACAAGGTGCTTTTCTATAAAGCTATCGCCCTCCCAACCCTGCTATAGATCTGCAAAACGTGGACTGTCTACAGACGTCACATGCAACTCCTAGAATGATTCCATCAGCGTTGCCTATGAAAAATCCTGAAAATCTCTTGGGAAGACAAGCGGACAAATGGAAGAAGCAAAGACACCAGCATTGAAACGATGGTCCTCCTGAACCAGCCACATTGTTTGGATGCCTGACCACCATCTCCCAAAGCAGTTGCTCTACTCTGAACTCAAGAACGGAAAACAATGTTGGTGGACAGGAAAAGAGATTTAAAGATGGGCTCAAAGCCAACCTGAAAAACTCTGGCATAGACACTGAGAACTGGGAAGCCCTGCCCCTTGAGCGCTCCAGCTGGAGGTCAGCTGTGACCAGCAGTGCTGTAGAATTTGAAGAGGCAGAAATGGAGGGCAAAAGAGAGAAACGTGCCAAGAGGAAGGCACATGAAGACAACCCCGACTGGGACCACCTTCCACCTGGAAACCAATGCCCTCACTGTGGGAGAAGATGTAGATCAAGAATAGGGCTCCATAGTCACCTACGGACCCACCGCCAGTACACCAATCTTGGAAGACAATCCTACTCGGACAACAAGGGATCGCCTAAGTAAGTAAGTAAGGTAACAGCTGGCTTTTCTGGTTCCTGAAAAATGCACAGAGATGCTATTGTGGCATTAACCACTTTCATGTTAGAGAAGGCTTTCATAGCTTTAGGTCAGATTTTTAAGGAGACAATTAAACATTTAGTTCTCAATGTTGATGTATGCATGGAATGAGAGGCAAATGAAATCTCTGCATCATATTCAGTTTTGAACACATGTTGATTGACTGGTTTCAGGGCTTTTCACCAGGAGAGGATCAAAATACCTGCTCCTTAGGGCCCTTCCAGACAGGCCATTTATCCCAGGATCTGATCCCAGGTTTTCTGTTTATCCCAGATTATCTGGCAGTGTGGACTCATATAATCCAGTTTAAAGCAGAAAACCTGGGATCAGATGCTGGGATATAGAGCCTTTCTGGAAGGGTCCTAAGTTGCACGTGTACAGAAACCAAATCATAACTCTAGAGTGAACATTCATGTTAAGAGCTGTTTGGATCCCATCCTCCTTTTCAAAGGAAGTGCTTCTACTTCAAACACAATCACGCCTGTTGTGAAATCATGCCAGTCCTGCATGAAAACCACTTTGTTCTCTGCTTGTGGGTCCACTGTCCCAAATCTGTGCCTGGCACTCGGATCTGCCTGAACTATCAGACACTGTTTACAGTCCTCAAAAGTGGGTGTTGTTTAAGGAGTCAAAGTACACTATCCAGCAAAATCAATATCCTATTAGGCTAGAAAGAGTTCTGACTATCAAAGGCCAACGAACCTAATGGTTAAAAATATAAGTACCTGACCCAGAAGATTAATCACACACTGTTATGCTGAAATTGGTGCAATTCTTCCAATCATTAACGTTTTGCTTGCAAAAATGTGCTTTTCTGTTTGTTTTCCTGCTAAATGATAACCGTTTTCAAGTTGAATCTCCTGATTAAATGAGTTTGAAAACAAGATGGGAGTAAGGCAGTAAAGGTCATCCATTCCAATTTACTCGAAATCGCTAACATGTGCCCAGGGAAAGCAAATGGGAGGCCCCACAGGACAATGGGCCACGGTAAAGTATGAACAGGCGTTGGGTTGTTTCTTGTCCAAAAGATAACCCATCTTAAAGTCAGATACATCCTGTACAAGTTAGCCTTCTTGGAAGTTCTAAAGCAGTGGTTCCCAACCTGAGGTCCATAGATTGCCAGTGGTCTGCAAGAACGAAAATATGATCCATGGCCTCGCCATTACTACGTAGTTGTCTCAAAACGATGCGGCAACAAGAGCAACTGATCTCACGAAACTCTCTTATAGTGCCAAGGCAATGGGGATGTTGGGAGGGGAGAGGCTAACGACCCACAAATGATTATTAAATATGGTTTTCTGTGCGTGAGTAGATGGCAACTACTGGATGGCATATGTTCTGTATCAGAAACTAGAGCTGATGTGGTCTATCCAATGCAATTTTCTGAATCAGCACCCCAAATAACCAAACCGAATCTAAAGATAACCAAAAAACTGATGTGTAAACCTTTTGGTACTAATGTTGGAGAGTGGTTTCTGGTCAAAGTGGCCCCTGTTCAAGTGGTCCTTGGTCACATGGTCCCGAGTTTAAAAAAAAAGGTTGTGAACCACTGTTTTAAAGAAGGTCTGAGAGGTAAATGTAGGGATGGGGATTTGACTTTAGATACGGTCCTGACTTCATTAGTCCCTGGCATGGTGGGCCATTTCTCTTCCCCCCCCCCACCTCCTCCTCCTCCTCCACCCGCTCCTCCTCCTCCTCCTCCTCCTCCTCCTCTTCTTCTTCTTCTTCTTCTTCTTATTATATTTATTTGTATCCCACTTTCTGCCCCAAAATTGGGACTCAGTATGGCTCACATTGAGTCTGAATTAAATTATTCACAGTATCAAAGAAATTTCAAACTTAATATTAAAAGAATAAAATACTATTTTAAAAAAAAGATAAAAAGGCTATTTAAAATGGCTGTTGTTATGTTGCTACCTAGAACAGCCAGCAAAATGATGGATGCACATTAGGAATGATATACAATGGGACCAATCCACAGTGGTCCAGCTGTACATTGATCCTCTCATTCATCAGGACACTGGTATGGAGTGCCCATGTGCCTCAGGACACATCTCAAGATGCCCCAATATGTATCTTCATAATCTATATAAATAAAAATGTAATTTTTGTTTGTGGGATTAACATAACTTTAAAAACCACTGGATGAATTGACACCAAATTTGGACACAAAACACCTATCAGGCCAAAGAGTGACCATCACTCATAAAAACATTGAAAAACACAGTGGAAGAGACTTAAACAGCCAAAAAATTAAAAAAAATACATTACAATGCATGCACAAAACCACATATATACACATATATACACACACAAAACACATATACACAGACTGGGCCACAGCAACGCATGGCAGGGGACGGCTAGTGTACTAATAAGATTTCTTAGTGCTTCTGCAACATAGGTAATTATATGTAAAATTGCACAATGTACACCATGAGAGAGGATATGTGGTGCATACATATGCAAACTAATGTGATAGAGCCAGAGGTGACCATAGGTACTTTTCAACGGTAAGCAAACAGTATTTTGCCCCCCCCCAACCACTCACTGATATATATTTTCTGTTCGTCGTGGGAGTTCTGTGTGCCATATTTGGTTCAATTCCATCATTGGTGGAGTTCAAAATGCTCTTTGATTGTAGGTGAACTATATATCCCAGTAACTACAACTAACATATGTCAAGGTCTATTTTTCCCCAAGAGAGCCTCAAGAGCGCCCCTGGGCAAAAACTATACTACAAATTCTTGCTTTGCGTAATGGGTTGAGCTGCTCCTGGATAGAGCCAGAGGTCTCAGTCTCAGAGCTCCCTGATTTTTTGTATACCAGCGGCAATAGTTAATCCCAATAGATTATGACCTTATTACATGGTGCCATTTTGTCAGCAAGTGTGGTGAAACAGCAGGTGCAGCAACTCTTCCCCTATCACACAGGGGGAGTGTCACCCAAACCATGCACCTAAACTGTTGGAGCCAGTACAACATGGGAAGGCTCCTGTGTTTGGAGGAAGTGTCCAAGGATGATTATATCCTGATTGGGGGCAGGCCTTCTGCCGGAAGTCACGTGACGTTGTGTGATAGCAGGCGTGGGTCTCCATCCTTGCCCAGTGCCATTTCGTCAGCAAGCATGGTGAAACAGCAGGTGCAGCAACTCTTCCCCTATCACACAGGGGGAGTGTCACCCAAACCAGGCACCCAAACTGTTGGAGCCAGCAGTGTTTGGAGGAAGTGTCCAAGGATGATTCCATCCTGATTGGGGGCAGGGCTTTTGCTGGAAGTCACACGACATCGTTTGATGGCAGGCGTGGGTCTCCATCCTCAAAGCAGGCTTGAAGTGTTCTAGGATGCTTGTCTTGTGACCTCATCATGGGGGGCTTTTTTAGTGTCATCGGTTGGTTCCTTGCCAGTCCAGCATTGGATGGGGAGGCTGCCCATCACATGATGTCACTGGACTTCCTATGAAGGTCCCACCCACAAGTAGAGTGGAAGCATCATATGATGCTTCCCCTGCAATATGGGAGGCTTCCCGTGTTGTGCTGGAACTAGCATGGATCCACGTGGCTTTGATGATGTTTCCCCTGTGTGATGGGGGAAGTGTCGCCGTGAGGGAGCAGTACACAGGGCAACAAATTCACCCCACTGCCCTACACTTTACTGGCGAAGCGGGATGCTTTGCCTGGCTAATGTGATAAGGTCATTGGTCAGCGTGATGAGGTCCTAGTCAACATAACCAGGGATGGTGTGAATTGCAGTCCAGTATCATCTGCAAAGCCATACATTCCCCACCCCAGAGCTATGCAGACTGACAGATAACAAATAATTTTTAGCAGTCAATATATCTGCCAAAATAGGAAAATATCCACTTTCCTTTTTAGATATGGATTGCACATTTCTCTTTATATTATTCTCTTTAATTTTTAAAATTTCCAATATGGTTATTGAGAACCATATTGTACAAAGCCGATATAATTGCTTTGCTGATTATGCCTGTAAACGAAGGAGCAGATTGCCTTTTAACTCCTAATGAACCAAAAATTAAATTAGCGACAGAGTGTTTTTTCCTAGTGCTTATCTCCAGGTCTACATCACTGTTGATCTAAGCAATCAGGGGACTTAACTGCTTACAGCTCAGGCAAGTGTCTGCAAATAGCCTTATGTATACTATATTAGCGCCCATTGCAAATGGAGAAATATGAATTAATCATGCAGGCTCAGTTTGGTTCCTCTTTATGCATGTTTGCTGATACATTTGTAATGTTATTATAAAATGAGTCAATGCTGAGCATTAATTAGATGTGGGAAATGGAGCAGAAAAACCGCGTTTTAGCTGTTTTAATCAAGAGGAAATGTTCTAATGTTAGATACGGATTTAATGCAAAACTAAATATTTGACTCAACATGGCTTATGCCAGTCAATTAGCTAGTGTTTGTCATGGTTTTCAAGATTAGAGATTTAACGCTTCATTTGCTATGGCTTTGCCACTCCTGGACAGAGAGCTGATTAATGGCCTGGTTTTGCTATTAGATTGTTAGAGTGAAGGATCACACACCATTTCCGGCATATACTTTATTTGTAGTCTTTTAGATATATAGTATGCTCGTGTTATAATATCTATAGCTAGCACAATGTTTGTATCCCTTTCACTTACTGCTTTTACTTCCAACCTTTGCTTGACATCCCATCAATGATGAATCCATTTGCCCCCAAGGAACTGGGAAATTGATGCTTTTGTTCGATGTTTGATCTTAAGTCTTATATAACAGGTTGTGTTTTTTTATTTAATTTTAGTTGTTAAGTCATAATTTGTTTTTATATGTTGGGTTGCCAAATTTAGTTACTATGGTCGTATTGTTGTTGTGTTCAGGCATTGAATGTTTGCCTTTTAATGTTTGGAATCTGCCCTGAGTCTCTCCAGGCAGTGTATAAATAAAGTTGTTTATTATTATTATTATTATTATTATTATTATTATTATTATTGACACAAAAGCACAGTATGTCACAGCAAATGAAGTCAAACACTTCTCAAGCGTCTAGGACACTGTGATATATTTTCAAATGATGCATGCAGATCCAAGTAAGGTGGCCTTTTGCACCCCCTGATGGGTGCCACCTTGTCGTGGTGGGGGGCTTAACTGCTCCAGGGATGCTGAGAGCTGTGCTGGTGGTAGTGTAACTACCAGCAGGTCCAACCAAGCCAGAGAGGTCTCAGCTGAGGAGTGGAACCAAGAGCACCTAACCCATTAGCACTATGGAGAAGCAAACTAAAACGAAGTCTATACTGCTCGGTCGACGCCCAGGATAAAAAGGACCACGGTGGATGCTGCTGATTCTGGACATCCATCAACAAGTGGCTTTTATATTTGATCACACATCAGACATTTTCGAAGTGTCTAGGATGGTGTGATGTATCAGTGGATAATGTGTGCAGATCTGAGTAGGGTGGCCTTTTGAAACTGACAGATAGTAATTTTGTCAGTGCCGATTGTGTTTAAGTGCAGGCCAAGATCTTTAGGCACTGCACCCAGATCACCACTAAGACCACCTTTTCTGGCTTGTGCCAGAGTCTTTGCCCTTCTATCTTTAAATCCTCATATTGTGTAAGCTTTTCCAGTTGTTTCTCTTCAATCCTGCTGTCACCTGGGATTGCAACATTGATGATCCATACTTGGTTTTTTCCATGATTGTGAGGTTAGGAGTATTGTTCTCCAAAACTCTGTCGGTCTGGATTCAGAAGTCCCAGAGTAGTTTGATGCGTTACTTTTCCGTAACTTTTTCAGGCTTGTGATCCCACCAGTTCTTTGTCATAGGCAGATGGTATTTGTGGCACAGGTTCCAATGAATCATCTGAGCAACTGTGTTGTGCCTCTGCTTGTAGTCCATCTGCACAATCTTCTTGCAGCAGTTGAGTATGTGATCCATCGTTTCATCTGCTTCCTTGCAGAATCTACAAATGGAATCTGTTGTCGACTTTTCAATTCTGGCTTTGATGGCATTGGTTGTAATGGCTTGTTCTTGGCCTGCAAGAATCAGGCCCTCGGTCTCCCTTTTCAAAGTTCCATTTGTGAGTGACATCCTTATTTTTTCCTTGTCAATTTTGTTCTCAATTACACTTTTCTGTGTTTGAAAGCTCATTCTTCCCCATCCCACACTTAACCATTTTCTGCTGTCATTTCCTTTCTATAAAAATTATTCTACTGAGGCCCATGAAAGCAATTTAGAGCGCAACTTTATAATCTTTTCTAAGGAGCAATGCCATCTAATGATATGAACAAAGTACAATAGCCTCCGTTTCTTCATCTTAGCTTCTAATGAGAATTCATGTTTGATTGGCTCTCGGATCTGTTTGTTAGTCCTTTTAGGAGTCCATGGTATCAGCAGAATTAATCTGATTACTTAACTCCAATTTTGATTTTGATTTATGACTGAGCCAAAATGTGAAATTTTAAACCATTTCAGCGTCTTCCCCATCTACTTTACATCACTTGAGGCCATTTTTGTGTTCTTTATGTTCTAACGATACCTTTGCTTTTCCTCTTTCATCCTTGACATTCTTCAACAGTCATTCCAAGTTTTTGCTATTTTCTGTTAGTAGTGTTGTTTGCATATCTCAAACTATTGCTGTTCATATTTTCATGCCCCTTCCTTTGAGTCTCATCTAATTTTACATACGATATGTTCTGTATACAAGTTAAAGAGATAGGGTGATAAAATGCAACCGAGCCTGACCCATTGCCAATTGGAAACCAGTTTTTGTCTTGCATATAAGTTACTCATCAGGACAATAACATTTTGTGATGTGCTCATTTCTTTGATCTATAGTTTTTCACAATCTACACAATTCAAAGTTGTAATCTATAAAGCAATGCCTGGTTTCCTCCTGAATTTTTTTTGTGTGCTTCATTATCCAAATTTGCAATATGATCTGCAATGCCCCTTCCTTTCCTGAATTTAGCTTGAACACATGGCGTTTTTCAGTCCATATGTGGCAAAGTTGTTGTCGAATATTGAGTATAAGTTTGCTTGTCTGGAAAATTAATCCAATGGTCCTTTGGTGACCTTTTTCTTGGGTGTCGGAATGTATATTAAACACCTTTAGTCATTGTTTTGTTGCCCAAATTTGTTGACAGATTTTAGTTAGAACTACTATGTATTCTGTTTTTATAGCTTGAAACAGGTTGTTTACTACCCAGTGATTTCTATTTCCCCAAGTGCTTTGAGAACTGTATAAATAATGCTTGAATGAGAACTACAAACATCATAACAGTAGATTTGGAATTGTTTTCATAACACCCACCTTTGGAAAAAAACAGTGGTTTTCTTCTCCCAGAGGTGCATTTGTGGGTCCCCTAAAATTAGTACCAAAAATAGCAAGAGTAGAATATGGTAATTTTAAAACTTACTGTAGAACTTTTCTTAACCTGGCAAGTTCCTAAGTCCTGGATAATCAATGAGTCAGTTGCGTGATATTAGAGAAAACAGACATAGATAGAAAGCTTGGCTAGAAATACCAAATATGTGTACACTGATACAGTGTAGGACATTTTTACGGTTATCTAATCAGAATGAATTGCAATCAGTCAAGCCAAACCTGAACTTTAACCTCTTTGAAAATGCAAGGACAGTAAGTCCACCTCTTCTCTTTTACACAATTATTTCCTCTGAAATCAATTGCATTCTTCTCAAAAGGATAAAGTAAACTTTTTATACTGTCAGGACTATAGATTAGTATGCACATGGTTTATTAAATGTAATTAAGATATCATTGATGTATTTCCCAGCAGAAGAGGAACTAGAATAAAAGCCACCCACTGAATTTAGATTTGTCTTGAAAAAGGATCCTTTTGCTTAAATCTAATGTCAATTGTTTTTTCTTAGCATTACTTTCATTTCTTTCTTTATTTATTTCATATCAAAAGCATTGCACAAATTAGTATAAAACTGATAAATGTTTCATTGGATGGCTGATGAAACTGTTAAAACAGTAAAAGGCAGGCGAGAAGCAAAATTAAAAATATCATTGTGCAGAGCCGTGTGCACAGGTAAAGAAAGAATTATTATAATAATATTAAATATATAAAGATAGAAGAGGACAAAAGGGACAAAAGATTATTAAGATCATCAGGAGAGGCCCTGCTCTCGGTCCCACCGGCCTCGCAAGTGCGTCTGGTGGGGACGAGGGACAGGGCCTTCTCGGTGGTGGCCCCTTGACTCTGGAACTCTCTCCCACTGGAAATCAGAACCGCCCCATCTATCCTGACATTTAGGAAACAGGTGAAGACTTGGTTATGGAGACAGGCATTCGATGAGTGAGCCAACACCCTGAGATATGGATGGAGGATGATGAGTAACGATTTTAGTGTGACGACTGACCATTATTGATTGTAATTGCTGTTTTAATGTTTTACTGTAATATGTATTATGATGTTTTATTGATTGTATGTGATATTATGGTTGGAAACCGGTCTGAGTCCCTCAAGAGAGGTGAGAAGGCCGGTATATAAAACTTTTAAATAAATAAATAAATAAATATGACATAAGACCTCTTCCACAAAATCTGAGATATCAAATAAAAATTTAAACCAAGAGTAGGGACGCTATAATAAATAAATCCACACAAGCAAAGGGATACTCCAGAATTTACAATGAAAATGTTCACTACAGATGAAACAAGAAATGACATATGTCCAAACAGAATTCAGAAAAGAAAGAGGCACTCATGACCATATTGGAAATAGATGTTTTTATCATGGAAAGCACCCAAAAATTACGGGAGTAAAATAGTGTGTGCTTTGTGGACTACAGCAAAACATTTGATTGTGTAGGTCAAGCCTGCACAATTTAGGAGTAGTAAAGAGTCAAAATTAGGTAGGCCAAGTACGTTTTTACCACCTCACTTTCCAAGTAAAGTACAATTAATGATTACTTAGGATTGTTGTTGTGTCGGGGAAAGCCTCAAGCAAGTGGATAGGAGGAGGGTGGGGAAGGCGGCACTTGGTGGGCAGCGCAAACACTTTTTGTGGGTTGCATGTGGCCCACAGATTGTATGTTGTAATTTTCAATGGTAAGCAAACAGTATTTTGCCCCCCCCCCCCAACCAGTTATTGATATATATTTTCTGTTTGTCATGGTACTTCTTTGTGCCATATTTGGTTCAATTCCATCACTGGTGGAGTTCAGAATGCTCTTTGATTGTAGGTGAACTATACATCCCAGTAACTACAACTCACATATGTCAAGGTCTATTTTCCCCCAAGAGTGCCTCAAGAGCGCCCCTGGGCAAAATCAACTATACTGCAAAGGCTTACTTTGTGTAATGGTTGAGCCGCCCCTGATGTTGTGCAAACCTGGTGTGGATCACAAAAACACGATGGTCCACACTTAAAGAAACAAGTGTCCTACAACATCTAAATTGTGGTTCACAACCTGTAGATCCCCAGATGTTTTGGCCTTCAACTCCCATAAATCTTAACAACCGGTAAACTGACTGAGATTTCTGGGAGTTGTAGGCCAAAACACCTGGGGACCTACAGGTTGAGAACTACTGAACTAAGTGGTCTTGGGGTGGACTCTGAACAAGAGATCAATGTTAGGCTACAACAGGAAGAAATAGAATGATTTCCCATTGGTCAGGGATTCAGAGAGGGATATATTTTTACCACTCTGTGCCTTTCTCTCATATATATGTATATGTATATGTTTGTGTGTGTGTGTGTCTATATATATATATATATATATATATATATATATATATATATACTAGCTGTGCCCTGCCACGCGTTGCTGTGGCCTATAGTAAAACTTATCAAAGTTGAGGTAGATATCTGGACTATTATGAAAGAGAGGTACCTACCTATTCCTTCCCCCTTTTCCCCCCCCTTTCTCTCCTTTCTTCCTTCTCTACCTCTTTCTTTCTTTCCTTCTTTCACTACTTGGTTTCATCCTTCTCTCTTTCCTTCATTCCCTCCCCCTTTCTTCCTTTGCCTTTCTTCCCTCCCTGTTTGCTTCCTTCTTTCACTTTTTATTTCCTTTTATTTCACCACCATCATAACAATAACAATAATGCAATGCATTGCCTCTGGGACCTGACACCTCTCCCATTCCCCCAGGGTCTCATAGGAATAATAGCATAATAATAATAATAGAAATAACAACCTTTACCCGCCACGTGTTGCTGTGGCCAACCTTCCCTCTTTCTCTCCTTCTTTCCCTCTTTCCTTCCTTCCTTCCCTCCCATCTTTCCTTCTCCTCTTCCTTCTCTATCTCTTTTCCTTCCCCCTTTCTTTCTCTTCTGGTCTCTTTTCTTCCTTCTCTCTTTCCTTCTTTCCTTCCCTCCCTCTTTCTCTACATCTTCCCCTTCCTTCACTCCCTCTTTCCTTCCTTCATTCCCTTTTTTCTCTCCTTCCTTCCTTCCCCCTTTTTCTTTCCCTCCCTCTGTCTCTCATTTCTTCCTTCTCTACCTCTTTCCTTCCTTCCCCCTTTTTCTTTCTCTTCTGCTGTCTCTCTTTTCTTTCCTTCCATCTTTCCTTTTCTTTCCTTTTCTTCTTCCTTCTTTCTCTAACTTTCCTTCCTTCCCCCTTTTTCTTTACCTCCCTTTCTCTTCCTTCCTTCTTTCCTTCCTTCCTGTCTTTCCTAGATTTTGACAGGGCGGGAAGGGGCGGGGGGGGGGTTGGAGGTGGCGTGAAGTAAAAGGAGGTAAGATTGGGGCAGGGGAGTGGAGCGTGGGGTTGCGTGTGTGTGTGGCGGCGGGGGGAGTGATGGAGCGCGGGGTTGTGTGTGTGGGTGCGGGAAGCGGCGCGGCGGGGCTTGGAGTGGGCATGGCTTCCGCAGAGGGAACGTTGGCCGGAAGGCTGTGTGCGCGGGCCAGGGAACTTGCGGCTGGGCGCCAATGCGCATGCTCAGTTGTTTTGCCGTTTTGTGAGTGTGTTGTTGTGTTGTTTTTCATTTTGAGTAGATATGTTTGTACCTTGTGGGTTGTGTTATGGGCATGGGAATTTTGATTAAGTTTCGTTGGGGGGTTTTGAGTTTTGTTGTTTTGCCGTTTTGTGAGTGTGTTGTTGTGTTGTTTTTCATTTTGAGTAGATATGTTTGTACCTTGTGGGTTGTGTTATGGGCATGGGAATTTTGGTTAAGTTTCGTTGGGGTTTTTTGAGTTTTGTTGTTTTGCCATTTTGTGAGTGTGTTGTTGTGTTGTTTTTCATTTTGAGTAGATATGTTTGTACCTTGTGGGTTGTGTTATGGGCATGGGAATTTTGGTTAAGTTTCGTTGGGGGGTTTGAGTTTTGTTGTTTTGCCATTTTGTGAGTGTGTTGTTGTGTTGTTTTTCATTTTGAGTAGATATGTTTGTACCTTGTGGGTTGTGTTATGGGCATGGGAATTTTGGTTAAGTTTCGTTGGGTTTTTTTAGTTTTGTTGTTTTGCCGTTTTGTGAGTGTGTTGTTGTGTTGTTTTTCATTTTGAGTAGATATGTTTGTACCTTGTGGGTTGTGTTATGGGCATGGGAATTTTGGTTAAGTTTCGTTGGGGGGTTGTGGAGTTTTGCTGTCCCGTTGAACCAACCTAACAGATTTATATATAGAGATATAATGTGAAAGGAAGGAAGAGGCTGTGAAAATTGCTTGAACAAACACCAGCAATTTAAGATATGCAAATGACACTTTATTGTTAACAGAAACCACTGAGGAAAGTTAAGGAAGAAAATGTAAAAGAAGGGTTACAGCTGAACATACAGAAAGCAAAAGCAAGGATGAAGAACGATCTGCATATATTTTAAGTCGGTTAGGAAATTACCTGAAGAGTTTTTAAAATCCTATGCCTTGGCCCAGTCATGAATCAAAACAGAGACTGTAATAAGGAAACCACAAGATAAGCAGCTCTGAAAGAACTAGATAAGATCCTTAAATGTAAAGTCATATAATTAAATGCCAAAGTCAGAATAATTCATACTGCCATATTTCTGGCATAAATAATAATAATAATAATAATAATAATAATAATAATAATAATCCTTTATTTATACCCCGCTACTATCTCCCGCAGGACTCGGTGCGGCTTACAAGAGGCCGAGCCCAAATACATCAATAAAACACAACAACAATACAACAATAAATAACTCATAACAAAGCAAAACAATAACAATAATATCACGACGCATTTAAAACCTGTGGCAGGGCCAAATGTAATGATTAAAATTTTAAAATGCTGGGCATGTTCAAGAGAAATAGGATGGATAGGTGGGTGTGCAGACAATTCTAAATCTCTCGTAAAGTGCATTTGGGACCTATTGCTTGGGATTCCTTATTCTGGGAAGGCACACTGGAACATCCACGTTTTCAAGCTCCTTCTAAAGACTGCCAATGTTGGGGCATGCCTGATGTCCTTGGGGAGGGAGTTCCAGAGTTGTGGGGCCACCACCGAGAAGGCCCTGTCCCTCATTCCCACCAACTGTGCTTGCGATGCAGGTGGGATCGTGAGCAGGGCCTCTCCAGATGAACGAAGAAATCATGTAGGTTCGTATACGGAAATGCGGTCACGCAAGTAGATGGGTCCCAAACCATTTAGGGCTTTGTAGGTAAGCACCTGCACCTTGAATTGGGCCCGGAAAATGAACGGCAGCCAATGGAGCTCCTTGAACAGGAGGGCTGACCTCTCCCTTTAAGGAGCACCAGTTAACATCCTGGCCGCCGCTCGTTGAACCAACTGAAATTTCCGGGCCGTTTTCAAGGGCAGCCCCATGTAGAGTGCATTACAGTAGTCCAATCTGGAGGTGCGATTGGACTACTAAGGCTTGGATCACCCTGGCCAGATCCGCCTTCACAAGGTACGGTCACAGTTGGCGCATGAGTCTCAATTGTGCAAAGGCCCTCCCGGCCACCGCCAACGCCTGAGCTTCAAGCGTAAGTGATGAGTCCAGGAGGACACCCAAACTGCGGACCTGTGACTTCAGGGGGAATGTAACCCCGTCCAGCACAGGTTGCCACCCTATTCCTCGATCTGGTTTACGATCGACCAGGAGGACCTCTGTCTTGTCAGGATTAATCTTCAGCTTGTTCTTTCTCATCTAGCCAGCCACAGCGGCCAGGCACTCGTCCAGCACCCGAGAGGCTTCCTTGGAGTTCGGTGGAAAAGAGTAGTAGAGTTGCGTGTCATCTGAATAGAGATGGCACCCAACTCCAAAACTCCGGATGACCTCTCCCAGCGGTTTCATGTAGATGTTAAAAAGCATGGGAGACAGAATGGAACCTTGCAGGACCCCACAGGTCAAAGGCCAGGGGTCTGAGCAGGCTTCTCCCAGCTTCACCATGAAGTTGTTAAATATGGACAGTGGATAAAGATGACAGGAAGAAAGTTAATACGAAATGTAATGTTGGAGAAGAGTTCTGTAGGTAACATTGTATTTTATTTTGCTGTACTGTAATTTTGGGCTTGGCCTCATGTTAGCCGCCCCGAGTCCCCTTTGGGGAGATGATGGTGGTGTACAAATAAATTATTATTATTATTATTATTATTATTATTATTATGTTTTGTGTATGTATGTGTGTATATGTGTGTGTGTGTGTGGTTTTGCACATGCGTTGTAATGTATTTTTTGTTTTTTGCCTTTTGAAGTCTCTTCTGCTGTGTTTTTTTGTGTTTTTTTGAGTGATGGTCACTCGTTGACCTGATTGGTGTGTTGTGTCCAAATTTGGTGTCTTTTCACCAAGTGGTTTTTGAGTTATGTTAATCCCACAAATGAACATTACATTTTTATTTATATAGATAAACGTATCCCCCTTGAGCCTTTCTTTGCAACCCTATTCTGTTTACAATTATCTTTAGCAGTGAAGCCTGGTTAAAAAGTAGTGGAGTTCCTGGATGGGAAAAGCCCTTGGCCAAAGATAACACATTATTTTAACCTTAAAGTGAGCCCATTAGTATGTCTGTGAGCCAGCCATTAATGCCAGTTAATTGCACTGTTGAGGGACTAGTGCGCTGTTGACCAACTTAATGCAATGTTCAAGAAGAGGGACTGATTTATTTAGGCCAGGGGAAGTCAAGGCTAATATACAAGGGTGAATAATAGACATTCCTTTACAAAGCACCTGACGTCTACCTTCGTACTCTGTCAACCTAAGTGGCTCTTCGAATGCTTAATGTGCACAGAGTTCTAAGGTGGTTCCATAAAAGAAAATCAACCAATGTTACATCTAGTACAGACCAGAGCTATTTTCGGGAGCCTTGGGTGCCTCAGAGTTGGACAGTAGTTCTGCTTTTTAAAGGATATGCAAGTCAATTGTGGGCTTTGTTATTAGTTTCATTTAGCTTTGTGCGCTGTGGCATTTTGAAATGCAAGACTAGGTCCTGAGCATTCAAAGAATAGAAGGAAATGATTAGAAAAGTAAGAACTAGCCTTGGTCTTTTCACAGTCTCATTTATGCAAGGAAGACTGTAATGGGTCCTTAAAAGTCCTGCTTCTCAGATTTTATTATTTATTTATCGTGTCAGGAGCGAACCAAAACATTTGTATTGCAAACAAACAAAACACAAAGTTTGCAGACTTGGTATTCTATTAAATGTCCTTTGACCAGTAGCTGGCCACTTGGAGTGCCTCTGGTGTTGCCGCAAGAAGGTCCTCCATTGTGCATGTGGCAGGGCTCAGGTTGCATTGCATTAGGTGGTCTGTGGTTTGGTCTTCTCCACACTCGCATATCGTGGATTCCACTTTGTAGCCCCATTTCTTAAGGTTGGCTCTGCATCTCGTGGTGACAGAGCACAGTCTGTTCAGCACCTTCCAAGTTGTCCAGTTTTCTGTGTGCTCAGGAGGGAGTATCAGCCATTGGTTGAGGTTCTGGGTTTGAGCTTGCCACTTTTGGACTCTCACTTGCTGAGGTGTTCCAGCGGGTGTCTCTGTAGATCTTAGAGAACTATTTCTTGATTTAAGTCGTTGGTATGCTGGCTGATACCCAAACAGAGGATGGGCCGGAGATGTCACTGCCTTGGTCCTTTCACTGTTGACTTCTCAGATTGACTGGAGATCATTAATTGCAGTGCCCTCTACGCCCCCTCCCTGCCAAAATGATGGTATTTACAAAGATTGGGTCATAAAATCCCATTGTCATGACTTTGCCTATGGAAAGTTGATTTTTTAGAATTTATTTTTTTGTGTCAGGAGCGAGTTGAGAAACAGCAAGTTGCTTCTGGTGTGAGAGTTTTGGCTGTCTGCAAGGACATTGCCCAGGGGATGCCCAGATGTTTTGATGTTTTACCATACTTGTGGGAGGCTTCTCTCATGGGAAGCTGGTGCTGAATGAGGGAGCTCATCTGCACTCTCCCCAGATTTGAACCTCCGACCTGTCTGTTTTCAGTCCTGCCGGCACAAGGGTTTAACCCATTTGAGCCACTGAGGACTCAATTTTTAGAAATATTGTGAATCATATAATTTCCCCCTGGCAAAGAAAGAGGTTTCTGGCCATGACCAAGAGCTTAGAAACCAGATTTGTTTTGTGAATTTCAGTGCACGGCTAGAGTGTAGTTTTATTTGTGTCGTGAAACACGGTTTCTGCAGCAGGGTAATTTCCAACAGAAAATGATTATCAGCCCTTTAACCTTCCCTCTCAGACTTCTCAGCTGACATTCTGTTTTTTTTTTTTTTGAAAAAAGGGGAAATTGGACAAAACAGACACTAGAGTGCTCAACATGCAATTTGTTCAATTCATGGGTTTTACTCAGGTCAAGTTAATTTTGTATACCTTTGTGAATTAATCCCATACCTGCAATATACAGTTGCCCAGAATTCGTGGGCCTTGTTTTTTGTATAGCTGATAACAAAAGTGGGCAAAATGAAAGCAGACAAAGGGAAAGGACGTAAGAAGTGAGAAAGCAAGTAAGTAAAGTTATGAAGTTTAGGGACTATATAAGAATTATAATACACAACAGTCACAATGCATACCTCCAGGTCAGTGGTTCCCAACCTTTTTTTTGACCAGGGACCACTTGACCAGGGACCACTTTGACCAGGGACAACTTGAGCAGGGACCACTTTGATCAGGAACCACTTTGACCAGGGACCACTTTGACCAAGGACCACTTTGACCAGGGACCACTTGACCAGGGACCACTTGACCAGGGAAACTTGAGCAGGAACCACTTTGACCAGGGACCTCTTTGACCAGGGACCTCTTTGACCAGGGACCACTTTGACCACGGACCACTTTGACCAGGGACCACTTTGATCAGGGACCACTTTGATCAGGGATCACTTTGACCAGGGACCACTTTGACCAGGGACCACTTTTACCAAGGACCACTTGACCAGGGACCACTTGACCAGGGACAACTTGAGCAGGGACCACTTTGATCAGGATCCACTTTGACCAGGGACCACTTTGACCAGGGACCACTTTGACCAGGGACCGCTTGACCAGGGACCACTTGACCAGGGACAACTTGAGCAGGGACCACTTTGACCAGGGACCACTTTGACCAGGGATCACTTTGACCAGGGACCACTTTGATCAGGGACCACTTTGACCAGGGAACACTTTGACCAGGGAGCACTTTGACCAGGGACCACTTTTACCAAGGACCACTTGACCAGGGACCACTTGACCAGGGACCACTTTGATCAGGAACCACTTTGACCAGGGACCACTTGACCAGGGACCACTTTGATCAAGAACCACTTTGACCAGGGACCACTTGACCAGGGACCACTTGACCAGGGACAACTTGAGCAGGGACCACTTTGATCAGGGACCACTTTGATCAGGGATCACTTTGACCAGGGACCACTTTGACCAGGGACCACTTTTACCAAGGATCACTTGGCCAGGGACCACTTTGATCAGGGACCACTTGACCAGGGACCACTCTCCAACATTAGTACCAAAAGGGTTACAAATCTGTGCATAATGGTGAGTTGCAATAGGGATCCTGATTCTGTCTTTTGTATCAGAGATCACTAGGAGGAGTGTGTGTGAGTGTAGGTCAGATTACTCTCAAGTATCATCAGAACAGAAATCCCCCATTGATTGCCACATTTTCTTCCCAGTCAGTGGAGATGGGAGATGGGTAGTAGTAAGGACCTCATCACATTGAGGTCAAAATTGTGGGCAAAGTGGGATATTTGCTGGTTTAAACCTATAAAGCCCTAAACGGTTCTGGCCCAGTTTACCTGTCTGAAAGTATCTCTCTCTATGACCCACCAAGGACCTTAAGATGATTCGAGGAGGCCCTGCTCTTGGTCCCACCGCCGTCGCAGTTGCGTTTGGTGGGGATGAGAGACAGGGGCTTTCTTTGTGGTGGCCCCTCAGCTGTGGAACTCCCTCCCTAATGAGGCTAGATCTGCCCCCTCCCTCGTGACCTTCCGGAAGAAACTTAAATCCTGGCTATGGGATCAAGTGTTTGCAGAATAGACCGATTTACTGGTGAAGATAAGACTTTATTTGACAGCAATGGGCTGATTTGGATTGTAACCTAGTGAACTAATGTATATTTATAACTGTTCTTTGTATATGGTTGCATTTTATGATATGTTTTATATTGTGTCGGCACTGAATGGTTGCCTGTTGGAAGCCGTCGAGTCCCTCTTCGAGGTTGAGAAGGATGGGATATAAATGTTTTAAATAAATAAATAAATAAATAAATTCACCATGCATTATGGTGAATCTGGTGGGCATCGTGGGAAACCCGTCATCCCACGTCCTGCATCTAATCTTATCTATTTTACTGGAGGAAGCATTGCCACCCGGATTCCCCCCATTCTTCTCTTTGCTCTTTCTTACAACAGTTTCACCTCAATTCAGGGACAGAGCCCCATTGGAAATAGACCAACGTCGTCTGATGGGATCTGGCGGGCTCCGTCCCTGAACTGAGGGGAAAATGTCGTAGAACGGGCAATTTTGCCCGTGTGATGAGGTCTTTGGACTGGGTTTCACTGGGCTACACTATAACTACCAAATATACACTTTACAAATCCCATACATTCCATCCTGTACATGAGCCAGCTTATGTTTTTCAGAGAAAAAAAAAGTAAGATGTGTTCTGGTGGCAAAACACTCTGTTCTGCCACATTAAAAGAATTACCCATTTTCTGTGACATGATAACTGTTTTATATAGTAACTCTGTATATAAAATGTGATAAGCTATTGCTAAACTTTGGACCTGTTTGGATATAAAACTCCCAGAAACCCTCAGGCCAGTCTGACTGAAAGATTATGGAAGAAATCATCTGGAAAAGTAATGTTTTCAAGTTGAGCTGCATAGAGCTCTTCATTCCAGCCGTTGTGTGCATACCTGGCCATTGTGGTTGATACTTGCTGCATCTAAAGTAACCTCACAAACTTTTATTTTGTGTTTAAGGGGCACAAAAGCCTTTGTTGTTTTTCACCTGAAACCCCTGAACTGGAGATGGCACAGATAGAATCTGGGGCCCTTCTTCATGAAAAGTATGTGGTTTACCACTGACCTATAGCTAGGTGACAAAGCTAACAACCTCAACCATCAGAAACACAACAAGAGGCCAAAAGAGCCCTTTGGTGCACTTCCTACATCGAAAACCACAGCATTCTTATCATCTACTGTAGAAAAGCTCTTTCTGCATCAAGTTGTGGTGCAGGAGGCACTTCATGCTCTGCATGGGATGAGTACTTTTGCCCTGTTCCTTATAGTGTCTTCTGAGCAGGGTTGCTTTTACCATTGTAGTAAGCAAGAAGCAGTTCCAGGTTATTATCTGTCCAAACACATCTCCCTCTATGTACCATCGTAGAGATTAAGATCCTCCGGGGAGGCCCTGCTTTCCGTCCTGCCATTGTCACAGGTGCGATTGGTGGGGCCGAGAGACAGGGCCTTCTCGGTGATTGCTCCCCGGTTATGGAACTCCCTTCCTTGTGAGATCAGGTCGGCCCCCTCCCTCCTGTCCTTTAGAAGGATGGTAAAAACTTGGCTGTGGGACCAAGCTTTCGGGACAGGGCAATGAAGTGACAATGGGAAAGATGACAGCGTCAATTGGATTTGATGCGGATGGCTAGGACGGTTTTAAATTGTGCTATCTTAAATGGTGTATTTTAATATTTAGATAAATGTTTTTAATGTTTATGTATTGTATCCAGGCATTGAATGTTTGCCATGTATATGTTGTGCTCCGCTCTGAGTCCCCTTCGGGGTGAGAAAGGCGGAATATAAGTGTTTTAAATAAATAATAAATGTCAAAACAAGTCATCATCATAGGCTATCATTCGTGGGCGACTGTCGTTGCCTTCTAAGTGTCAAGATGAGTAAACGCCATTACAAGGTTGCTACTGCTGTCAAGCCTTTTCGAGGTTCATAATAAAAAAAATTAGGTGTATTTATCTTCCATTTTTCATTACAGGAACATCTAGGAGTGGACACATTACACCTATCCTAATGTCATTCCATTGGCCGATAATTAGTTTCCTAGCAAAACTGTTGGTTTTGACTTTTAAAGCCCTACATGTTTTGGGTCCAGGTTACATTCATACAATCTCCTATACAATCCACCCTGAACACTTAGCTCCTCTATGGGGGTGTCTGTTCCAGCCTGCCAGAACCCAACTGGCAACCACCAGCAAGAGGACCTTTTTATCAGCCGCCCCAAGACTGTGGAATGACCTGCCAAAAAAGTTCCGACTTCTAAAGAGAAATCTCTCTTGACAGGCCTACCCAGACACTTTTAAACTATGAATCTTAAACACATGTCCTATGTTTGAAGACTCTTTTGTATATTTTAATATGAATTTTATAGAAATGGAGTTTTAATGTATAGAAATATGTATATTTGTCTGAGCTAGCGGAGGTGGTCTCTAATTCGGCCTTGATCTCCCAGCGCCTGGTGGTGCTGGGAGATTTTAACATCCACGCTGAGACCACATTATCAGGCGCAGCTCAGGACTTTATGGCCACCATGGCGACCATAGGACTGTCACAGATAATATCGGGCCCCACTCATCAAGCTGGACATACTCTCGACCTCGTCTTTGTGGCGGACAACGAAATGATCAGAGTGGAAGATCAAAACATCCTTCCAGTGTCATGGTCTGACCATCATCTGATCACTTTTAGACTTGCTGCGACCCTAAACCTCCGCAGGGGTGGAGGACAAATTAAGATGGTCCGCCCTAGGAGACTGATGGATCCGGATGGATTCCTGAGGAATCTTAGGGTTCTTCCTGCCACGGAGCCTGGCGATTCTATCGACGCCTTGGTAGCTCTCTATAATGGGGAGATGTCCAGGGCGTTAGATACGATCGCACCTGAACGCCCCATCTCGTTGCGCCGTGACAGGCCATCTCCTTGGTTCACCGAGGAGCTGGCTGTGATGAAGCATACGAGAAGGGGGCTAGAGCGCAAATGGAGGAAATCTCGAGCTGTATCTGACCGAGCACGGGCTAAAGCCTCTCTTAAGGCATACTCCGTGGCTATACGGGTGGCCAGGAAATCATTCACGACCACCCGTATAGCATCTGCAACAAATAGATCATCGGAGCTGTTTCGGGTCGTGGGGGAACTCCTCCACCCACCTGTGGTGGAGGAGGTTACTGATGACCCTGCAGCTCGGTGTTGCGATTTCGCACACCATTTTGCAGGTAAAGTCGCCCAGATACGGCTTGAGCTCGACTCCAGTTCCATCGCAGTGCCAGGAGAGGTGACGGAGGCATCTGCTTGTCCAATCTTGTGGGATTCTTTTAGGCTTGTTCTTCCTGAAACCGTGGAGGGGATTCTTGGGGCTGTGAGAGCGACCACCTCATCTCTTGACCCATGCCCATCTTGGCTCATTAAATCCGCCAGAGGGGGGTTGCTTGACTGGTTTGTACCGATTATCAATGCATCGTTGGAGCAAGGAATTTTTCCATCTAACTTGAAGCAGGCTGTGGTTCGTCCACTCCTCAAAAAAGCTTCCCTTGACTCCACGGTACTGAATAATTACAGACCGATCTCTAACCTCCCCTTTTTGGGCAAGGTGCTGGAGCGGGTGGTCGTCTCCCAGCTCCAGAGTTTCCTAGACGATACCAACTACCTAGATCAGTCACAGTCTGGTTTCAGGCCTGGTCATGGCACTGAGACAGCCTTGGTCGCCTTGGTGGATGACCTCCGCAGAGAGCTGGACAGGGGGAGTGTGACTGCTGGTTCTCTTGGACATCTCAGCGGCTTTCGATACCATCGATCATGGTATCCTTCTGGGCCGTCTCTCCGGGATGGGCCTTGGGGGCACGGTTTTGTCGTGGCTCCAGTCCTTCCTGGAGGGACGAACTCAGATGGTGAAGCTGGGAGACGCCTGCTCGGACCCCTGGCCTTTGACCTGTGGGGTCCCGCAAGGCTCTATTTTGTCGCCCATGCTTTTTAACATCTACATGAAACCGCTGGGCGAGGTCATCCGGAGTTTTGGAGTTGGGTGCCATCTCTATGCGGATGACACACAACTCTACTACTCCTTTCCACCTAATTCCAAGGAGGCTTCTCAAGTGCTAGGCGAGTGCCTGTCCGCTGTGTCGATCTGGATGAGGAGGAACAAGCTGAAGATCAATCCCGACAAGACAGAGGTCCTCCTGGTCGATCGTAAACCAGACCGGGGTATAGGGTGGCAACCTGTGCTGGACGGGGTGGCACTCCCCCTGAAGTCACAGGTCCGCAGTTTGGGGGTCGTCCTGAATTCTTCACTTACGTTTGAGGCTCAGGCGGCGGTGGTGGCCTGGAGGGCCTTTGCGCAACTGAGACTTGTGCGCCAACTGCGACCATACCTCATGAAGGCTGATCTGGCCGGGGTGGTCCATGCCTTGGTCACCTCTAGAATGGACTACTGCAATGCGCTCTACGTGGGGCTGCCCTTGAAGACGGCCCGGAAACTCCAGTTGGTCCAGCGGGCAGCAGCTAGGATGCTAACGGGGGCTCATTATCAAGAGAGGTCTACCCCTCTGTTTAAGGAGCTCCACTGGCTGCCATTTATTTTCCGGGCCCAATTCAAGGTACAGGTGCTCACCTATAAAGCCCTAAACGGTTTGGGACCACCTTACCTGCGTGACCGCATTACCATCTACGAACCCACGCGCTCGCTTCGGTCATCTGGGGAGGCCCTGCTCGTGATTCCACCTACATCGCAAGCGCGTTTGGTGGGGACACGGGACAGGGCCTTCTCTGTGGCGGCCCCCCGACTTTGGAACGCCCTCCCAAAAGATCTCCGACAGGCCCCTTCTCTTGCTGC
Source organism: Anolis sagrei ordinatus (assembly GCF_025583915.1). Classification (NCBI taxonomy): domain Eukaryota; kingdom Metazoa; phylum Chordata; class Lepidosauria; order Squamata; family Anolidae; genus Anolis; species Anolis sagrei. The sequence goes on from NW_026846588.1 coordinate 90,582,185, forward strand.
TTTCAGAAGGAATTTAAAAACTTGGTTGTTCCGCTGTGCCTTTTCAGACTAGGAATCCCCACCTGAGTTCTGATAGTACCTTAGCATAATTAATTGCCACTGCACACTGCACTTTTAATTCCACGTGCCCCACCACCTCAGCACTTTTAATTTCCTGTACCCATCGCGCCGGCCGAGCCAGTTTTAATAATGTTTGATGTATTGTTGGTGTCGTTATTGCTTATTGTTTGATTTGCTTTGCTATTGTTGTGTTATGTTTTTTACTGTATTGTGTTTTGAGGCTTCGGCCTGTGTGAGCCGCATCGAGTCCCTCGGGAGATGCTAGCGGGGTACAAATAAAGTTTAATAATAATAATAATAATATTTGTTGAATTTCTGCAATGTTCATGTTTTTTAAATTATATTGTAACCCTCCCCAAGCTGCAAGGAGAAGCGGGTAAGAAATCAAATAATAATAATAATAATAATAATAATAATAATAATAATAATAATAATAATGGAGCTTTTGAATTCAGACTGACAGTTTTGAAGCACAATATTCTTGACCTCATGATCGTGTTAAAAAACCAAGTATGGATTGTCGATGTTGCAATCCCAGATGACAACAGGATTGAAGAGAAACAACTGGAGAAGCTGAAACGATACAAGGATTTAAAGATCGAACTGCAAAGACTCTGGCACAAGCCAGTAAAGGTGGACCCAGTGGTGATCGGCACTTTGGGTGCCATGCCTAAAGACCTTGACCTGCACTTAAACCCAATCGATGCTGACAAAATTACTATCTGTCAGCTGCAAAAGGCCACCCTACTCGGATCTGTATGTATTATTCCCCGATACATCACACAGTCCTAGACATTTGGGAAGTGTTCGAATTGTGATCAAATACAAAAACCAGCATAGTGATCTTGTTTGCTGTGTACTAATCTTGTTGTGTTTCAAATAATAATAATAATAATAATAATAATAATAATAATAATAATGCATCTTGTTGTCATGGGATATGTTGGTGCACCATTCTCACTACTACCTTTTCTGGGTGTTTTCATGCCTTAATATAGTGGAAGGACACTTTTAGAAAAAGCTGGAATCTACTCTACAGATGGTATACACTTTCTGTCTCCTTTGAAAAATTTGGCTTCTGATGGAAACAAGTTGAAAAGAGATTTCCATTTCATTTTCCTTCTGTTCCCCCTTTGTGCAAACAACAGCCATGTTAATACAAATCAGTAAGTACCTAGAGCTAAGTTTCTGTTTAGCAGCTTCCTCTAGTACAGTGGTTCCCAACCTTTTTTTGACCAGGGACCAATTGATCAGGGACCACTCTCCAAAAGGGTTATGAATCAGATTTTGGTCAACATTAGATTCAGTTTGGTTATTTGGGATGCTACTTCAAAAATGCATTTAGATAGACCACATCAGCTCTAGTTTCTGTTACAGAACATATGCCATCCAGTAGTCGCCATCTGCTCACCCACATAAAACTATATTTATTAAGCCTCGGCACTATAAGAAGTTATTTGGGATGCTGATTCAAAAAAATTGCATTTGGATAGACCACATCAGCTCTAGTTTCTGATACAGAACATATGCCATCCAGTAGTCACCATCCGCTCGCCCACATAAAACCATATTTATTAAGCCTTGGCACTATAAGAGATAATTTGGAATGCTGATTCAAAAAATTGCATTTGGATAGACCACATCAGCTCTAGTTTCTGATACAGAACATATGCCATCCAGTAGTCACAATCTGCTCACCCACACAAAACCATATTTATTAAGCCTCAGCACTATAAGAGGTTATTTGGTATGCTGCTTCAAAAATTGCATTTGGATAGACCACATCAGCTCTAGTTTCTGATACAGAACATATGCCATCCAGTAGTCGCCCTCTGTTCACCCACATAAAGCCTTATTTATTAAGCCTCGGCACTATAAGAGGGTTTTGTGAGATCAGTCGCTCTCGTTGCAACGGTGTAGTAACAGTGAAGCTATGGACCATATTTTAGTTCTTGGGGGCCACTGGTAGTCCATGGACCACAGGTTGGGAACCACTGCGCTAGCGTAAGTATGCATCCAGATCTAAACCACCTGGAGCAGAGCCTATTATACTGGCTGCATTAGAAGATCAGCTCTAGTTGCTTCTCCTCCTTCAGTTGACATCTGTCAGCAACAGGAGAAATGATTCTAGCTCCATTTGACACCAGACAGTGTGTACCTTCAAGTTAGTCACTGTAAGAACTTGCTAACATGAAGTACTTGTACCCCCTTTTCTCCTCCCTTGTGCCAGGTGTCTTAGCATTGTGTAGTTGAGCATTGAACTATGATTCTGGAGACCAGGGTTTGAATCCTCTCTCAGTAATGAAAGCTCTCAGCAAGTCGCAGTTTCAGCCTCAGAAGAAGGTCAATGAACAAATCTTGCAAAGAAAACTCCTTATGGCCATAGGTTGGAAATGACTTCAAGGGATACAACATCAAGGTTGCAGGCAAAGGTTGTTTTTGTTCATCTCAGTTATGCTGGCCTGAAGAACATGGTAAAATCTCTGAAATGTATTTCACACTAGCTCTCAGGATGACTCTTAGAACATGTCAGAGTAGAACAGCACTAGCTTTGCTAAGAAGACGCCGGTGACGCAGTGCGTTAAACCACTGAGCTGCTAAACTTGTTGACCGAAAGGTCGCAGGTTCGAATCTGGGGAGCAGTGTGAGCTTCCACTGTGAACCCCAGCTTCTGCCAACCTAGCAGCGGGAAGGTAACGGCGCTCCATGCAGTCATGCTGGCCACATGACCTTGGAGGTGCCTACTGACAACGCTGGCTCTTCAGGTTAGAAATGGAGATGAACACAAACTCCCAGAGTTGGACACGACTGGACTTAATGTCAGGGGAAAACCTTTACCCCTAGCTTTGCCAAATCTTCAAATATGTGGTTTTGGGTTTTTGCAATCACCACGTGAAAAAGAAAAGGTCACTTATTAAGAGCAAAATGAGTTCCCTTTTAGTTCTGTTGCAATTTCTGTCTTGCTTTTCTTTTCTTATTTTCCTCCCCCCCCCAGTCCATGGAAAGTGTTATCTCTGGCAGTTTTGTGCAGGAAGTTCTCTTTATCACTTCCTCTCTGTTGCAGTTTGCCTAGGACTTCAATATGAGATCAGATTACATCAAAATGTGGGCCTTTGTGTGCTTCGCTCATCAAAGGAGTGGACCCTCCTGGCTTTGTATCACTTCACGGCATATGCAGCCCATGTAGCAAAACAAATTATATCTAAACAGGACAGGACTATTTCTGTGGGTCGGGCACCAATGCTTACCATAGAAAGTGGGCTAGTTAACTAGTAGGGCTGCAGGTATCTGTGCTGTTTCACTTCTTGTTTTTACATTTATCACCCCTCCTTTTTAAAAAAGAAAAGAAAAAGGAAAGCGGTTTGCCTGTTTTAACTATGCAAACCAAATACTTAAACTATACGGCTTAATACGAAATTGGGTTTCACTTTGAATGGGTTCGCTCCTACTATTCATTCTTTTAAAATAGAAACAAAAATCATTATTCATTTCGATTATTCATTTAGTTGCAAAACCCCAGAAACATAGATTTTATTAGTAACTCAAATATATAGTCTAAGCCACAGGTCCTCAAACTAAGGCCCAAATACGGTTGTCAAAGGTCATTTACCCAGCCCTGATTCAGGGTCAACTTAAATCTGAAATGACTTGAAAGCACACAACAACAACAACAACAACAACAACAACAACAACAACAATCCTATCTCATCAGCCAAAAGCAGACCACACTTCCCACTGAAATACTAATTAGTTTATATTTGTTAAAATTGTTCTTCATTTTAATTATTTTACTAGCCGTCCCCTGCCACGTGTTGCTGTGGCCCAGTCTGGTGATCTGGGAAATAAAGTAATGAGAAAGAGTTGACTTTGAATATATGTAATGTCTTTATGCTTGTGGGTAAACAGTACTTCTTACTGTTTCTTTGTCAATGTTGATGTGGAGATTGTCTGGTTTGCCTACTCTGGAACATGCAACACATAATTGTCCTTCTTCGGGGGTTCCTTTTCTGTTGGTCATGAGGATTCTGTGTGGGAAATTTGCCCCAATTCTGTAGTTCGTGGAGTTCAGAATGCTCTTTGATTGTAGGTGAACTATAAATCCCAGCAACTACAACTCCCAAATGTCAATGTCTATTTTCCCCAAACTCCATCTGTGTTTATATTTGGGCATATGGAGTATTCGTGCCAAGTTTGGTCCAAATCCATCCTTGTTTGAGTCCACAGTGCTCTCTAGATGTAGGTGAACTACAACTCCAAAACACAAGGTCAATACCCACCAAGCCCTTCTAGTGTTTTCTGGGAGTCTTGTGTCCCACGTTTGGTTCAGTTCCATAGTTGATGGAGTTCAGAATGCTCTTTGATTGTAGGTTAACTATAAATCCCTATACTAGGAAGGGTTGTGCACCTATACTAGGAAGGGTAGATGTTGTTTCTTATCACAAAACTAGCTGTCCCTTGCCATGTGTTGCTGTGGCCCAATCTGTGTATATGTGTTTTGTGTGTGTATATGCATATACGTGTGTATATATTTGTGTATATGTGTATATATGTGTGTTTGTGTATATATGTGGTTTTGCACATGCGTTGTAATGTATTTTTTTTGGCTTTTTAAGTCTCTTCTGTTGTGTTTTTCAATGTTTTTTTGAGTGATGGTCACTCCTTGGGTTAGTAGGTGTCTTGTAGCCAAATTTGGCTGCAATTCATCCAGTGGTTTTTGAGTTATGTTAATCCAACAAACAAACATTACATTTTTATTTATATAGATTGCTTTAAAGTGTTTTTTGCACTACAAATAAGATGTGTGCAGTGTGCATAGAAATTCATTCATGTTTTATTCAAATTATAATCTGGTCCATGCTGCAGATACAATAATATCTACACCATGCTGCAGATGCAATAATAATAATAATTATTATTATTATTTTAAAAAAATAAAATTTAAAAAAATCTGGCCCTCCAACAGTTTGAGGGACTGACCTAGCCCTCTATTTAAAAAGTTTGAGGATCCCTGGTCTAAGCAAACTGCATATTCCAAGGTCAAGCAAAACATGGTAGCCAATATAGGAAGGTTTAGAAAACTGTTCTGCTGTGTTTGTGGTTATTTCTCGTTTCTTTCCTTCTATCAGAGAAGTTCTCTCTTCCTATCGCAGACTTGCATTGCCAGATGCTAGCTTATATTGCCAGCCACAGGAAACCCATTCAGTTGTGTAGTGGAGCAATACTTCTGCTTCAAGTGAGAGGCCCATCTCCCGCTCTGCTGATTTTTGTTATTTTTATGTTGTTGCTGTCTCTGCAGACCTACTCTTAGCTCTCCCTTTCAAAACAACAGTCCGGTTACTCAAGACAGCTGCTTACCAGTGATAAGAGCAGTCATCATCCTCATGGTATATATGTGATTGGCCATTGTAAAAGGACGATTTATGACTGGGCATTTCTTCAGCTCAGTGTATTCATGCTTTTTTTTTTTCATCTGACACCAACAATATAACTTTGATCAAATGTCCTAATTGAAACATGTAGGGTGGTAGTAACATTTCTGTGCATTTCTGTGGTACTTTCCTATTTCGGAATAGGTAAAGAGATCCCTGTTCTTAGCTTCTTATGGATTTAAGAAGAACTATGTTTAATAAGAGCAATGTTTCTCAACTTGGGGGTCGGGGCCCTCATGGGGGTCGCAAGGTGGGGTCAAAGGGGTTGCCAAAGACCATCAGAAAACACAGTGTTTTCTGTTCATCATGGGGGTTTTGTGTGGGAAGTTTGGCCCAAATCTATCGTTGGTGGGGTCCAGAATGCTCTTTGATTGTAGGTGAACTAGAAATCCCAGCAACTACAACTCCCAAATGTCAAGGTCTTTTTTCCCTCCACCAGTATTCACATTTGGGCATATTCAGTATTCATGCCAAGTTTGGTCCAGATCCATCATTGTGTCTGAATCCACAAGGCTTTCTGGATGAACTCCAAAATTCTAGTCAGTGCCTACCGAAACCTTCCAGTATTGTCTGTTGGTCATGGGAGTTCTGTGTGCCAATTTTCATTCAATTCCATCATTGCTGGAGTTCAGACAGTTCTTTGATTGTGTTGTTGTTCATTCGTTCAGTCGCTTCCGTCTCTTCGTGACCTCATGAACCAGCCCATGCCAGAGCTCCCTTTCGGCCATCACCATCCCCAGCTCCTTCAGAGTCAAGCCAGTCGCTTCAAGGATACCATCCATCCATCTTGCCCTTGGTTGGCCCTTCTTCCTTTTTCCTTCCCTTTTCCCCAGCATAATTGTCTTCTCTAAACTTTCCTGTCTTCTCATTATGTGGCCAAAATACTTCATCTTTGCCTCTAATATCCTTCCCTCCAATGAGCAGTTGGGCTTTATTTCCTGAAGTATAGACTGGTTGGATCTTCTCGCGGTCCAAGGCACTCTCAGAACTTTCCTCCAACACCACAATTCAAAAGTATCTATCTTTCTTGGCTCAGCCTTCCTTATGGTCCACCTCTAACATCCATAGATGACTACGGGGAATACCATTGCTTTTACTATGCAGATCTTTGTTGCCAGTGTGATGTCTCTACTCTTCACTATTTTATCGAGATTGGACATTGCTCTCCTCCCAAGAAGAAAGTGTCTTCTGATTTCCTGGCTGTTTGATTGTAGGTTAACTATAAATCCCAGCAACTACAACTCCCAAAGGATAAAATCAACCCCCCCCCCAACCCCACCAGTATTCAAATTTGGGCATATCGGGTATTTGTGGCAAATTTGGTCCAGTGAATGAAGATATATCCTGAGTATCAGATATTTACATTACAATTCATAACAGTCGCAAAATTACAAGTTGCAACTAAAATAATTTTATGATTGGGGGTCACCACAACATGAGGAACTGTATTAAGGGGTTGCGGCATTAGGATGGTTGAGAAACACTGGGTAAGAGGATGTCACCAACTGCCATCAAGTACTCTATCACACGGAGATGGCAAACTGGCATAGAATCAGGACTATCATCTTTGATCCCTATCACATAATGCAGTGCAATCTTCATTGCCGGTTTGCCACGTTCCCATGATGATGTTGACCTGAAACTACTGACAGGAAAAAAACATCAACAGCTTCTGATCGTGTCACATTGCCATAACCTACTTGATGCAATAATCCCAGCACTTTGGTGGTGGAATGTCGGTGAGGGCAGGGATGCGGTATTATGCTCCTTTCCCACTGTTTCCTCACTGAAAAAGAAATATTTCTTCTATGCATTTGTTTTTAAGTGCATTTCATGTAATTTCAAAGTTTCTTGAAACTTTGCAAAAGAGTTACACTGCTCACCCAGAACTGTGACCACAAGACCTCACACTGCCAAGGCGTTGCAGTTGCACAAGGGTCATTATGCTGGTAAGTTGCCACTATCCCTGGTTGCAGGAATGCTGGGGGGAAGTAGCTTCATGCAGTTGTCAAGGAAGACATGAATATAGCAATGCCTTTGTATCCATGTTCCCTTGCAATGGTATTGGGAATCCAGAGCCATACTGATAGTGAAGGTAACATGTAGCAACAATTGAAGCTAGTGATAGACTTAGAACTGCTGGTGTGAAAACTGAAGCGGGCTCCTGTACCTTTAATGGTAGTGTAGAAGAGGAAGCGTAAATAGATGTTGCATGTTACCTGGTTGCGTGACAACCAGCCTGGTTGAGGGACCACATCTCCTCCTATCAGCCCGCATGAGCCCTGAGATCGTCAGGAGAGGCTCTTCTCTTGGTACCTTACTTACTTACCTACTTACTGACTTAGGTGATCACTCGTTGGCCGAGTAGGATAGTCTTCCAGGATCAATGTTCTGGTGGGTCCATAGGTGACTGTGGAGCCCTATTCTTGATCTGCATCTTCTCCCGCAGTGGGGGCATTTGTTTCCAGGTGGAAGGCGGTCTCGGTCGGGGTTGGCTTGATGCGCCTTCCTCTTGCCACGTTTTTCTCTTTTGCCCTCCATTTGTGCCTCTTCAAATTCTGCAGCACTGCTGGTCACAGCTGATCTCCAGCTGGAGCGCTCAAGGGCCAGGGCTTCCCAGTTCTCAGTGTCTATGCCAGAGTTTTTAGAGGTTGGCTTTGAGCCCATCTTTATATCTCTTTTCCTGTCTACCAACATTCCGTTTTCCATTCCTGAGTTCGGAATAGAGCAACTGCTTTGGGTGATGGTGGTCGGGCATCTGGACAACATGGTCAGTCCAGCAGAGCTGACTGGGGAGGACCATCGCTTCAATGCTGGTGGTCTTTGCTTCTTCCAGCACACTGATGTTTGTCCCCCTGTCTTGTGATTTGCAGGATTTTCCGGAGGCAGCCCTGATGGAATCGTCCCAGGAATTTCATGTGACATCTGTAGACAGCCCACGTCTCACAGGCGTATAGCAGGGTTGGGAGGTCAATACATTTATAAACAAGCTCCTTGGTATCCCTATGGATGTCCCGGTCCTCAAACACTCTCTGCTTCATTCAGAAAAATGCTACACTCGCAGAGCTCTGGCGGTCTTTTATTTTGGTGTCTATGTTGACTTTGGTGGAGAGGTGGCTGCCAAGGTAGCGGAAATGGTCAACATTTTCTAATGTTATACCATTAAGCTGTATCTCTAGCATTGGAAAGGGATTGGCTGGTGACTGCTGGAAGAGCACTTTGGTTTTCTCGATGTTCAATGACAGGCCGAGCTTCTCATATGCTTCTGTGAAGGTGTTTAGGTTGGCTTGTAGATCTTCTTCTGAATGCGCACAGATGACTGTCATCAGCATACTGGAGTTCTATAACAGATGCTTTCGTAACCTTGGTTTTGGCTTTCAGTCTGCTGAGGTTAAACAGCTTGCCATCTGTCCAATAGATGATTTCCACTCCGATGGGAAGCTTCCCATCAACAAGATGAAGTATCATAGCGATGAAGATGGAAAATAAGGTTGGGGCAATAACACAGCCCTGTTACAATAACACACCACTGTCACAAGTATGGTTGGTGTGAATGAGAGAGGGGGACTTTTTGGTGGTGGTCCTGTGGCTCTGTTGATAAAGCTTCAGTTGAGACTCTTTTTCCCCATGATAATAATTCCTGAATGATTTACCTTTTCTAGGGATAGATTTCTTTCACTTCCTGCTGTTACACCCCTGTTCGTAACTACGAGTTGTTTGTAAGCTGGATGTTTGTAACTCGGGGACTGCCTGTGGTTGCTAACCTTTGATCCTCCAGGTACTTTGAACTTCAGTTCCCAGAATTCGTGACCATTGCACAAGCTAGCTGGGGCCTCTCAGAGTTGAAGTCCAAAACACCTGGATTACTAAAGGCTAAGAACTACTACTTTAGGACAGCAGTAAAGGTAAAGGTTGTCCCTGACATTAAGTCCAGTTGTGTCCAACTCTGGGCATTGGTGCTCATCTCCATTTCTAAGCTGAAGAGCCAGCATTGTCCGTAGACACCTCCAAGGTCATGTGGCCGGCATGACTCCATGGAGCACCGATGCCTGCATGGAGCGCTGATAATCACATTTGCACTTTGAGCTAATATGTTGAGCTAATAATAATAATAATAATAATAATAATAATCTTTATTTATACCTTGCCACCATCTCCCTGATGGGGACTAGGGGTGGCTTATATGAGGCCAAGCCCAAACAACAAATTCCAACAGAATAAAACCGAAAACGCAAACAATAAACAACAACATCATAATTACATAATGATGTTATCCCTTAGGAAGCAAGGGCAACTTCCTAAAATTGGGGACCTGCCTTAAGTTTCCCAGAACCAACCAGAGGATATGTTGCTACTTCTCCTGCATTTCTCTACCTATTGTTGCAGCTCTGTATCATGCAGGAAGGTGAGATTGTATCTCTCCCACATCACAGAGTCCTCTTAAGGGCGCTTCCACACAGCCATATAAACCAGAAAAGGCAGAAAATCCCACAATATCTGCTTTGAATTGGGTTATCTGAGTCCACACTGCCACATAATCAATTTCAAAGCAGATAATGTGGGGTTTTATTGAGCTGTGTGGAAGGGGCCTAAGACTGCAGGGTAGATCGTCACTTTGTCTTTGATTAATAAACGAATTATCATGAAATAAAGCCATGAGACAAAAAAAAAAAACTACTGTGAAGATCATAGAATCATAGAATCAAAGAGTTGGAAGAGACCTCATGGGCCATCCAGTCCAACCCCTGCCAAGAAGCAGGAATATTGCATTCAAATCACCCCTGACAAATGGCCATCCAGCCTCTGCTTAAAAGCTTCCAAAGAAGGAGCCTCCACCACACTCCGGGGCAGAGAGTTCCACTGCTGATGGTGGGAGACTATTCGTTGAAGGTCAATAAAGAATGGTGAAAAAGGTGAAGTGTGCTTTTGTGCCACATGATGCCCGTATTGCTGCCATCTTCAGGTGAGATAATGCTGGGATGTGCTCTGGCACATGAGGGTTTACAAGAGATTGCTCTAAGTTATATAGCTGCCTCTTTTTTCTTTTTTTTTTAAGCGGATGGGTAGTTCCAGTTTGTGCTTTGTTGCCTGCAGCCCCCTTGGCACTACTGATCTGGGAATCTCCCGTTCAAGGTAGAAGCAGTTGTACATCCAGTATTAAAAGGACAGTGGGCAGGATGTGAAGGCAGCCAAGGGAAGGCAACCACAGGGGTTGAAAACTTGTGATGAGATGCCATTGAGTACCAGCTGTTGAAGAATGGTCCACTCCCATCTACTATAGCCATCAAGTACCAACTGCAGCTATACCATTTAGACCTCTAGCAAGAAAAGGACACCTGAGCCCATAAAAGTAAGTGTAAAGGCCAAGGTTCGCAGCTTGGGAGTGATCCTGGATGCAGGTTTTTAGCTTGGGAGTGATCCTGGATTCATCGCTGAGCCTGGAACCCCAGGTCTCGGTGGTGGCCAGGGGAGCTTTTGCACAGTTAAAGCTTGTGCGCCAGCTGCGCCCGTACCTTGGGAAGTCTGTGGTCCACACACTGGTTACATCCCAAATAGACTACTGCAATGCACTCTACATGGGGTTGCCTCTGAAGACTGCTCAGAAGCTTCAGCTAGTCCAATGCTTGGCAGCCAGGTTGCTCACAGAAGCGGGGTGCAGCGAGCATACAGGTTCACTGGCTGCCTATTAGCTTCCGGGCTCAATTCAAAGTGCTGGTGTTAACTTATAAAGCCCTAAACAGTTCTGGCCCAGTTTACCTGTCCGAACGTATCTCCCCCTACAAACCATCTAAGGCCTTAAGATAATCTGGGGAGGCCCTACTCTCGTTCTCACCACCATCACAGTCGCGTTTGGTGGAGACAAGAGACAGGGCCTTCTCCATGGTGGCCCCTCAGCTATGGAATGCCCTCCCCAATGAGGTTGGATCTGACCCCTCCCCTCCTGACCTTCTAGAAGAAACTTAAATCCTGTTTATGGGATCAAGCATTCATAGAATAGTTGTTTTACTAAGACAAGATTTTTTGGACCCTACTTGGACTGCTTTGGATGACAATTTTAATTCTGGTGATTTTAATCTGGCGAGTGGATTTTAATGTATATTTCTAACTATTTTAATTGTATGGTTGTACTTATTATGTGTTTTCTATTATGTCTGGCATTGAATCGTTGCCTGTTTGGAAGCCGTTCTGAGACCCTCCTCGGAGGTTGAGAAGGACGGAGTATAAATGTTTACAGTCGTGATTGTTTTTATATTTTTTATATCTGATGTTTTTAATCTGTTGTGTTTTTTTTGGTAATTTTTGGGCTTGTCCCTTGTAAGTTGCCCCGAGTCCCCTTGGGGAAATGGTTGGTGGGATATAAAAATAAAGTTATTATTATTATTATATTATAAATAAATAAGTAAATAAGTAAATAAATAAAGTAGTGGTACTGAGTTGGGGCTTCCCCATCTCCAGCAACCTGGAATCAGTTAGCATAACTGTGTTGGTGCTATCCAAGGAGTAGAAGCAGTCCTGACCCCTGCATTGAAGCAGCCTCCCAACCCACAGTTCTGCTCCATGAATTTGAATCTTCTTTCACCCACATATGTCTGTGTGCATATACAAGCACTTCCTGACAACCCTAAGAGCTTAATATTTGCAGATCTTTCTTGTAATACTCATTGATTGCAAAGAACCACCATTAAGCTAAACAAGGAATGCTGGGGAACATTTCTATGTAGCCAGATAAATCAGAGAAGAAAGAAAAAGGCCTTCCTTCCTTTAATGATACTTTTGAGAACTTGTTGTTTAGGTAGGATGGTTCTTATATAATGAGTTGGGTTTTCTATCTCCCAATCTGTTGTGTTCTGAATTTTTAATGGTTTATGGTTTTTTGTTTATGTTTTTAACTGGCTTTAATTTATTTTGATAGTCCAGTCTCTTCACCTTTGTGTTTTGTGAATTTTAGCTATCCAAGCTGCCACAAAGTCCTGAAAAGGGGGAAATGCAGGAACTGTGTGGACCTTAGAACCATATGGTCTATCTTATGCAGGAAATAACAACAGTGGCAGCAACCACAACTCACCTAGACATGTTCTTATGCAATAAAATGTTGACATTTTATAAATGTTGGTCTCTTCTACACGCGATATAATCCAGATTGGGTTCTTGTAGGTTTTTCGGGCTATATGGCCATGTTCTAGAAGCATTCTCTCCTGACATTTCACCTGCATTTATGGCAAGCATCCTCAGAGAAACGTCAGGAGAGAATGCTTCTAGAACAGGGGTCCTCAAACTTTTTAAACAGAGGGCCAGGTCACAGTCCCTCAAACTGTTGGAGGGCCAGATTATATATATTTTTTAAAAAATGAATGAATTACTATGCACACTGCACATATCTATTAACAATTCAATAATTAAAATGAAGAACAATTTTCACAAATATAAACTTATTAGTATTTCAATGGGAAGTGTGGGCCTGCTTTTGGCTGATAAGATTGTTTCAAGTTGTTTTAGACTTAGGTTGACCCTGAGCGAAGGCTGGGTAAAGGACCTTGGCGGGCCGTATCCGGCCCCCGGGCCTTAGTTTGAGGACCCCTGTTCTAGAACATGGCCATATAGCCCGAAAAACCTACAAGACCCCAGTGATTCCAGCCATGAAAGCCTTCAACAATACATAATCCACATTATCAAAGCAGTTTATCCCTATTATCTGCTTTGAACTGGATTATCTGAGTCTACACTGCCATACAATCCAGTTCAAAGCAGATAATCTGGATTTTATACGATAGTGGGGCCTAAAATAAATTTCAAAGACATCTCCTTCTACAGGCATTCTTGGATGGAAAGGTTAAATCCAGGATATGAATGTAAAAGACATAGCAATTGGAATGGCAGGTTACGTTAGCTTCCTGTTGAAGACCTCAGAGAGAAGTTATGTAGAGATTATGGTTTGCTGCTGAACACCAAGCGTGATAGAAACCACACGACTCTAAGGTCTATCCACAAAGTGTTTCCTTTCGCAGTTTGGTAAATGTGGCCTTCCTATCTACAAAAGCTGTGATGCTCCTCTTGTGTGGCTGTTTCCTAGGTAATTGAACTCTTTTGTTGTTACTGTTGCTGTGCCACAAGTGTCGACAAGCCGTAGTATCACTTCTGTGTTGTGGGTTTTGAGAATGACATCCCAGTAACTATTGTGTTAGCGGTTTCTTTACCTCCTCATTCCTAGTATCATCTCACTTCTCAAAAGAACAGTTGAAATGCACAGACGGATGGATGGACAAACAGCTAGATAGTCACTTTCTCTCTGCTATTAGTCTGACCTCCAAGGTTTGTTGGAATGATAAACGTAGGAAAGAGGGGAATCATGTACATTTACTTGAGACATTTAGGGGATTTAAAGCACTGCAGAATTATTTTAATCCTTTAGTAGCATTTACAGATATTTTGATTCCATTTTATGGATAATATTTTAAGTGTCCTTATCCAGTACAGTGGAATCTCACTTTAAGAGCATTTTGAGTTGCAAGCTGTTGCTCAAACCAGCTTTTGTTTTGATATACGAGCAACATTTTGAGTAAAGAGCTAGTGCAAGAGGGATCCCTAACTCGAGAGTACAGGGCTTTAGGGTTCAAGGGACAGCCTCTGTGCCTCGTGCTCTTGTCTGCTTTGCTCTGCTTTGAGGAACTTTGGTTTAGTTGATTTTGTGTGATTTTTTATTCCTGGTATGTTTGGCTTCATGAAGAGAGAGAGGGAAAGAAAGCAAGAGAGGGAGGGAGGCTGGAATAAGTACAGTATGAAGAAAAGGCTGCTTCTGCCTCTTCACTTTGTGCTTCCTTGCCACAACTTTGTGCTCCTGCTATTTTAAAGTTGATCTTTATTTGTTTACTGTTCTATGTGAATGTGCATTTATACATTATTTGTTATTTCTTATTTTCTTATTTTAAAACACATAATTAAAAAAAGGGGGGGGGGGGTGTTTCAGGAGGCCGGAATGGATTCACAGCATTTCAATGAAAATTTGCTTTTGGAAATTTGCTTGGCAGGGGGTTGGACTGGATGGCCCATAAGGTCTCTTCCAACTCTATGATTCTACAGGCAAACTTTCAATGCCTTATTACAATGAAATACAATGAAACACAAATCCACAGACAAAGAATTCTCCTTTCATTTCCAGCTCTGGAGGTGGTGCTTATCTCCATTTCCAAGCCAAGAAGCTTACATGGCCGGCATGCCTGCTTGAAGTGTCTTTTTGCCTTTTCCCACCGAAGCGCTGGGGAATTGATCTATTCACATTCATGTTTTTGAACTGCTAGGTTGGCAGGAGCTAGGGTTAACAGTGGGAGCTCACCCTGTCCCGCAGATTTGAGCTGCCAATCTTGAGGTCAGCAGTTCATCAGCACAAGGATCATTATTAGGAAAAAGGATCACAATTGTGCCCAGTGCTTGCAACTATGCAACTATTTCTTTATTTTGCAGACACTTGCTGTGGAATGCTAGCTGTTGGCCAGCAGAATTGCACCACTCCATGAATCAGCACTTCGAGTCTGTAGAGGGATGATATGTGTTATTTGAAGTTTATTATTTCTAAGATCTGGTGTATACATGGATTTAATGTACATTTACAAACATATGGTGCTTAGTATCATAGCCAACAACCAATGTAGTCTCTCAACCTAAATGTGCATATCCTCTTAGCATGTGCATATACCTTCAAGTCATTTGTTGACTTATGGCGATCCTATGAATTTCATTAGATTTTCATAGGCAAGATTTTATTGCATAATAGTGTAATGTTTTGTTGTATTATTGCTTATGTTTTTGATTTGCTTGCATCGTATTGTTATTGTTTGTTGTTGTTATGTTGAGGCCTTGGCCTTTGTAAGCCGCATCGAGTCCTTCGGGAGATGCTAGCGGGGTACAAATAAAGTTTAATAATAATAATAATAATAATAATAATAATAATAATAATGTGGTTGGGCAATGGCCTTCCACACCACTTGCTGTTTGTTGGTGGTCTATCATTAGGGTTGATTCTGCTTACCTTCTAAGATCAGATGGAATATAGTGCTGTTAGGCTATTTAAGCTTAGACTAATATTGTATTATTCGTTACTGTTTTCTGTCGTTTATTCTGCCTTTCCACTACAAAAGAGTGCTTACTCCTTATGCTTTGATCTTCTGCTGAAATAAAGAGTTCTTCCAGATGGAGGACTCTGAGTGCTACTCAACTTTTCCGCAGTTGACTTTCCACACTTTGGTGATGATGAGGAACCACCATTTCCTTGTGTATACCCTGCTACGTTCGATGCACATTAGAGAGATGTAACATCAAGTGTTGTGGAGGGGGAAGGAGAAAATCCATTTCACAAGATATTTTAAAAACTTTAATCCTCCTTCTTCAATATCAAAGTCAATAGTCTCTAATGTATTACAAGCCTCTGTATTGTCTATTTCTCTATGGTTGCAGATTTATTTATTTATTTATTTATTTACAGTATTTATATTCTGCCCTTCTCACCATGCAGGCGACTCAGGGCAAATTACAATGTACATATACATGACAAACATTCAGTGCCATAGACACACATCATATACAGACAGACACACAGAGGCTATTTAACATTCCAGCTTTTTCATGAGGGTATTGTGGCCACCAGGGGAGCTGTCATGTCACCATCCATTTATGACAGTGATGAAGTACTTCCTCATTCTTTGCATGCTTGCTGGAGATTTTTATGGCGTCGTAAATTGGCCTCCCCGCATAAGCGGTACCTAAATTTCCTACTTGACAGATGGAACTGTCTTTCAGGCTGCAAAGGTTGACAGCAAGCTACACAAATTGGTCGGAAGCTCACTCCAACCTGGGCTGGCTTCGAACTCATGACATTTTGGTCAGTAGTGATCTTAATGCAGCTGACTCCCAGCCAGCTGTGCCACAGTCCCAGTGCAAATTACTATAATAGCATAGGGT
Source organism: Anolis sagrei ordinatus (assembly GCF_025583915.1). Lineage (NCBI taxonomy): Eukaryota > Metazoa > Chordata > Lepidosauria > Squamata > Anolidae > Anolis > Anolis sagrei. Next base: position 90,598,627 of record NW_026846588.1, read on the forward strand.
GGATCAAAAAGTTATGTCTCCCTCGCTCTAACTTTTATTTTGTTCACAACTTCTGGATTATCTCTGCATTTTATGATATAGGTAACCTTACTCTACTGATCTAGTCTTTTCTTTTTCCGATTGACTGATTAGAACCAGGAATTTGAAGTGGGGGAAAAGAGTTATCATTGAATTTCTGGCAAAAAAAGGTTGTGCATCTAAGGAAATCCATAATTGCTTGAAGAATGTTTACAATTTGGCCTCTTCTGACTTTGACCTGTTTGGACCTCTGAAAGACAATCTACGTGGTTTCAGATTCAATGACTTGAATGATGTTAAAACAGCTTTAAAATTATGGCTCATGAAGCAAAACCCTGAATTTTTCCAAAATGGTTTTGATGCCTGGGTTAAACAATAGTGCAAATGTGAACTAATTGATGGTGACTATGTTGAAGGGTAGTTTTACGTAGAGGACAGTTCGGCTATGATCTGTAACAATTTCTGCTGTTATATGTTCACTCATAATATTTTTATGATTCAGGAGGCAAAACTTTTTTACCCACCCTCATATTATGTCAAGAATTTAAGTATTTATGTTTATTTAAGATCAGAAATGTGTATCAGATATGTTTCATAGGAGAAAGAAACATAGCTAAAATGTCAATGACCAGAAAGGCAATGGATTATTAAATTTACCCTTCTTATCCTTAAGTAATCATTCATGTGATCATTTGATCTTACTAAATGGAGGAGGTACTTGAATGTGCAGCTTTTATCATCCACAATAAGAATGACAAGTAGTTTTGGGAATTGTAGTTAATAACATATTGGAGTAAGGGAAACTGAAATGCTGCCAGTCATTCCTGCATGAGTAGTGTCCTGCACTAAAACTAATCAACAAGCCATAGGAAAGTGGTTGGGTTTGTCTTTTCTGTTTTAATGGAATGTGAAAAATATTTCTGTGGGCATTGATTAGGTCATAGAATCGGATTATCATAGAGTTGGAAGAGACATTGTGGGCCATCCAGTCCAAGCACCCTGCCAAGAAGCAGGAAAATCGCATTCAAAGCACCCCCGACAGATGGCCATCCAGCCTCTGCTTAAAAGCCTCCAAAGAAGGAGCCTCCATCACACTCCAGGACAGAGAGTTCCACTGCTGAACAGCTCTCACAGTTAGGAAGTTCTTCCTAATATTCAGGTGGAATCTCCTTTCCTGTAGTTTGGTACCATTCTTCAGAATCCTTGTTTCCAGGGCAGCAGAAAACAAGCTTTCTCCCTCCTATCTATGACTTCCCCTCACATATTTATATATGGCCATCATGTCTCCTCTCAGCCTTCTCTTCTGCAAGCAAAACATGCCCAGCTCTTTAAGCCACTTCTCATAGGGCTTATTCTCCAGATCCTTGGATCATTTTAGCCACCCTCGTGTCAACATCTCCCTTAAATTGCGGACACAATGTGATTCCAGGTGTGGTTAGACCAAGGCAGAATAGAGAAGTAGCATGACTTCCCTGGATCTAGACACTAGACTATTGATGCAGGCCAAAATCACATTGGCTTTTAAAGCTTTGAATCCCCTTCAGGTTGAGAAAGGGAAGGGTAAGTAAATATAGTAAGTAAGTAAATAAATATCGGGCAAATTTCATTGTTCTCCATCTCCACCAGCCAGTCTTTTCAGAAAAGGCCACTGAGTGAATGACTAATTGAAGGGTACTAGTTGGTGGCTTTCAACCAGGGGCTTGGCTCCAGAATAGCAAATCATACAGTTGGAAGAGATCTTGGGTTATCCAGTCCAACCCCCTGCCAAGAAGCAGGAAAATCTCATTCAAAGCACCCCTGACAGATGGCCATTCAGCCTTGGCTTATTTATTTATTTATTTATTTATTTACACCATTTCTACCCCGCCCTTCTCACCCCCGAGGGGGGACTCAGGGCAGCTAACACAGGCAACAATTCAATGCCAACAGTATCAAGAACAACAATATAAAACAACAATATAAAATCCTATTACATAACAATTAAACAGTGATATTAATTAAAATTACATAATCACATAGAACATATCACATAATCACAAGTCATATAGCCGTTTCCAATTTTCATAACAATCCTATTGTCCAAGTTCAATGCCTAAAGTGCTGCTGTGCCCACTAGCCAAAGGCCTGGCTCCAAAACCACGTCTTTAGTTTTTTCCTAAAAGTAAGGAGGGAAGACACCAAACTAATCTCACTGGGGAGCAAATTCCACAAGCGGGGGGTCACCACCGAGAAGGCCCTGTCCCTCGTCCCCACCAGACGCGTTTGAGACGCTGGTGGGACCGAGAGCAGGGCCTCCCCAGTAGATCTTAAATTACGAGGTGGAACGTAGAGGGAGAGAGAGATACATTTGAATAAGTAAGCTGGACTGGAGACGTCTAGGCTTATATAGGCCAAGACCAGCACTTTGAATTGTGTTTGGAGGTGGTCTGGCAGCCAGTGGAGCTGATGCAGCGGGGGGTGGTATGCTCCCTGTATGGCGCTCAGGTGAGTAATCTGGCTGCCGTCTGTTGGACTAGTTGAAGTCTCCGAACAGTCTTCAAAGGCAACCCCACGTAGAGTGCATTGCAGTAATCTATTCGGGATGTAACCAGAGCGTGGACCACTGTGGCCAAGTCAGACTTCCCAAGGTATGGGTGCAACTGGCGCACAAGCTTAAAAGCCTCCAAAGAAGGAGACTCCACCACACTCTGTGTTCCATTGCTGAACAACTCTCACAGTTAGGAAGTTCTTCCTAATGTTCAGGTGGAATCTCCTTTCTTGTAGTTTGAAGCCATTGTTCCATTGCGTCCTAATCTCCAGGGCTGCTGAAAATGAGCTTGCTCCCTCCTCCCTATGACTTCCCCTCACATATTTATACATGACTATCATGTCTCCTCTCAGCCTTCTCTTCTGAAAAGAGAGCCTTTTTGTCTCTAAAAATTAAAGTCCCTTTTGGATTTGGCCCAACGGCTTTCCACAAAAGTCTCTCTTCCCCACTGCCTCCAACATAAACTACCAGGAACAAGACAAACTTGGCATCTAATCAAAAAGTGTGTTTAACTAGTGATTCATTAGTGTGTACAAAAATCGCTAACTTTCCTTGGAACCACTACCTGAACACAAAAGAGAAGCCTTCCATTACCATAACTCATGTAAAGTGAAGATTAAACATTTTAACATAGACAGCGCCTTAATCCCGTGAACCTTATTTATGTCTAGATGTAGTGTGATTGGCAATAAACAGCCATTTGAGAAGTCGTAACCCAAGAAAATCATTGTCAAGTGGCTTTAGAGTTGCCTATAAATTTTTCCTTGATGACCTGAAAGCTGTGTACCACGGCCCAGTTAAATATTTGTATTAGGGACTTCTGCCTTTAACAGACTAATTAAAAAGAAGGAATTCTTTGATTCTATCTCCAATCTTTCCAGTTCTAATCTCCCTCAAGAAAAGTCTACTGCATAAATGGAAGTAAAAACATCCCTCCAAGAAACCAGGACTTTTACTACATTGCAATAAACCCAGGCACTAAAAACAGTAAATGTAAGTGAAGTGACTTAATGATGCTGTGTGGTTACAACCCCATTAAACAGGGTTGTACACAGAAAACTACAAATTGTTTAAGAAGATAATATAACAGGGAATAATAGCACTGAAAGAAAATGATCAGATTTAAGCAAAGACAGGTGTTTTGAAGAGAATCCAATGTATTTTTTTAGGTTAACTTTCTGTGACATGATCATGTTTAATCTGTAGTGAAAATAAGCAAAACAAACTCATTTAAAAATGATAGACTTGAGATTCTAGGGAGAAAATTTGCTCTTTTTTATTTTAATGCAAACTTAACTTTTCCTGTACTTTCTAATTAATGCATAAACTGAAACTCTGTTGGCTTGTGACAACTGTACAATTGTCACAATTGTCACAATTCTGTAAAACTTTTATGTGTTCTCCAATTTTAAAAAAATCACACAATAATACCAATATTATGAAAAAGTCACATACACTGCCACATATTAGTAAAATGATGTACAAAATGCCTTATTCTAAAAAAACACACCTGCAAACACATTGCATTTAAAATGTGAGGATAAATCTACACAAAATTGCACTCAAGTATACGTAATTTTTTTAAAAGACACCTATATAAATAAAAATGTAATATTCTTTTGTGGGATTAACATAACTCAAAAACCACTGGACAAATTGACACCAAATTTGGAAACAATACACCTATCAGGTCAACAAGTGACCATCACTCATAAAAACACTGAAAAACACAGCAAAAGAGACTCGAAAAAGCCTATAAATAAAAAATACATTACAATGCTTGCACAAAACCACACACACACATATATATGCAAACATACATATATACACATATACACAAATATATATACACACAAAGCACATATACACAGACTGGGCCACAGCAACGCATGGCAGGGGGTGGCTAGTAAATAATAAAAATGAATATACTTTATTTATATCCCGCCCTATCTCCCCGAGGGGACTCAGAGCAGTTATCCAAGTTTCCAATTAACAAAAACTCACAAATGAGAAGTTGAAAGAAACTGAAGTTAGATTTAGTCAACTTAAGTCTAAGAAACTATGGTTCCTCTTCTTTTACGAGCTTCCACTTTCATTATGTCCATTTTGGTGACAAAATGTATAGATCTATTCTTTTTGACATGCTCTTCTCTAATTTCCTGTTTTCTCTGTTTTGCCTTTCATACATGCTGAAGAAGGCATTCAGGAGGCAGCTGCTGCTTACCTTGCCTGTTGTAGGCAGGCACACATGACTATATTTGGATGGGCTACAGCAGAATCTAAGGACCTCATCCCATTAGGAGCACAAAGCAAGGGGAATCATCTTCTTATTCAATAAGATGCAGGGTTAACCTTAAGAAATGGGGCTACAAAGTAGAGTGCATGGCATGCGAGTGTGGAGGAGAGCAAACCACAGACTTCTTATTACAATGCAGTTTGAGCCCTGACACATGCACAATGGAGGACCTTCTTGCAGCGACACAAGTGACCAGCTTCTGGCCAAAGGAAATTTAGTATAAGGCCAAGTTTTAAACTTTGTTTGTGGTTTTCCTATACATTATACATGTATTCTCAATTTGCTTCTGACACGATAAATAAATAAATATCATTTCATGCCCTTCTGCTTTTTTCTGGAAAAATTGATAATTCTTTTGCTGCCATCACATATGATGTACTCTGTCCATTTCTACAGAAATCCCCAGCTTTCAGACCTATCACATGGGCAAGTGTATTCTCCACCCATATCCCTCCCTCCTTTCCTTTCTTTTTTAATTAAAAAAAGGGAAACCTCAGAATAGTGGAAGTCCAAAATCTAGATCTGATAATATAGCTACAGCAAATGGGTAATATATCAAAATTCTGCAATTCCTGCAGAATAGGCTCAATTATTTTTTTAATTGCTGTAAAAGTTCAATGTAAGAGGATTATTGGCAAGAAATAGAGCATCAAGGTACATTTTGAGACCGCCTATAGGAACAACCACACCCTGACATCACAACAAGGATCTACAACAGGGGAATTTAACAATTCTCATCCCAGGTAAAAAATAAGCACCTTTACCAATTTCTGTGCAAATTGGGAGTACTGAAGACAATTACTCTCTGATTCCAAAAATCTGTTTCTACACAGTTTAAACACATTTTTAAGACAGGGTTCCAGGGGCAACTAGTGGAAATAGTTTTGCATCATATGATGGACTTCATGAGATTCTGTCTTTAAAATGTTTTGAAAGTGTGTAGAAATGGAAGGAACCCTTTATCTGATGAGGTCCCTAGTCTTTACCAATTCAAGCTTTATAGTATTGGTCACTGCAGACATGATGCTCCAACCCAATACCAAGCACCATTGTTTCTTCAGCCCTCCTTTACTATTTCCCCAATGTCAATACCACCAAAACCTTCCAGTTAGATGTGAACAAACGAGAAATGGAGGACTGGGCAAGTGTACATCCTTGTCACATGCTTTGTTAATTGAGTTTTGCTAGTAATGTATATTATTCATTTGTTCAGTTGTTTCTGACTCTTTGTGACCTCATGGACCAGCCCACACCAGAGCTCCCTGTCAGCTGTCACCACCCCCAGCTCCTTCAAGGTCAATCCAGTCACTTCAAGGATGCCATCCATCCATCTTGCCCTTGGTCGGCCCCTCTTCCTTTTGCCTTCCATTTTCCCCAGCATCATTGTTTTCTCTAAGCTTTCCTGTCTTCTCATTATATGGCCAAAGTACTTCACCTTTGCCTCTAATATCCTTCCCTCCAATGAGCAGTCAGGCTTTATTTCCTGAAATATGGACTGGTTGGATCTTCTCGCAGTCCAAGGCACTTTCAGAACTTTCCTCCAACATCACAGTTCAAAAGCATCTATCTTCCTTCGCTCAGCCTTCCTTATGATCCAGGTCTCACATCCGTAGGTGACTATGGGGAAAACCATTGCTTTAACTATGTGGATCTTCATTGCCAGTGTGATGTCTTCATTGTCAGTGTAATGTATAGGGTTGACAGATCAGGGCTGCCTGAAACTGAAAGGGTCAACACCTTGTGTGTTTGTGTGTCTTCAAGTTGTCTGTCAACATACAGCAACCCTGTGGATTTCATTAGATTTTCTTAGGCAATTAATATCCACACTTTTTTCAGTTCCTTTCTATGAAACCAATGGGATTTTCTTCTGAGGATAGATGCATATGAATGGGCTGCATGGCAATAGACTTTTGAACTGTCCAGGTCCTTCTACATTGGGGCAAGGAACTTGTAGCTCTCCAAATGTTTTGGACTACACTTTTCATCATGGCTCACAGCCATTGCTTCAAAATATCTAGCAATGGATAACTCAAGAATTCCCAAGAACTGGGTTGTTGTAGGTTTTTTCGGGCTATATGGCCATGGTCTAGAGGCATTCTCTCCCGACGTTTCACCTGCATCTATGGCAAGCATCCTTAGAGGTAGATGCAGGCGAAACGTCAGGAGAGAATGCCTCTAGACCATGGCCATATAGCCCGAAAAAACCTACAATAACCCAGTGATTCCGGCCATGAAAGCCTTCGACAATACATTCCCAAGAACGTTTGTTCCACAGTTGAAAAGTTTCTGTGGTCAATGGAACTGGAATCCACTTAGTCTGTTGGTGACAGGGTGAACTATTCCCACTGTGAGCTGAGTGTTATGGGCTCAGAAGAACTTTTGAATTAGTTCATTAAGATAATGGTCCCAATGCAGTAGTTGCTGTGGCAGATGGTGCGGACAAATTGCTCTCTTACCTAGTGCAAGCTTTATATTCACAGTATTAACTGGTTTTAGGGTGAGTGGGGAGTTTTAAACCATATGTGTGAAAACCCCGTAAGCTGTTCATGAAATCTGCAGCCCTTCATCATACTGACCTCTACCACTCAAACATCTTTCACAGCTCCATCAATCATAACACAAATGCAAGCCCTATGTAAATCTTATCAGACCTACTAAAATAATGGGATTCATGTTTACAAGGTGTCGAGGGAGTTTAGAAGCTTTGATAGTCGATCCCAGACAGTCAATAAATAGAGAGACTTTTACACTGCCAGTAGGAGCCTAGCTAAACTATCTAATCTTGGAAATGACAGACAACACAATGAACTCTGAACTTAATCTCCTACAAACACAGCCAACTGTTTAAAGGGTTATTTAGCTCCAGTGTCTATTTTGGAAAGAAAAAAAATCAGTGACTGGTATCCTCTTAGTGCAGTGTGCTGGTCTAGGACAGGTGCAGCTGCTGGGATGGGAGGCATGCAGGAACTGGAAAAGTCGGCTGCTCTGAGATGAATAGGTCTGTCCCGGTGTCTTGTTAGAGATATCCGTAGGCATACCTTACACCAGTGTTTCTCAACCTGCTTAATGCCATGACCCCTTTGTTCAGTTCCTCATGTTATGAATCGTAATGTAAATATCTAATATGCAGGATGTATTTTCATTTACTGGCCCAAATTTGGCACAAATACCCGATATGCCCAAATTCGAATACTGGTGGGGTTGGGGGGGGGGGTTGATTTTGTCATTTGGGAGTTGTAGTTGCTGAGATTTATAGTTCACCTAGAATCAAAGAGCATCCTGGACTCCACCAATGATGGAATTGAACCAGTCTCAGCACACAGAACTCCCAGGACCAACAGAAAATACAGAAAGGGTTTGGTGGATATTGACCTTGATTTTTGGAGTTGTAGTTCACCTACATCCAGAGAGCACTGTGGATTGAAATAATGATAGATCTGGACCGAACTTGGCACAAATACTCAATATGCTCAAATGTGAACACCGGTGGAGTTTGGGGAGTTTGACATTTGGGAGTTGTAGTTATTGGGATGTATAGTTCATCTACAATCAAAGAGCATTCTAAACCTCACCAATAATAGAACTGAACCAATCTTGGCACATAGAACTCCCATGACCAGCAGACAATACACAAAGGGTTTGGTGGATATTGACCTTGAATTTTGGAGTTGTAGTTCACTTACATCCCGAGAGCACTTTGGATTCAAACAATGATGGATCTGGACCTAACTTGGCACAAATACTCAATATGCCAAAATGTGAACACTGGTGGAGTTTGGGGAGTTTGACATTTGGGAGTTGTAGTTACTGGGATGTATAGTTCATCTACAATGAAAGAGCATTCTGAACCTCACCAATGATAGAACTGAACCAATTTTGGCACACAGAACTCCCATGACCAACAGAAAATACAGGAAGGGTTTGGTGGGCATTGACATTGAGTTTTGTAGTTATAGTTTACCTACATCTAGAGAGCACTGTGGATTCAAACAAGGATGGATCTGGACCAAACTTAGCACAAATACTCAATATGCCCAAAATGTGAACACTGATGGAGTTTGGGGAGTTTGACATTTGGGAGTTGTTGTTGCTGGGATGTATAGTTCACCTACAATCAAAGAGCATTCTGAACCTCACCAACGATAGAATTGGGCCAAACTTCCCACACAGAGCCACCATGACCAATAGAAAATACTGTGTTTTCTGATGGCCTTTGGCAACCCTTCTGACACCCCCCTTGCGACCCCCCCCCCGGGGGTCCCGACCCTCCAGGTTGAGAAACGCTGCCTTACACTGTAGATGTCATTCTTTGGATGCTATGTAGGGCTGGTCTCTTTTTCCTCCCTTGACCCATTGCCCCCTTACTGAAAAATCTCTGAAGGCATTCCACACAATCATTCTGGCTTTGTAACAAGCAGGAGGACAAACCATCTGGCTATGTCTCTGTAACCAGATGCAAAATGATGCCACCAGCACTGAGATCTGCTAGGGTCCTATAGATCTCCCAGTACTGCTGTAAATGCAACTATATATAGAGAAAATATAGATTTGAGGGCATATTGATAAGTTATTGAGAATATTTTTTTTTTTACCTGAGTGAACACCTCCCTAGTAATCCCTAGGTCCTCCAGTAAGACTGTTTAGTCATAGGGATTTCTAGTGAGGTGTTTGCTGTAGGAATCTCTAGATCCTTCACATGAACAACCTCTGTCAGATATTCCTAGAGAGATCATATTAATCAAATCCACAAACAATCAAATTTGCAAATCTCCCACCTGGAGAAAATATTAAGGGGGTTTTAGTGCATGGAAATGTGCCATGAGGTATGCCAAGGATTTGTGCAATATTTATGCCCATTGGCTACAGTCAATAGTTTGGGGAAGGCACTAACTTTCAATCTCATCACATTATCTATGGAATTCAGCACACAACGTGGTCAATCTGGCATGGGGAACATGTCTCCCCATGCCCCACATCATTTGGCTTTACCTCATTCCATGAGAGGGAGCATCCACTGCCCGGCTTCCCCCCGTTGTTGGCTATGCATCATGGAAAGCCTACCATATTGCTGTGATGGCGACATATTACGTTCCTACTCTACTTGCAACACGGAGCCCTGCCAGAAGTAGTTTGACGTCATGCGATGGGAGCTGGCATGCTCCGAGAAGTAAGCAGAGTAGGACCATCGTATGACAGGCCATTTAGCCCATCTGATGAAGTCCTAGACCACTAGTTTGAGTAGCACAGATCTAACTAATTGTCCAAATACAATACTATATGGCAAGGAAACTGTCCTATCTTCAACAATGAATAGTTGTAGATATATTCGACAATGTTCTATGTACCTTCCATAAGCTCCCTCTTGCTTTTATTTTGACGAATATGCATGACAATGCCTGTCTTCATAGGGACAACGGTTTTAGAAAGTATTACAGAAAACATTTCCTCTTTCAATAATTCCTAAGATTCATTTTCACCTTGTCCAAGAGAGTGAAACCATGAGACTCAAAACTACAAGGACAGCATGTATTCCTCCCATGCCTTCAGTAAACCTTTTTGACTTTTAAGTCCTTAGGGATTAGTATTACTCAATGTTCTGGCGTATATTTGAGGAGAAACATTGGGTATTTCTTTTCCACCACAATATTTATTTGGCAAGCAAATAATTCCATAGTTGCATAACGGCCCTGAATTAACCAAGAAGGAAGGAAACTATGTAGTTTATAATAAAGAGGAACTCAAAAACTGCTCTGTAGATGGAGTTCTTTTGAAAAATTCTAGGAAGTTTGTAATGTAAACCTCATGTATTTTGTTGATGAATTTGACAGAAAGCTTGCGCTGTCAGGAAGTTCCTTTGAATGTTTGGTCTATATCTTTGTTTCTTGTTGCTTTAGCTAAACACTAGAAAGAGTCTTCTGGTGAAACAGGCTGCTTCAACACTGAAACGTAGAATTGGTTGGGTTATTTTGTGGCTTTTTTCGGTGTCAGGAGTGACTTGAGAAACTGCAAGTTGCTTCTGGTGTGAGAGAATTGGCCGTCTGCAAGGACATTGCCTAGGGGATGCCTGGATGTTTGATGTTTTACCATCCTTGTGGGAGGCTTCTCTCATGTCCCCACATGGGGACCTGGAGCTGACAGAGGGAGCTCATCCATGCTTCCCCCAGATTCAAACCTCCAATCTGTCGGTTTTCAGTCCTGCTGGCACAAGGGTTTAACCCATTGCACCACCGGGGCTCCAATTGGAAGGTATTATTGCACTCTCCTTTCTCAGAGATTTTAAAGGAGCTGATTTATTGTCATATAGTGAAAGCACGACTCGTATACCTTTTAAAACATGTGATTACTTCTTTAACAGAAAAAAACAGGAACAAAATGGAAGGGGTAGGGATATGTTCCCATGCCACAAAAGAACAGTTCAACATGTTTCAGCAAAGCTTTTACTCAAAACCAACAATATGTGCATGTGAAATGAAACAACCATGTCAGGAAAGCCTGGTATAAGTAAAGAAAAATGTTGTGACCCTGCTAGAGATGACTTGAAGACTTTTTCCAAAATGCATCCAAAGTTAAACTTCATTCTCTCCTGACGTTTCACCCACATCTAGGGCAGGCATCCTCATGGGTTGAGAGGTTTGTTGGAAACTCTACAAGCTCTACAAGTATGTGTCCAAAATTGCAATTTACTCTCTGTTGTATACTGTCAAGTGTATGCTCTTGCTCTTGCTCCTAGTTATCTTGTCAGTTGGAAATCTCATGCATTTGCTTTACCTCCCGAAATCATTTTTGAAATGTTGTGTGAAAACCAGACAATGCCAAGACTAAATATTTTATTCCAAACCAATGTTGACTCTTCTTTTTGGGGCAATCTCCTCTAAGCCTGGCGACTAAACACTCAAGAGCTGCTAATAAAGAAGGTTAATAGGCAATGAGTAATGCAATTACGTTACTGCTGTTTCTTTCCACAGTCTCTTTAGTGACCATCATCACCTGTTTGAGTCGTGGATTACAGTGAGTAAATTAGATGCAGAGATCCCGTTACATTGCTCCATAAGCATGGTCAACAGTTGCCAAAAATGCAGAAACCTTATTTGCTCATTCAGCCATTCCAATTGCAAATGTGGACACCCACTGATGACAACTGGAAAACAAGGCCAGGAATAGTTTTAAGGAAAGTCCTGTATTTTCACCACTATTGCTGCAAATGGTGTTGTTCTCAGAAGAAAAGAGGGAAGGCAATATAATTGGGCATCAGTCTTTGATGACACTCTTTGCATTACTAGTGACTTGAAAAGAATATAGTCTGCCTATAACATATTTTTAAAAAATCAAAGTCAGAAACTGCAATGAGGTTGCTGGACAATAATTTGTTCATGGTGCACTTTTCTCTTGGTTTGTAGCTTGCAGACAAAGCAACTGATTTTAAAGTGGATCTAAGTTATTTTAATGTTTGTGTATATTTTTGGTTTTAGGTCCTGGCACTGAATGTTTACTGTATATATGTTGTGCTCCACCCTGAGTCCCCTGCAGGGTGAGAAGGGCGGAATATAAATCTATATAAAGAAAAATGTAATGTTCGTTTGTGGTATTGACATAACTCAAAAACCACAGGATGAATTGACACAAAATTTGGGCACAATATACCTATCAGGCCAACAAGTGACCATCACTCATAAAAACACTGAAAAACAAAGTGGAAGAGACTTTAAAAGCCAAAAAACAAAAAATTAATTACAACGCATGCGCAAAACCACACACACATATATATGCAAAAACACATATACAGAAATATATACACACAAATATACACACATACAAAACACATAAACACAGACTGGGCCACAGCAACTAGTCCATAGCAAAGTGGGTAGGAGACTGCTAGTGTTTTAAATAAATAATAAAATTAATAAAAAATGTAAAAATGATCCTCAAAACCCAATGTTTGATGAAGCCTGACTCTGAGAGTCAGAACTGATTTGAAGGAACATAGCAACCACAAATTTATGAATTTATGAAGCTACAGTCGGCATGTCAAAGTTCACAAGAATGGGGTTTGGATTCCAGAACTTGCTTCAAAACCAGCCGTGCCCTGCAACGTTTTTTTGGAACAATACGACTTTTATTCATGACTAGCCGTCCACTGCCACGCATTGCTGTGGCCCAGTCTGTGTATATGTGTTTTGTGTGTGCATATATTTGTGTATATGTGTATATTTGTATGTTGGTGTATATATGTAGTTTTGCGCATGTGTTGCAATGCATTTTTTTGTTTTTTAAGTCTCTTCTGCTGTGTTTTTCAGTGTTTTTATGAGTGATGGTCACTTGTTGGCCTGAGAGGTATATTGTGTCCACATTTGATGTCAATTCGCTCAGTGGTTTTTGAGTTATGCTAATCCCACAAACGAATATTACATTTTTATTTATATAGATTGAGTAAACTATAACCAGACTACTCATTAATAAGAATTAAGGGTAAGTTGTTAATAGAGTGCATGTGAATTTTCTACTTGCTTGGGTTCCACAGTTTGTGGACGGTAGTTGCTTCTAGGGAAGTAGGGCAACAGATGCCTCCACTGTAGAATAAACACAGTGAACTGTCATGGCTCAATGTGATAGGATCATGGAGGACTTGTAGTTTAGCATACTCTACCAAAGACTGCTGATGTCTCACCAAACTACCATTCCCATAATTCCATTGCTTTAAGCTATGGCTGTTACAATTCTACACTGTAGCTGCACCTTTAGTCTGAGCCTCCTTCCACACAGCTGAACTGGAATATGGCAGTGTGGACTGAGATAACCCAGTTCAAAGCAAATCTTGTGGGATTTTCTGCCTTTATATTCTGGGTTATATGGCTGTTTGGAAGGATCCTAAGTATTTAGTGGTGCATAAGCTTGGTTTGGTTTTCCCTTAACATTAAGTCTAGTCGTACCCAACTCTTCTCCATTAGGCCAAAGAGCTGGCATTGTCTGTAGATGCCTCCAAGGCCATGTGACCAACATGACTTCATGGAATGCCGTTACTTTCCTGCAGAAGCAGTACCTATTGATCTACTCACATTTGCATGTTTTCAAACTGCTGGTTGGTAGAAGCTAGGGCTAGCAGTGGGAGCTCACCCTGCTCTCAGGATTTGAACCGCCAACCTTGGTGGGAAGCAATATTCTAAGTCAGGAAATTTTGGTCTGCCAAAAATTGCAATATTTTTTTAAAAATATTTTACTCTTTACTCAAATTATTTACATTATTTTTGCTCAATATAACAATGAGCTGCTATGAGATGCATTTTGTGATGTCATGAAATGGATACATGTTAACATTTCATGTATCCATTTCAGGTCTCTGTTTTCTTCCTTCTCCCTTTTCGTGTGTAACTCGACAAAAATGTGCAGTTAAAAAAAATGAGGAATTGGAAAGGTAATAGATGAGCAGCTAAAAAATTGGAAAAATGAGATCATGTTGTGCATATATATGCATTTATTAATATAGTGCACCATTGGTATCCACTGCAGTTTTATTCACGAATACTGAAGACCAGGGATACTAAAGGCCAGAGATGCTCAGGTCTCATGATATACAATGGCATAGTAAAATGTTGTTCCTTATATAACATAGCAAAATCAAGGTGTGTTTTTTAAATTTTGGGGGAGTAAGGGTGCAAATACTTTCAAGCCATAGATACAGGGGCCAACTGTACTTTAATTATAAGAAATATTTGAAGGACCACATCTTTCTATACAAACCAATACAAGCACTCCAGTCAGCAGAGGAGGCCCTCCTCTCGGTCCTACCCCTGTCTCAAGTGCGGTTGGTGGGAACGAGAGAGTGGGGGCCTTCTTTGTGATCGCTCCCCATCTCTAGAACTCCCTCGCTAAAGAGTTAAAAATAGCCTCCTCCCACCTATCCCTCAAAAAATTATTTAAAACACATCTAAGAGGAGGATTAAGTACTGCATCTATTTGCACCTTACCTAGCTGCTAGCAGCAACCCTGGCAGCCTGCTATTTTCCATCTCTCCCCAACAATTTTAGCCTAATTTTAGGTATTTTAAATGATATTTTAAAGATTTAATATGTTATTAATTATGTGGATTACATTATGTCTTGTTCATTTATGTTGGTTTATAATATATTGAGTAGTTCTTGATTTGTTTATTGATTTGCTTATATACTTCTGTCAGCATTGAATGTTTACTATTGTGTATTTTGTTGTGAGCAGTCCTGAATCCCTTCGGGGAGATAGGTTAAAGGTAAAAGTAAAGATTTTCCCCTGACATTAAGTCCAGTCGTGTCTGACTCTGGGGTGTGGTGCTCATCTCCATTTCTAAGCCGATAGCCGGCGTTGTCCATAGACACCTCCAAGGTCATGTGGCTGGCATGACTGCATGGAGTGCCGTTACCTTCCTGCTGGAGCGGTACCTATTGATCTACTCCTATTTGCATGTTTTTGACCTGCTAGGTTGGCAGAAGCTGTAGCTGACAGCAGAAACTCACGCCGCTCCCCAGATTTGAACCTGCAACCTTTGGTCAACAAGCTCAGCAGCTCAGCGCTTTAACCCACTGTGCCACCTGTGCTATAACATGTCAAGGGCAGCATGCTACACAAATTATCCAATGCTCTATTTAAAATGCCTATGCCACATGAAAACTACATCCTTCTGGCCAATCATCCTCTCCTTATCGTCTGGCAGGCAATGCTTTGTGGCATCCTTGTAAATATTCTGGAAGCCAAAAGGGTTGGACACTGTAAGAAGGCAATAAGGAGTAGTGCCTTGTCCTAACATGGTCCCTGGAAGTGGACAGGCAACTTGAAGGCTTGTGTGCACATCCACATTCACACCTCAGGCCTGTCTTGCACCCTGCGCTGCTTCTTCTTCAGCTTATGCAAAACAGCTTGTCTAGGATCCCATTAATAAATAGGTGTTGGTTGGGGGATAGAAGAAATCTGAAGCAAAAGGAACCCATTCACGCTGCTGAATGAGCAACACAGATGTGTAAAGGAATTGATCCTGGACAGTAGATAAGATCTCCTGAAGGGCAGGGTGGGAGTGGCACCACTATCTATAGAGATCATAAGCAATTAGCACTTTTTAAAGAAGTGTGGGATGTCTGGCAGGGCATTTGTGCTCCTTGAAAATGGCTTTTACAAAGCCCTATGTAACTGCACCTACTTTAAGTAGTAATCATAATGATAATTAGCTGTGAAATTTATTGTGGAGGAAGTGGAGGTTGGCAAGAAGGATCTGTTTTCACTTTTCCTAAATGGGACAGAAATCCAGCACAGACTTCGCACAGCAAGGCCCATGAAATAGCCTCCTGTATTTTAAAAGGAAATTAGCACATTGGCCATTTATGTATTCCCCGAAATGATGCATAACAGACATAACCCTTAAAAACAAAACACATGCACATTTTTAACAAAATGGCAGTGTGAAAGCTGTGTGTTGCTGCCATTTGTTAGTACAATAGAATCAATAGCTAATATCTATTTATTTATAACAACAACTTTGGAAGGATTCATTTGTTTGGACCAAGGCATTGATATCTCTGGCCCATCCTCTGTTCAGATTATCAGCCAGCAAGCCAACTCCTTAAATAAAGAGTTTCCTAAGATCCAGAAAGATACTTGCAGGAACACCTCAGCAAGCAAGAGTCCAGAAGTGTCAGGCTAAAACCCAGAACCTCAATCAATGGCTGATACTGAATTAGAGGCTTCCTCCTGGGCACACAGAACTTGCATGACTTGGAAGGCACTGAACAGGCTGAGCTCTGGCACCATGAGATGCAGAGCTAACCTTAAGAAATGGGGCTTCAAATGAAGTTCACGACCTGCGAGTATGGAGAAGAGCAAACCACAGACCACCTACTACAATGCAACCTGAGCCTTGCCACATGCACAATGGAGGACTTTCTCACAGAAACACCAGAGGCACTCCAAGTGGCCAGCTTCTGGTCAAAGGACATTTAGTATAATGTCAAGTTTAACTTTGTGTTTTGAAATACGTTATAACTGAACCCTCAATTTGCTTCTGACATGGTAAATAAAATAAATAAACATGTTTGTGTATTGTTGAAAGCTTTCATGGTCAGAATCATTGGGTTGTTGTAAGTTTTTCAGGCTGTATGGCCATGTTCCAAAAGCATTCTCTCCTGATGTTTCGCCTGCATTTATGGCAGGCATGCTCACAGGTTGTGAGGTCTGTATTTGGTTTGTATGTTTGTATTTGGTTACTCTGGTTATGTAACCTTCCTTTCTTCCGAGGTAGTCAAGTTAGTGTAAAATTGTCTTTATTCTTCCAATAACCCTTTGAGATTGGTTGGGTTGTAAGAAAAGGCTGGCTCAAGGTCACCCTCTGAATTTCATACTTGCCTCATCTGGGTAGATGATTGGATTAACTTATCTATCACCACTGTCCTGCAGCAATAGTTCTTCACAACCGCACCAATTACACAATTTCAGCCACCCAATACAATAAAGGAATATTACAACGGTGGTAGCTTTGACCGCACAAATTGCATTGTGTAACATCCCAGAGCCACGGGCCTGATGGAAAATATATGGTCATCCTCATTCGTGACAGAGTGAGGGGTACAAAGGAGGTGAAAGAGTGCCTCGGATCATTCTCATTCTACACATATGTAGTAGACAGTAGTCACAACTTATTTTCTCAATTTTTAGCCAATATTCCTCCTACGAATGCAGTATTAATGGTGTGAATGTTATCTCATTTTACCTTTTCAATTGCTCTGTAAAGTACATTAAATGCCTTGGAGGAGAACTTGGAAAACTTCCAGAATTGCCAAGTGGCCATGATGGTGAGGGATTCTGTGGGTTTTAGTTCCAAAATGACTTTTCCAAATTCTGACTGGGAATTTATTTTGCTGTGTAACACTATGTCATACAATTTTATTCCTGGGATTATAAATATAATTTCCTAATGCAGTGTTTCTCAACCTTCGTAATGCCGCGACCTCTTAATACATTTCCTCATGTTGTGACTCCCAATCATAAAATTATTTTTATTGCTACTTCATAACTATAATTTTGCTACTGTTATGAATCGTAATGTAAATATCTGGTATGCAGGATGTATTTTCATTGGACCAAATTTGGCACAAATAC
Organism: Anolis sagrei ordinatus; assembly: GCF_025583915.1. Lineage (NCBI taxonomy): Eukaryota > Metazoa > Chordata > Lepidosauria > Squamata > Anolidae > Anolis > Anolis sagrei. The sequence goes on from NW_026846588.1 coordinate 90,616,584, forward strand.
CATATACACCCAAATCTGAATACTGGTGTTGATTTTGTCATTTGGGAGTTGTAGTTGCTAGGATTTATAGATCAACTGCAATCAGAGAGCATTCTGAACTCCATCAGCAATGGAATTGAACCAAACTTGGCACACAGAACTCCCATGGCCAACAGAAAATAGTGGGTTTGGTAGGAATTGACCTTGAGTTTTGGAGTTGTAGTTCACTTACATCCAGAGAGCACTGTGGACTCAAACAATGATGGTTCTGGACCAAACTTGGCATGAATACTCAAATGAGAACACTGTTGGGGTTTGGGGAACATAGACTTGACATTTGGAAGCTGAAGTTCCTGGGATTTATAGTTCACCTACAATCAAAGAGCATTCTGAACCCCACCAATGATAGAATTGGGCCAAAATTCCCACACAGAACCCCCATGACCAACAGAAAATACTGTGTTTTCTGATGGTCTTTGGCGATCCCTCTGACAGCCTTTCGTGACCCCTCCAGGGATCCTAACCACCAAGCTGAGAAAACTGTCCTAATGGGTTCTATTATAACAACATGGAAATCATTGATTAAACTACAAAAAAAATGGTTTTGTGGGGCATCCTTCAGCTCCCTTTTTTATAGTTTTTCAATTTCATATAGGTTCAACCAATTCAACATAGTTTGTGGCAGCCAGAAAAACAAAGTTTTTGGAGTATAACAACTACTTTCAAAGAAAGTACCACACAATCAAACAGGAAATGGCACTTTCAAACCAGGAACAGAAAACTTGTCAAATTTTGTTACATAGTGCCATCCAAGGAATTTCATGACCAAGCTGGAATGGGAAGCCAGGTCTCCATCCACTGTTTACGTCTGACAGATTAACAATTGCTCCACAGGATTTTCCTCTTAGTGGCTAAATCAATCGCTTTGCCAATACACATTTGGTTGTATTGTAAATTGCAGTGATGAAGTGCTAACCTCTGTTCAAAAGACTCCTAGCTGAAAGTGTGTGATGCATGGCTGTGTGTTGTAACACTTACATTCTAGATTTCACAACAACCTGCATGGAAATTACTCTCAAAATAATATTGTCTCGTTGAAAAGCAATCAAAGCACATTGTGATAACATCCAGTGGAAAATAATTACTTGGAACCTTGCTGATATTTGCCCCAATCCATCCATGGTCTATACCAGGCATGGGCAAACTTCGGCCCTCCAGGTGTTTTGGACTTCAACTCCCACAATTCCTCACAGCCAGTAGGCTGTTAGGAATTGTGGGAGTTGAAGTTCAAAACACCTGGAGGGCCGAAATTTGACCATGCCTGGTCTATACACATTGAAAGCCAGATATCTGTGCACATATCCATAGATGGATAAGAGAAATATTCCACCCCATGTTACATGTACTATTCCAAACTTACTTTAACAACAAAGACTATTTAAATGCACGAACTCTCACCAACTCTTTCCAGGAAAGGAAAAAGGGAGGGAGCATATAGATTCAACTTTTGCAAAGTAGAAGAGCTATTTGACAGTGGAACAGACTTCCTTGAGGCTAGTGGAATCTTTTTGGAAAGATCTTTCAAGAGTGTAGTATTTGTGTTTTCCCGGATGGCATGGTAGTGGGCTAGATGGGCTTTGTGGTCCCTTCCAACTCTATGATTCCATGATTCTATACACTGCCAAAGAATCCAGTTCAAAGCAGATAATCTGGATTTTATATGGCAGTGTAGAAGGGGCCGAAGACATCATAGCTTGAGTCAATAAACCAGTCTTTCCTAGGTTCCAACTATTTAGTTCTCCCTTGCTGCAGGGGTGGGAAATGTGTTGTTGGACAGCAATTCCTATCAGCTCAAGGCAGCATAACCATAGTGCATGGGATGATGGGGGTTGTAGACCAACACTGGAAAAGCCACACATTCCGCAGCATTGCTCAATTACATTGAACTTGCACTTAAAACAATATGTGGGCCATATTAAGAAAAATTTGAAAGATGGAAAATATATTTAGGATCTCTGAGGATTATAGAATCATAGAGTTGGAAGGGACCACAAAGCCCATCTAGCCCACTACCATGCCATCCAGGAAAACACAAATACTACACTCTTGAAAGATCCTACCAAAAAGACTCCACCAGCCTCAAGGAAGTCTGTTCCACTGTCAAATAGCTCTTCTATTTTGGAAATAGAAGAGTTGGAAGAGACCTCATGGGCCATCCAGTCCAACCCCCTGCCAAGAAGCAGGAAAATTGCATTCAAAGCACCCTCGACAGATGGCCATCCAGCCTCTGTTTAAAAACCTCCAAAGAAGGATCCTCCACCACACTCTGGGGCAGAGAGTTCCACTGCTGAGCAGCTCTCATAGTCAGGAAGTTCTTCCTCATGTTCAGATGGAATCTCCTTTCTTGTAGTTTGAAGCCATATATGTGTAAAAGGTTGTAAAGGTTGTCACCTGACATTAAGTCCAGTCATGTCTGACTCTGGGGTGTGCTGCTCATCTCCATTTCTAAGCCAAAGAACCGGCATTGTCCATAGACATCTCCAAGGTCATGTGGGCGTCATGACTGCATCGAGCACTGTTATATGTGTAGACACATATAATTCAGTTCAAAGCAGATAATGTGGATTATCCGATTTGATATTCTGGATTATGTGGCAGTGTAGAAGGGGCCTTAGTTTAACTGTGCTCCGAAACTATAGAGAAACCTTAGCAACTTTAGACAGGTTGTACAAGCCTCTAGCTGTACAGAAGTATTGCATGCCTGGGTTGGTAGTGCACCTACCCTTCCAGTAACTGCTTAACTATGGTCTCCCCTACACTGCCATATAATCCAGATTATCAAACCAGATAATCCACATTATCTGTTTGGAACTGGCTTATACGAGTCCTCTGCCGTCCCCTATCTCCAGCTTTCTTTATTTGCTGCCGACCGAGTTCCAATTTTAGAAATGGTTTCCATCCTAATAACTCAGCCAGAGAGAAAGGATGGGATGGAAATTTGCTTTTCCAATAGGCTCATTTGTTTTTCTTTTTTTCCTTTCAGTTTCCTAAACATAAATTGCTGGTTCCCCTGCTTAAAATAGCAGTTTTGTATCTTCTTCCTCATTAATAATCTTTGTTCTTTTGTTTCCTGGTCACACCCTTTTGAAAGCACTCTAATGTCATTCAATGGCACATGTCCCTGTTTTCATCTAGGAAATGTTGGGTGATATGCAACAGTGTTGTGTTACAACCCCTATCATCCCCAGCCACTGGCTAGCTCTTACAACCAAAAGATCATAGGCTTTTCAGACTGGGAATTATAGTGAATACACCTGAGGTTGTGTTGACTGCCTTGTGACACTAAAGATCTGAAGATACTGCAGAGGGACATCTTATACAGATAAGAAAAGATTTTATTGGAGATAATAAAGAGTAGTAGTGTGGTGCTGAAATCCATTGTGGTATATTAGATCCAGATACGTCTGCTACTAATAATACTATTTTAATGTTTGTAATTGTTTTGAATTTAGTTTTCCTGTAAGCCACTTTGAGTCTCTTTTGTAGAGAATAAAATATAATAATTATTATATATTATTATAATATTATTATTACTATAATAATATATTATAATATAATATGATAATATATTAATATTAATAATATATTATAATATATTATTAATAATAATGTAAAATAATATCAATAATAAATTAATAATATAATATAATAATATTATTGTTATATTATTATTATAAATTATTTTTATTCATTATAATAACATTTATAATAATTATAACAATATGAAATATAATAATAATAGGTGATACTGTTACATTATCTAGGCAAATAATATTTATTTATTTATTTATTTATTTCACTTACTTATACCCCACCCTTCTCACCCCGGGGGGTGGGGACTCAGGGCGGCTTACAGAGGAGGCACAATTAGATGCCTAAAACAATTAACAGCAATACAAAGTACAAAAAAGCAATACAACAGTTAAAATTAAAACATCAGTGCATAATAAAATATTAAAACAATCTCACTCTCATGCTCAGGGTTCAGAGTCCATATTTCATTCCATTCTATTTGTCCTTGTCTATCGTCAGATCCTTAGTTTAGTTATCAGAATGACCAAAGGCTTGGTCCCACACCCAGGTCTTCAGTTTTTTCCTAAACGCCAGAAGGGAAAATAATAATAATAATAACAATAGGATTTAAAGATAGAACTGCAAAGACTCTAGGACAAGCCAGAAAAGGCTAATCGGCACACTGGGAGCAGTGCCTAAAGGCCTTGGCCTGCACTTAACAACAATTACCATCTGTCAGCTGTAAAAGACCACCCTACTCGGAGCCGCACACATCGTTCATTGATACATCACATAGTCCTAGACACTTGGGAAGTGTCTGACATATGATCCAATACTGAAGCCAGCATAGTGATCTTGTTTGCGGTGTACTAATCTTGTTATGTATCTAATAATAATAATAATAATAATAATAAATAATAATAATAATAATAATTCATACATCCTCTCCCTATATATTGAAGTGGGGAACAACTCACATTAAAATTACACCAAATACAAAAGTTTAAAATATCAATTTAATTAAAATCAGTTAAAACATAGCAATGGAAAGTAACAAACTAAATATGGAGAGACACTGCTACTCAGTTCAGCAATGTACTGTATCCTTAAGCAGTCAGTCTTCAAAAGTGACCATGGATGGGCTTCAGGGAATGCAAAAGTTGATCACAAAAATATATTTTCCCTTTACACACAATTTGCTTCTTCTTGCTTTGTTTAAATGGGGAGTTGACCCATAGTTTCAAAAAGATTCTCAAGGGGTCTGTGACTCAAGGAAAGAACCACTGGGTCAGTTAGATCGTCCATGAAATGTCTTTCAGTCCCATATATACAAGAGAGGGAATGTAATCTCATCCCAGCCATGGAAAACTTGACATGCACCTACCCCATAACATCTTTATCCCCAGAGCAAGGACTGGCATTGGGCCAGAGCACAGCTACATTTCTGTCTGTCAGACTTCCTATGCAATGGATGAATCATGCTTTAGTTATTATTTTGCCATAGTTAATTATTGTATAATCCCTGAACTTTTGTTAGGTGTTTCCAATAGACTTGAAGTTAATATCTAATCGTTTCTTTACACATCTCATCCCAAGACAGTAATGGTTGCTGTCAAGGTATCGTTTCATCTGTGTTTGTGTGACATCCAGTGGTTAGATGGCTCAGTCACAAGCTGGCTCTCTTGGGTTAATTTATTAAGAGGATGTTCTGTGTGTGCAGCAATGATTTAAACTCACATTTTCTAATGAAGCTCATTAAATAGACATTTTCTAATGTAATCTATACACATGGCCAAATTGAAAATTGACAGCAAAGCTAAGATATATATGTATGTATGTGTGTGTGTGTGTGTGTGTATATATATTTTCTAACTGATCTTCCACCTGAATTACCACTGTCATTATAAAGTCCATCATTATATAGCTGTCACAAGGCTCCAGCATTCACAAATCTGTCCATCTGGAATCACTATTCTTAGGGACTGCAACTCCCATATTCATTCACCACTGGCCATGCTAACCGAGGTTTTTTTTCGTGTCAGGAGCAACTGGAGAAACTGCAAGTTGCTTCTGATGTGAGAGTATTGGCCGTCTGCAAGGACATTATTTATTTATTTATTTATTTATTTATTTATTTATTTACTTTATTTCTATACCGCTTTTCTCAGCCCCCAGGCGACTCAAAGTGGTGAACAACATCAGCACAAAATATCACAAAACAAGTATAGGGCAATTAAAAACAATTATCACATAAATCATTCACATCAGTATAACAATCATTAGCGCCTCAACAGTAAAATCAGAATCCAGTCTCGTCATCCATTATTCCGTATTCCTATGTTCAATTACACTGTTTAATCAAATGCTTGTTCGACATTGACCAGGGGACACCCGGATGAGGAGCTGGAGAGCTGGAGCTGACAGAGGGAGCTCATCTGCACTCTCCCCGGATTCGAACCCTTGACCTGTCAGTCTTCAGTCTTGCCAGCACAAGGGTTTAACCCACTGAGCCACCGGGGGTTCCTGAAATTAATGTGACCTATAGCCGTGGTGGCTTAGTGGGTTAAACTGCTAAGTTGCAGAACTTGCTAATTGGAAGGTCAGCAGTTTGAATCTGCAGAGTGGGGTGAGCATCTGTTGTTAGCCCCAGCTTCTGCCAACCTAGCAGTTTGAAAACATGCAAATTTGAGTAGATCAATAGGTACTGCTCCATGCAGTCATGCTGGCCATATGACCTAGGAGGTGTCTACGGACAATGCCATGCAGTTACAGGAAGCTAAGGGCGCTCCATGCAGTCATACTGGCCACATGACCTTGGAGGTTTCTACGGACAGCACCAGCTCTTCAGCTTAGAAATGGAGATGAGCACTACCCCGCAGAGTCAAACATGACTAGACTTAATGTCAAGGGGAAACCTTTGCCCTTTATAGTAAAAAAAAGCCCTGAAAGCTAACATATTCTCTATGTAACAAAATTTGGTAAAAAATGTTCTGTTCCTTGTTTAAAAGTGTGTTTTTCCTGTTTAATTGTGCGGCACTTACTTTGAAAGCAGCTGTTATACTCTAGAAACTGTGTTTTTGTGTCTGCCACAAACTATGTTGAATTGGTTGAGACGCGATGAGATATTCATGGAAAAACGATAGCAAAATGTGCTGCAGGATGTCCCGTCAAAACAAAGTTTTAGCAATTTAATAAACCTTTTCCATGTTTTTAGGAAAGAACCAATTAGGAAATGACATTTATAACCCAGGAACAAAAATGGTGTTACATATGTAGTGTTATCTACTGCCCAAAAGTTAAATTGCATAAAACAATACCTCTACTGTAAGCTTCCCGAACATCATCTACTGCAAACATTCCCCAATACCAAAATGCTATCTCTGTAGGCCTGTCAGTGTTTTCCTCAAACCCTATTTAGCTGGAATTGTGATCTGTTTCCAATTCTTCGAAGCCAATCATTTGCTTTTCAAAAACATTACATTTCCAACTGTCAAGACCCAGAAGCCTCAAGAATGCCAAACACAGTATAAAAGGTCCAAACAAAGGTTTATTAAACCCCAAAAAGGCTTAGAGACACTTAACCCAGTGGCTCTAGCACAAACTAAGAGTCTATAGCAACCGCTAAGCAAAAAACTCAATTTAAATATAATCTGGATTATACCGGAGTATAATCTGGGATAACAAAAAGTTACAGCAATCTGCTTGAAATTCAAAAGGTCCAAAAGGCACAAAAAAAAAAAACAAGGCGGGAGCATGCAAAATCGAAGTCCAAAAACAGTCCGAAGTCCAGGCACGTCCAAAATGAAATGAAGCAGTCCAAAAAGCGAAGTTGTCGTCAAAACACAGTCCAGAGTCAAAAGGGAGGTTGAAGTCAGCATTTACGGAGTTCCAGCCAGAAGTCACGGAAACACGGAGATCCGTAGTCCAAGTACCCAAACTTGAGAGTAATGGCAGTAACAAAGATCCAAACCCAATAAGACACTTTGCCTTCTGCAAAGACCCATTGAATTCAAACCAACTTATATCCTATAACTCCTCATCAGAGAATGAACTGCTCCCTACCCTTTCATCATCACTTTCAGCTGCCCCATTCCCTGCAGCTGAGCACTGATGCCCATCTCTCCACCTTTACCAGCGTCTTTCAAGACTTAGGTCTTCCCAAGTGTTCCCAGATTGCCAGTCCTCTGCAAACCCCTCAAAGTCATGACTGGATATAGGCTGAGTACAGATGTCCCTAATCTCCTGCACACGGGTCCAGTCTAAAGCATCCTCCTCCCCATAGTCATTCCCAGTCCCATCACTCCTTTCAAAACCCACAAAGTTTTCATCTTCTGTTGGAGCACTAAGTATATTACAGATACTCTTCCTTTGAATCTCCTCATCTGATTCTTGTTCTCGAGTAGCCCGCTTTACTCCCCTGTTTTCCTCTCCTTCCCCCATTTCACAATGTGAGAAATCCTCGAAGGACTCAGAATCAGTTGGAGCCATGAATATGTCTCTAATCCGCTTTCGCTGCTGCTCCTCCACCAAAACCTGCGCAGCCCTCTTCTCCCTTCTACCAGTAGTAGTAACGTTGCTATCACACTGTATTACAACACCAACAGCTTCTCTGAACTGTAATAGGGTGCACCACCTTCACATTGAATAACAAATACCTATATATTCATTTTGGACTAAAGTTCAATACATAGGTTATACATTCAGCATTTTTCCACTGGAAGTTCTATAGCGCTTTGAGTACCTTGAGTACTTTGAGTATTTATTTATTATTGAATATAGTCATTCAATCTCACTGTGATTGTTTTGTCAAATTCAGCAATTTTTGGCTTCATGGCATTAGTGCATGTCAAAAACATAAATTTCCTGTCAGTCTTGCAGTTAGGTCATATCCGTCTTAATTTCAATAGTATTGTGAGGAACATGGCCTTTTAATGGTAAGGCATATTACTTCACTTATATTATATTTGGCTGATGGCTGATGCCCCATATTTTTATTTTAATAATACTCTTACAAAGATGTACTTCTAATATCATCATAAACTCGCTGATCAACACATGTCATGTCGACCTTTGTACATTTAGTGGCATTTCCTCCAACATGATCTATTTCCTTGGCTTGTGTGTGGAATTTTTTTAAAGCAACGGGAAAGATCTGAACATGGAAAATGTGACTTTATTTTAATTGGCCGTGGGAAGTCAGAATTTGATATCAAAGTTAAGAGAAATGCCATTTTTAAACCAGCCAATTTTTTTAAAGCCCAGGAACATATATTTCATTTTAATGGAAAAGTTATTTTTCTGTACAAGTGGGAAAAAATGATAACGTTTCCGACCAGAAGAAAACTATCAGTCACCAAAGGGCATATGGTGCTGCTATAGATGCTGCAAAGAAGGCAGTCTATTCTACTTATATTGCGGCTGCTAATAACAGGCCCAACAAACTTTTCAGAGTGGTGAGAGGGCTCTTGAACCCTAGAATGGTAGGCCATTGATTTCGCTCTAATAATGACTGTGAGACCTTTGTGAGTCACTTTGCACCCAAGATTGTTGGATCTCTGCAGTTTTGGATTTCAACTCCTGTGGATTTCAACTCCTGTGGATGCACCCATCACATCGTCTGGACTTGTTTACATGGATTCGTTTTAACATGTGTCACCTGAGGATGCTGACAGAATCCTTGGAGAAGTGAAAGCCACTACCTGCATCCTAGACCCTTGCTCTTCGTGGCTGGTCAAGCAAGACAAGGGGAGTACTATCTGGATCAGGGAACTAATTCATGCCTTGCTAGATCAAGGCCAAGTCCTTACTGATTTGAAGGAAGCAGTGGTTAGACCCCATCTAAAAAACAGTTCCTGGATCCTACAATCTTGGATAATTATAGGCTGGTATGTAATTTACCATTTATTAGTAAGATCCTGGAGAGCTGGTGGCTAAACATCTCCAGGGATTTTTGGATGAGATTGATTATTTGGGTCAATTCCAATCTGGCTTCAGACCAGGACATGGAACAGCTTTGGTCACCTTGGTGGATGATTGTCACAATGCCAGGGCTCTGCCTTATTCAGGTAGAGATGAACCAAACAATCACCCAGTTTGTATCCAAAAGTTTAATTAAAACAGCACTTACTTTCTGGCTGTTTTAATAGTCCAAAATATAAAACATAAAGATAGCACTCAGCCACAGAATATAAAACAAAAACTGATAGCAAATGCTACACCGTAGTCAAAGGGTCCAGTCCAGTGGTCAAATGCTGAAAGTTCAATGAGTACAGTCCAGGGATCACGAGTCTATACTGTAGTCAAAAGCCAGTCCAAAGATTCAAGGTTCCGGGATTCCAAGAGACAAGTCAGAATACCAAAAATCCAGAAACCTGGGGGGAAACCAGCAGCATCTACTACCAAAATAAGACAAATACTTTTCTCCCAAAAATCAGCCCCAAGGCTAGCTTATTATATCCAGAAACACCCAGCTGCAGCCTATCTCTTGTATAAGTAAAGGTAAAGGTTTTCCCCTGACATTAAGTCCAGTCGTGTCCGGCTCTGGGGTGTGGTGCTCATCTTCATTTCTAAGCCAAAGAGCCAATGTTGTCCATAGATACCTCCAAGGTCATGTGGCTGGCATGACTGCATGGAGTGCCGTTAACTTCCTGCCGGAGCAGTAGCTATTGATCTACTCACATTTGCATGTGTTCGAACTGCTAGGTTGGCAGAAGCTGGGGCTGACAGCGGAAGCTCACACTGCTCCCCGGATTCGAACCTGCGACCTTTTGGTCAACACGCTCAGCAGCTCAGCGGTTTAACCCACTGCGCCACCGGGGGCTCCATCTCAGGTTGTTAATAGGAACAGAGCTCACAACTCCTCTGTTGCGCCAGTTCCACCGCTGCCAGTTTGCTTCTGGGCACAATTCAAAGTGCTGGCTTTAGCCTATAAAGTCCTAAGTGGTTCTGGATCTGCTTACCTATCCGAAAGTATCTCTCCTTATGAACCATCTAGGACACGAAGATCTTTTGAGAAGGCCCTACTCACAGTCCCACCTTCCTCACAGATGTGTTTGGCGAGGACAAGACGTAGGGTCTTCTCAGTAGTGGCCCCTCAATTGTGGAACGCCCTTCCCAGGGATATAAGAGAGGGCCCCTCCCTCCTGACTTTTCGAAGAAAGGTTTAAACCTGGCTTTTGAGCAGGCTTTTGCTAATCCAGCATAATTATACGAAATCATGGAATGACCTGACGATGCAATCGAATAATGATTTTAACAAGGAGGCAATCACAATAATGGTTTTATGGCTTCGTACGGTTTTTATATTTTTATATTTTACATAAATGTTTTTAACAGTATTTTATGATTGTTTTATTTGTTGAGGCATCAAATGTTGCCAACTGTGAACGCCCTGAGTTGCCTTTGTTATGTTAAATAAATAAATAAATACATTTTACTGATTGATGTTTTATTAGGTTTTACCTTTTATGTATATCTGTTTGATGGATTTTATATGCTGGTATGCTCTATGCCACCTTGGGTCTGCGTTGTGGAGAAAAGTGGGGTAGAAATACCTCAAATAAATAAATAAATAAACACTATAACTTCTAAAATGCCAATCTAACATGATTGATGGCCCTGCCAGGTGGAGGTGGGTGGGAGTTGCAGTATAACTTACCAACATTTCCAGGCTTTATGGTTATATAAAATAAACATCCAGCATTTTGATTGATTGCTTCTCGGCTGCATTAAAATAGGTAGGCATGAAACAGATCTGGCGTCATAACAAGTCTGGGGTCATAAGGAAAAGGCTACTTATAGCAGGCTGGATGACAACAGCTGTGTCACACTTGTGGGCAGAATGTCTTCAGGACGCCCAATGTCAAATCAGGATTTGCTTTCTCCTTTTGCTGGTGAGAGAGTCTTTCATTCCGGTGATATTAAAAGAAGACGGTCCTCCCTTTATGCCTGGAACAGTTTAGTGCTTTACCATGGCTTCCAATGGCAGTCCTAACGCAGATGGATTTTGCATGGAAGAAAACAAAGATAATGTGTATGAAACAGTCCTTGGTGAGATTAAATACTTGGAGCTGCCCCTGGGAATCACTTTAGGGTGAGTATCTCCTGCCAAGAATGTACTTTATGCTCCTTCCGCTGGGTTTGTTGTAAAATATTCAGAGCAATTATACTATATTTTCTTATTTTAATAGAAACAGACCTAGTTATAAACCAGCCTGTACAGGTTAACATCCCAAAGCTGAAAATGCATTCTTTGTTTTCAATTACTGCTATGGAAAGCATTTAAGTTCAGGATGTTAAGAGGCTGTTCTTTAAAAATACTTTTCTCATTCCCATTTCTGATCAAAATGTGTGATGGAATTATTTGTTTAGGTCTATCTTTGTGGTGGTATGGCTAACGGGTTTTTGCTAACAGCTGAAATGTTGATTTATGGCTATATATTTATATCTTCCGTTCTTATGCTAAAGAAACAAATAATGCAGTTGTTTTTGGGGGGAAGGAGTTGCACTTCATATACGAATTGCCTATTAAACATATGCATGCTTCTAGATAAGTCTACATAATTAAATACAGAATTATCTGATATTTGTAATAGAAGATTAACTTACCCTGTGTTAAAATATAGCAATTGGCAAACAAAAAAAGGCAAATCTCTTTATGATTTTTTTGTGTCGTAGTGCATATCGGATTACATGGTATCATATTTGAGTTTATTTATAGTAGCTCATGGGAGTATTTTAAAATAACATAGCTGTACTTGTGTGTATCGATTTACGAAGAAGATTACGCTGCAGAAACTATTAGTATAATACACTTTATTTGCCCTGTAATATCTGTGCATCATCATATAATGTAAATAAGGTGATGAAGCATTTTTGTACCGGGTTTTCATAAAGTTGTCATAGGGCCCTTCCACATAGCCACATAACCCAGAATATCAAGGCAGATAACTCATAATATCTGCTTTGAACTGGATTATCCGAGTCCATACTACCATATAGCCCAGTTCAAAGCAGATAATATGGGATTTTATAAGAAATAAGAAAGGGCTGCAGCAGTTATTGTTGCCAGGGTGGGCATGCTTTACTGTTCACTTTCAACATATTTCTTTCCTGTTTCCTCCATTCCACTTTTCCTTGGAGTTGCAGTTTGGTGGGATGCCAACACTTTTCGACAGGTAAAGCTATAGATCTTGTAAAACTACAACTCCCATGATTCCATAGCATTGAGCCATGGATGTTAAAGTAGTGTCAAACTGCATTAATTCTACGGTGTCGATGCACTTTGGGACTAACAGTTGGTTATAAAATACATTACAGCGACATAACAGCTAAAGTAATGTGAAATACATTGTGTGTGTGTGCACAAGCACACACATACATTCTTATTAAAAACATAAGTTTAGAACTGCTTAAAACATGTAAATGATAATAATGAAGATATTCATTGCACAGTGCCTGTGTAGTTCTGATGAGTTGAAAGCCGATAGGCAACTATTGAAATAGAATACCAAGCCGTCATGGAAGAAGTCGACGCTCTGTTTCTGCAACCAGCGTCTCACAGTTCTATCAACGTCTTCATCAGAAGCATAATGATGTCCCCACAGATCTTCTTTCATTATCGGGAACAGATGGAAGTCAGACGGTGCTAAATCTGGACTGTATGGAGGATTTCGTACGGTGGTGAGATCCAGTCTCTGAAGTTTCAAGTCTGTGCACTTTCATTTCAGGAGTCAGCATCCTGGGTACCCATCGTGCACAGATTTTCCGATAGCCAAGCAAAGCAGTAATGTGATCCACACGTTCTTGTGAAATGCCAAGGATGCTTGAAATTTCTCTCTGAGTGATACTACGATCATCTTGAATCAATCTGTCAATCTTTTGATTGTGAAACTCGGTGGTTGCTGTCACAGGACATCCAACTCCTTGTCATGCAAGTCAGTTGTTCCCACCTCAACATCTTTAAACTTACTTGCCCAACGACTCACAGTACTCACATCAACTCAATCACCATAAACAGCTTGAATTCTCTGATAAATCTCCTATGGGGTGACACCTTCTGCTGTCAAGAATTCACTGACTGCATGTTGCTTAAGTCACATTGATCATCTGCCCAGGGTTCCATACTTTGCACTTTAACAACACAACTGTTCAATGCTAAAGCTTCCTGCCAAAATAGAACTGTAGAGGAGAGTCTACTGAACAAACCAGTACCTGCCACATATCAGTACTGCCATTGAGCAGTTACAAAGGTGGAGGCATTACTTTTCATTCAACCCTCGTATATAATTATTGTATTGTTGAAGGCTTTCATGGCTGGAATTACTGGGTTGCTGTACATTTTTTGGGCTATATATGGCCATGTTCCAGAAGCATTCTCTCCTGACATTTTGCCTGCATCTCCGGCAGGCATCCTCAGAGGTTGTGAGGTTGTGAGATTGTTTGATCCACTGTTTTGATTTGTTATTTTTTGTTTTCAGCATCAAATGTTTGTCACTTTGTTACTTTTGCTGGACATTACCCCGAGTCCCTTCGGGGAGACAGGGTGGTTATAAATCTTGGAATTTTGTGCAATTGACAATTGGACTGGGCCAGACTATCACTTTGGATGACGTGGTTAACAGTGAAGGTACTGTTTTATGTTTTAAATGTTTTAATGTATTAATTTATTTACCATATTTATACCCTGCCTTTCTCTACCCCGAGGGGGACTCAAGGCAGCTTACAATCACACTTCTGTGGTGCTTTAAAAAACACAAACAACAGTTAAAAGCATAAGTTAAAATTAAGCATAATAAGCATAGTTTAAAAGTAAATCGCATCATCCAGAGTCAGAGTCTCATTCCATTCTGAAGTCAAATACACATTTCCATATTAAACATTCATGTAGTGCTCTTTCAAATGCCTGCTCCCAGAGCCAGGTTTTGACTCTTTTTCTAAACACCAGGAGGGAGGGAGCTGTCCTGATATCGCTAGGGAAGGAGTTCCACAACCAAGGGGCCACCACTGAGAAGGCCCTGTCTCTTGTCCCCCACCAACCGTGCTTGCGAAGAAAATGGGACAGAGAGCAGGGCCTCCTCAGACGATCTTAACCTCCTAGATGGTTCATAGGGGAAGATATGTTCTGACAGGTAGGCTGGACAGGAACTGTTTGGGGCTTTGAATTGTGCTCGGTAGCACATTGGCATTGTTTTTGAAGGTGTCGAATAATTGCATAAGTATAAAGCTGCCTCCAGGGTGACAAAAAGTGGGGTAGAAATAAATAAATAAATAAATAAATAGTAATAATAATAAAAACCTTTATTTATATCCCGCCACCATCTCCCCAAGGGGATCGGGGTGGCTAACATGAGGCCAAGCCCAACAATTACAAGGCAAAAAGAATACAAACATACAATCATACAATAATAATGTTAAGATCATCTGGAGAGGCCCTGCTCTCGGTCCCGCCACCTTCGCAGGCGTGTCTGGTGGCAACAAGAGATAGGGCCTTTTCTGTGGTGGCCCATCGGCTATGGAATTCCCTCCCGAATGAAATTAGATCTGTCCCCTCCCTCCTGACCTTTAGGAAGCTAGTAAAAACCTGGCTGTGGAACAATGCTTTTGCAGAATGATGTCAGAGATCGGCAATCGACCAAAGTTACTGACCACAATATATGGACAGAGTTGGACACGATTTTAGCTTGGCGAACGGCTTTTATGTAATTTATCCTATATGTATTTGGTAATTTAATGTTGATGTATTATGTTTCAGATTTTTAGTGTTGCATTGAATCTTTGCTGTCAGCCGGTCTGAGTCCCTCCGCGGAGGTTGAGAAGATTGGGATAGAAAACTTTTAAATAAATAAATAATACATCAAATCAAATACAATAAAATATAACAAAAGAAAATAATACAAGATAAACACAGGATATAATATAAAATAACAAAAAAATTGAGCAGAGTATTAACATGATATATCATTATATTGTATATATTGAGGGGCTCCGGATTGATGTTGCAGGAGACAGGATGGAGCTGTGTCTTCCTGGCTGCCCCTCTTCACTCTGTGGCCTCAGAGCTAATAGAATAGCTAAGGCTGATCTGGCCGGGGTGGTCCATGCCTTAGTCACCTCTAGACTGGATTACTGCAATGCGCTCTACGTGGGGCTGCCCTTGAAAACGGCTCGGAAAGTCCAATTGGTCCAACGGGCAGCAGCCAGGATGTTAACGGGGGCCCATTACAGAGAGAGGTCAACCCCTCTGTTTAAGGAGCTCCACTGGCTGCCGTTTATTTTCCGAGCCCAATTTAAGGTGCAGGTGCTTACCTACAAAGCCCTGAACGGTTTGGGACCACCCTACCTGCGTGACCGCATTGCTGTCTACGAACCCACACGCTCACGCCGGTCATCAGGAGAGGCCCTGCTCGTGATCCCACCTGCGTCACAGGCGCGTTTGGTGGGAACGCGAGACAGGGCCTTCTCTGTGGTGGCCCCCCGCCTCTGGAATGCCCTCCCGAAAGATCTCAGACAGGCCCCTACTTTGGCGATTTTCAGAAAGAACCTGAAAACCTGGCTGTTCCAACGTGCCTTTTTAGATTAGGAACCCCACTACCAAAGCCCAGAAGCACCTTAGCAGAGCCAAGATCACCCTCACCGCACACTGCACTTATTTTTTAATCCTATATCCCTCCGACACTTCAGCACTTTTAATCCTGTACCCTACTCCGGCCGGCTCAGTTTTTAATAATGTCTTGTTGTATTGCTATTGCTATTGTTTCTGCTTTAACTGTTTTATTTGCTATGTACTGTATTGTTGTATTGTGTTGGGCTCCGGCCTGTTGTAAGCCGCATCGAATCCCTTGGGAGATGCTAGCGGGGTACAAATAAAGTTATAATAATAATAATAATAATAATAATAATAATAATAATAATAGTGATTCTATTCTAGTTGGAATTCTGGCTCAACTCAGGATGCTCCACCTGTGATTTGATGTGCCCTGCTCAGTGTGCATCTGAGTCCCCCAGGTGATCAGTTCTGGATGCTGGAATGCCTGGGAAGGGAATGCCCAACCTGCCTTACACCTGCAGCAGGGGAGACACACACACACACACTCCAGGGAGGCTTCCCCGCTCTCTGATTGGCCCTGCTCCTCCAGGCCCCGCCCCCGCCCGCCTTTTTTGACACCTGCGGCAGGGGAGACACGCCGGGGAGGCTTTCCAGCTCTCTGATTGGCCGCGGTATCTCCAGGCCCCGCCCCTTTTCCTCCTTGCTCCGCTCCCTCCCCTCCCTCCGCGGCAAAGATGGCGGAGAGCTTGCCAGAGCACGAGCGGATCCTGCAGGAGATTGAGAGCACGGAGACGGCCTGCGTGGGGCCCACCTTGAGGTGAGGCATTGGCTGCGGGGAGGGGAAGGGAAGGAAGGAAGGAGAGGGGGAGGGAGGGGCTTTGCTGGGCCAGGAAGAGGCCTGGCAGCGGGGAAGGCGCTGAGGGAGAGCCCTTGCCTAGTTCCCCCTCATCTCCCTCTCTTTGCAAACAGCAATTGCAGTGACAGTTCCTCCCAAGGCAGGCCAGGGAAGGAAGGGGCTCTCCTCCTCCTCCTCCCAGGCTCTTGTATTGTGACTTTCTCAGCTAGACTTTGCTCCTTTCACCTCTGCCCTTTTGCAGGGTTTCCTCTCCAAAGGGCGTGACAGAGTTTTGACACCACTTCAATGCTGTGGGGGTCCTGGGACTTGTAGTTTTATAAGGGCATGGCAAAACAAATAAGGGATCTTGACTCCCCAAAACTCCCAGGATGTCAAAGCATAGGGACACAGTAGGGAAAGGTTTTTTTAAAATTTAAGAAGTCATTTTAATTAAGTAATTAATTAATTCCGCTTTGGTTAGACCACACCTGGAATATTGTGTCCAGTTCTGGGCACCACAATTCAAGAGAGATATTGACAAGCTGGAATGTGTCCAGAGGAGGGCGACTAAAATGATCAAGGGTCTGGAGAACAAGCCCTATGAGGAGCGGCTAAAGAGCTGGGCATGTTTAGCCTGAAGAAGAGAAGGCTGAGAGGAGACATGATGCCATGTATAAATATGTGGAAGTGAGGAAGTCATAGGGAGGAGGGAGCAAGCTTGTTTTCTGCTTCCCTGGAGATTAGGATGCGGAACAATGGCTGCAAACTACAAGAGAGGAGATTCCATCTGAACATGAGGAAGAACTTCCTGACTGTGAAAGCCGTTCAGCAGTGGAACTCTCTGCCCCGGAGTGTGGTGGAGGCTCCTTCTTTGGAAGCTTTTAAACAGAGGCTGGATGGCCATCTGTCGGGAGTGATTTGAATGCAATATTCCTGCTTCTGGCAGGGGGTTGGACTGGATGGCCCATGAGGTCTCTTCCAACTCTTTGATTCTATGATTCTATGATTATACAGTTTTCAATAATAATAATAATAATAATAATAAAACAACACTTTCTTTGTACCCCGCTACCATCTCCCCAAGGGACTCGGTGCGGCTTACATGAGGCTGAGCCCGAACACAACAATACAAGCAATAATCACAACAATACAAGCAATTAAAAAAACATAAACAATAAATACACAACATTATCAATAAGACAACACACAATTAAAAACAGTGGGAAGGCCAAATGTAGAGTTAAAATTGGAAATAATGCTGGAAATAATACTAGTCGTCCCCTGCCACACATTGCTGGGGCCCAGTCTGTGTATATGTGTTTTGTGTGTGTATATATATTTGTGTTTATGTGCATATATGTGGTTTTGCACATGCATTATAATGTGTGGCCCCAGTCTATTCATATGTGTTTTGTGTGTGTGTGTATATATATTTGTGTATATGTGTATTTGCGTATATATATGTGGTTTTGCGCCTGCCACACATTGCTGTGGCTCAGTCTGTGTATATGTGTGTTTTCGTATACATATGTGGTTTTGCGCTTGCCACACATTGCTGTGGCCCAGTCTGTGTATATGTGTGTTTTTGTATACATATGTGGTTTTGTGCCTGCCACAAATTGCTGTGGCCCAGTTTGTGTATATGTGTTTTGTGTATGTGTGTATATATTTGTGTTTATGTGCATATATGTGGTTTTGCACATGCATTTTAATGTGTGGCCCAGTCTGTGTATATGTGTTTTGTGCGTGTATATGTGTGTGTGTACAATATAACACTAATAATAATTCAATATAGTAATTGTATATTATATATTATATTTAATATTACTAATATTGCAGTATAGTGATATAGTATAATATACTAATATATAATACTAATATTGTGCCATGCTAATCATAAAATATATTGTGTGTGTGTGTGTGTGTGTGTGTGTGTGTGTGTGTGTATATATATATATATATATATATCATATTGATAGTAAAATATATTGTGCATAATATAATATATTGTATGTGCATTTAACTTGTAAGCTGCTCTGTGTTCCCTTCGGGGTGAAAAGAGCAGGATATAAATGTTGTAAATAGATAGATAGATAGATAGATAGATAGATAGATAGATAAATTATATTAACTCTGTGGTTGCATATTGCACTGTGATCGCACTACTCCCCAAATGCTTGGTTCCACAGTCAAGTTTTAACTTTCTTTCTGAAAAGCAGGAGGAAGGAGACCGATTTATGTTGCTGGGGAGGGAGTACCACAGCCGAGGGGCCACAACTGAGAAGGCCCTGTCCCTCATCCCCACTATTTGCCCTTGAAGGGGGTGGGACTGAGAAGGGCCTCCCCAGAAGATCTTAACATTCAAACTGGTTCATAGGGAGAGATACGTTCGGAGAAGTAAAGCTGACCAAAACCGTTTAGGGCTTTATAGGCTAAAGCCAGCACTTTGAATTGTGCAGCCAGTGGTGCTGGCATAGCAGAGGGGTTGTACATGCCCTGTATGTCGTTCCAGTGAGCAATCAGGCTGCCACCTGTTGTACTATTTGAAGCTTCCGAACAGTCTTCAAAGGTAACCCCATGTAGAACATGTAGCAGTAGTCTATTCAAGATGTAACAAGGGCATGGACTACCATGACCAAGTCTGGCTTCTTTGTATGCAGAACACATCATGTGATGTGTGGGGCTTGATGAATCCCAAAACTTAAAAGGTTAGCCCCTGCTTATCAATGTTGCTAATTTGGAAAAAAAAAATGGCAAAATAAATTACAAATAAATAAAGTTGACCCTTTCCCATTAGAAACCTTGGAAAATAAGGACAAGACATTCAGGAACCTAATAAGGGCCCTGAAAGAATATGGTATTAAAAAGGTAGGGAATCTAGTAGAACCCAACAGAGAAATACGACAAAGGCAGACAAGGGAACTGGATAGCGTGGTTAGGTCTGTGCAATAGAATATATTTCTATAAAGGATTCATATTAAAACTTATTTCTGTAAAGTTCATATTAAAAGACATAAAACAGGAATGAAACAAAGCATGCTTAAAACGCATTTTATATCATAAGGATTTCTATATTATCCATTCATCTCTTTATAATGTTACTGTTCTTTTCACTTTTTTCCACACCTACCCCATACCACATATTCTTCTATATCTTTAACCATGAACACATTTTTCTTAGTCTTTGTACATTATTTGCATTGTTTTCACCACTTTGTATCCATTCCATTTCTCTTTCTTGTCCTTCTGCACACCGTCTCAAATTGTACGTGCTATCATGTCCGATATTCATTTTTACATCTTTCCCCCATGGCAGTGAAAGTGATGTCAAACTGTGTTAATTCTACAGTGTAGATGCAGAAGGAGGAACAGGCAAAGCAGTCTGTGGTTATGTTGACCAAACGTGAATCTACACAATAGAATTAACGCAGTTTGAGACTACAATGCCTGTCATATATAATGTGATTGAGGATGGCATTTAATTTAGTTGTGTGATATACAGTGACAGTAAAAGTTATTCTATTCATGGCTCTCTTGCAACTGAATCCTGGGACTGTAGTTTGGTGAAGCTTTGGTACACTTTGGTAGAGAAGATTTGTAAAATTATGGGTGAGTCTGCACCATAGAATGAGTGCAGTTTGGCACTGCTTTTAACTTCCATTGCTCAATGTTATTGGTAGGT
Source organism: Anolis sagrei ordinatus (assembly GCF_025583915.1). Lineage (NCBI taxonomy): Eukaryota > Metazoa > Chordata > Lepidosauria > Squamata > Anolidae > Anolis > Anolis sagrei. Next base: position 90,637,200 of record NW_026846588.1, read on the forward strand.
TGTATGAGGTCTTTCATGTTCTCTACCAAAGAATACTGATGTTTCATCAGACTACAACTCCCAGGATCCCACAGCATTGGGCCATAGTAGTTAAAGTGGTGTCAAACCACATTCATTATATAGTGCAGATTCTCCCCAAGTCACCTGGCCTTCGAAGCTATGCAGAAAGCATCTCGGAAAGTATCTCCTGAGAAAAAGAAAACAGAAATAGCCCTAAAACGAGCTTTCCCAGACTCTTTGCTTCCCTAGTTGCCTGTGGTTAGAGGCTGTCAAATGAAAACTGAAACATCTCTTGCTTTAGAGAAAATGCTGTTCTAAGGCCAAGGGAAATGCTAGAACATTTTTATTTGGAAATCTGAAACCATCCAAAATGGTCCACATGTGTTTCTGAGATAGTGACCTTTGCTTTCCGGTTGTTCAGTGTAAACAAACTCTGTTGTGCACAAAATTATTAAAAATACTTATAAAATATGCCTTTGGGTAGATAGGATCCGAGTGAAATCATGAAATTCATTTATGTTTCATGTATACAGATTGCCTGAGAAGCCATTTTATACAAAATATTTTTAATCAATTGAAACAAAGCTTATATACATTGAACCATCAGAAAACAAAATTGTCACTACAAGCTGAGCGTCCCTTATGTAGAATTGCAAAATCAAAAGTAATCCAAAATTGGCTGAGATAGTAACCGCTTTCTGGTGGTTCAGGGTAAACAAACTTTATTTCATGCACAAAATAATAATAAAAAATAGTAGTGTCAAATGACCTTCAGGTATAAGGTGTACAATGTAAATGAATTTTGTGTTTAGACTGTAGTCCCATCTCAACAATATCTCATTATCTGCATACAATATATGGGCAGATACAGGTATTCCAAAATCTGGAAAAAAAAATCCAGAGCACTTCTAGTCCCAAGCATTTTGGATAAAGGATATTCTCCCAGAGACATGATTTCTGGCTATTCTATTGAATGTTTTTATGCTATTGCTACTAGTCAGATCATTGGGTAGGATTTGTATTACAGGGATATCATAACAAGTAGAGGGCTTTTGAGGGGAGTCCTGTATCTCATTTTCCTTGATGCTGATAGAGCTTCAGCATAATGATCTCCAATTATCTCCTCCCTCTGGGTGAAGCAATTATGCAGTGTTATGAAAGGAGCATGGAGTACTTTTTATGTAACCTGCATGATGTGGTTGTTTGCATTTGGGTATCTGTCAAAGCTGGTGGGTGTGCCTGGCTATTTGCTAGTCACCAGACTTGTAAATCAGCTTCCTTTGTAAGTGGTGAGTTTATCAAGTTTACTTGGAATTGGCCTGCTTTTTATTCAAAAGGCTGTGTTCTGATATGAAAGATATCCTTTGTAATGTCATCCTGCTCAAAGCAGGTGGAACAGGTCTGATGTTTTCATTGGTGATTACTTCTTGCCACATTAGTAGTTGGACATGTCTTTGGAGATCTAGGTCGGCTCTTGGTTGGCTGGAATGATTTTTGCATATATATTACATGGTGAATAGCTAGCTTGACGCATGCCTTCTTCTTGGAATCATATAACAATTTCCCGTGATGATATAATGACAGCTCTTTGTAGATCTGATATGATACAGTGATATAACATTATCATATGTCGTCAGTATGCTTGTTCCAATATTAGTCATGTTTATCTGGAATATTAGTATACAAAGTAATCTTGTAGCAGTTTAGAGACTGAGAGAAAGACGTTTGTCATTTAAGCTCTCATGGACTAAAGCTGCATCTACACTGTAGAATGAATGCAGTTTGACACCACATGAATTGCCAAGGTTCATCATGGGAGTTGCAGTTTTATCAGGTTTGTAGCGTTCTCTGCCAACGCGTGCTGGTGCTTCACCAAACTACAATTCCATAGCAACGAGCCATAGCAGTTAAAGCAGCACCAAAATGCATTCATTCTGGGGTGCAGATGCACCCTGATGCATATGAAAATTGTTGCATCCCATCTTTAATTACTTGTTGACAGGGCTGGTGCTGCCATTCAATACTGGCTGATGTTGCTGTCATTATTTATTGATTTATTTATCATGTAAGGAGCAACCAGACAGTTGTATTACATTTTTAACAAAACAAACAGACAGACAGACAGACAAAACACAAAGTTTGCAAGCTTGGTAGTTGATTAAATGTCCTTTGATAGGTAGCTGGCCACTTGGAGTGCCTCTGGTGTTGCCGCAAGAAGGTCCTCCATTGTGCATATAGCAGGGCTCAGATTGCATTGCAGCAGGTGGTTTGCTCTTCTCCACATTCGCATGTCATGGATTCCACTTTGTAGCCCCTGTTCTTAAGGTTGCCTCTGCATCTCGTGGTGCCAGAATGCAGTCTGTTCAGCACCTTCCAAGTCTCCCAGTTTCCTGTGTTCCCAGGGGGGAGTCTCTCATTTGGCATCAGCCATTGGTTGAGGTTCTGGGTTTGAGCCTGCCACTTTTGAACTCTCTCGCTTGCTGGGGTGTTCTGTAGATCTTAGAAAACAATTTCTTGATTTAAGTTTTTGACGTGCTGGCTGATACCCAAACAGGGGATGAGCTGGAGATGTCACTGCCTTGCTTCTTTCACTATTGGTTGCTACTTACCGGCGAATGTCAGGTGGTGCAATTCCGGCTAAACAGTGTAATTTCTCCAGTGGTGTAGGGCGCAGACACCCCGTGATAATGCGGCATGTCTCATTAAGAGTCCCATCCACTGTTTTAGCGTGGTGAGATGTGTTCCACACTGGGCATGCATACTCAGCAGCAGAGTAGCATAGCTCAAAGGCAGATGTCTTCACTGTGTCTGGTTGTGATCCCCAGGTTGTGCCAGTCAGCTTTCATATGATATTGTTTTTAGCACCCACTTTTTGCTTGATATTCAGGCAGTGCTTGTTGTAGGTCAGAGCATGGTCCAGAGTGACTCCCAGGTATTTGAGTGTGCTGTAATGCTCCAGTGGGATTTCTTCCCAGGTAATCCTCAGAGCTCGGGATGCTTGTCTGTTCTTAAGGTGAAAAGCACATGTCTGTGTTTTAGATGGATTAGGGATCAGCTGGTTTCCCCTGTAATAGGCAGTGAGAGCACCTAGAGCTTCGGAGATGCACCCTGATGCATATTAAAGTTGTTGCATCCCATCTTTAATACTTGTTGACAGGGCTGGTGCTGTCATTCAATACTGGCTGATGTTGCTGTCACTGATAGCAGATTTAGAGTGTCATATATACTTTACTATTGTATGTTTACTGTTGGAGATCAGGAGAGATGCTTCTGGGCGTTTCTCCCTCATGGGTCAACAACCTCAGGCCATGTTGTGATGACATTTTCTGTACTCTCGCAGTCAAGCCAAATGTCTTGGGTAACTTTGTTTTGGGCTGGTGTTACTTTTTAATATGGGGCGTTAAACTTTAATTAAACAAAAGGTATGTTACAGTTTGCCAATGACCGAGAGGGAAAAATCAAATTTTAAAGTTGTCAGAGTTGTTGTCCATTAATTGGTACCGATTTGGGAAATACCGTATTAGTTGCTGGTCTGTGATAGATACCAAGAAAAGATGTAAAACATTGTAGTTAATGGACACAGACATGCTTTGGATCCTGGGCAAGTGGAGGAAGAACCCTTCTGGTCTCCCACATCAAATAGTTTAAGCACAGTACTTCTTAAACTACACTATGTAACAACATTTGAAAACTTAACAAATAAAAAGTCTATATTATTAAAAGATACAGACTATAGTAGCTAACAACAGAATGTAACAAATTTTGAAACATTTTCCTGGTTTGAAAGTGTTATTTCCTGTTTAATTGTGTGGTACTGATTTTGAAAGTAGCTGTTATACTCCAGAAACCTCATTTTTGTGGTTACTACAAACTATGCTGAATTTGTTGCGACTCGATGAAATATTCATTGAAAAACTATAGCAAGATGTGCTGCAGGATGTCCCGCAAAAACAAATTTTTGGCAGTTTAATCAACTTTTTCCATGTTTTTATGATAGAACCAATTAGGAAATGACATTTATAACCCAGGAACAAAAACCGTGTTACATAGTGCTATCTATCTAGTCCACCAGTGACTGGGATTTTTTTTTTGTCGTGTCAGGAGTGACTTGAGAAACTGCAAGTCGCGTTATAAAGAATTAACTGTTCATAAATATTTGAAGAGATGGCATGTAATACATGAAATAAGCTTGTTTTCCGCTGTTACAGAGAGTAGACTGTGAACCAGTGGATTCAAACTACGAGAAAAACAATTCCACCTAACCATTAGAAATAATTTCTTTACTGTAAGAGCTGTTTAAAGTGGAATTGAATGCATTGCAAGGAAGTGGAAACTCCTTCTTTGGAGGCCTTAGAGCCAATGTTGGATAATGATTTCTTGGAAGCAGTTTAATTGTGTATTCCTGCAGGAGACATTGGACTAGATGGCCCTTGTAGTTCTTTCCAACCCTGTGATTCTTTGACACGCACTATGAAAGAGTACAAAACTGAAGACTAACAGCTAGAAAACTAATTCATTCTTGCCTTAAGGGGCATGAAGAAAAGTGTTCAAAGGTAGTAACACAGGTTTCCTATAATAATATAGTAGCTGGGAGCTCAATTCTGCTGCATGAAATTCTTTAGCTGCAGCCTGAGGAAGTATTATAGTGTGTAGGAGTTGTGCTGTGAAGTCTATTATTTTTTGCTTATTTTAATTATATTTTACCTTTGTCTCAACATGGGACCCAGCACAGTTTAGAAGTGTAGAAACAAGATAGAGCTGAAGGATGAGAAATCTAAAACACATTCACATAAAGGTTTCCCCTTGACATTAAGTCTAGTTGAGTCCAACTCTGGGGGGTGGTGCTCATCTCCATTTCTAAGCTGAAGAGCCGGCATTGTCCGTAGACACCTCCTAGGTCATGTGGCCAGTATGACTGTATGGAGCGCCATTACCTTCCCTACCTATTGATTTACTCACATTTGCATGTTTTCGAACTGCTAGGTTAGCAGAAGCTGGGGCTCACCCTGTCCCGCAGATTCAAACTGTCGAACTTCTGGTCAGCAAGTTCTACAGCTTCGCAGTTTAACCTGCTGTGCCACCATGGCCCATTCACGTTTACATAAAAAGTATTTTAAAACACACTGAGTATAAAATCATTTAAAAATATAACAGTGCAGATTAAAAAATTGCACTCGCTACAAAAAGACTTTCCCACAAGCAATGGATTGTCAAATCTCTGTTTCAGTGAAATGATTTTCACTGCCTGTAAAAAGAGAGCTGAGAAGGCTCTGTCCCCTGTTTAGGTATAACAACATAATGGGTTATTTGCAGATGTGTAATGTGTTTTGAAGTGGTAGTGATTGACCTTGCTAAAATCAGATGTATTAATAATATTGACTATATTGTGTAGCTAACATACATAAACATATAAAGTTATCACTCTTTTTAGATTTCAGATTTTAATTTATGCAGCCCTGAATACTGCAGTCTCAACAAGAGTAAGTCAGCACATATAGAAACCTATTAATGCATCAAATTTGGTTGGGGCGGAAAAAGAATTAGGCCACATTTAATTCATATCAACATTATGGCTATTCTAATTAATTTTACCCTTCAACATTACAATTTTAGCCTTCTTTATAATCCTATTTAAAATAGAAATGACTTTTCCTTTCTGTTGTTTCTCCCTAATACTTGATAACGTATTTATGTATTGCAGTATGAATAAAGAATCTTTTAAATTTCTCAAAATATTTTCTGTGCCATGATAAAGAATATATTTGTAATGTGGGCTAAATGTTTTGTACATTCTAGTCTGAGTAGCATTTAGCAAGTTGAGAAAGGTTACTTATTAATGAAAATCCAGCTGATACTGCAGTCCTATACTTGTTTCCCTGGGAACAATCCCCAATTGAACTCTATGGGACTTAATAGTGAAAAGACTTCTGTAGGAAGAATACAAGACTTGCACTGGATAGAAAATGTGAATAAAATTGCCTTGTATGTTTTGTAATAATATGTTTGTTTCAAAGGTTGAAATACTACCTTCACTAATGTTGTAGTATTATTGACTTTGCAAAAGGGATACTGATATACACAATGACTCGCTTATTTGCAGGAGATAAGATCCCAGAATTTGCAAGGATACTCAAAATACCACAGATAATAGCAAATCCTATTGAAATGAAGGACTTCTCTTCCAAGAATACCATAGAGTATGCCCGAGGAAAAATAAAATACCTAGAGAATTATATATATATATTGTGAGATGTGAATAAATAATACTGCAGATTCTGGTTCCGTGGATAAGGGAATCATACTGTATTTTAAATGTTTAGATTGGGAAGATAGGGAACAAGAGATAGCTACCTTCATTTCATACAGTTCTGCCTTTACTGCGGATCCTCGGAACAATGTATCTGTATACAGCAGTTGTTACATTTACTATTCTGCTACTTTGAATATAGAAATAATATAGGCATCCAATACAAGTCAACTGTGGGAGGCCTAATTTTAGCATGCAGGAACTGGAATAAACATTAACAACCTCAGATATGCAGATGATACCACTTTGATGGCTGAAAGCACAGATGAACTGAGGAGCCTGATAACCAAGTTGAAAGAAGAAAGTGCAAAAACTGGGTTGCAGTTAAACATAAAAACCCCCAATATTATGGTAACCAAACTGATTTATAACTGGCAAATAGAGGGAGAAAACGTGGAGGCAGTGACAGACTTTGTATTTCTAGGTGTAAAGATTACTGCAGACACAGACAGGAAATCAGAAGATGTTTACTTCTTGGGAGGAGAGCAATGACCAATCTCAATTAAATAATTAAGAGTACAGACATCACACTAGCAATGCAGGTTTACATAGTTAAAGCAACAATGTTTCCCATAGTAACCTATGGATGCAAGAGCTGGACCATAAGGAAGGCTGAGCAAGGGAAGATAGATGCTTTTGAACCTGTGGTGTTGGAGGAAAATTCTGAGAGTGCCTTGGTCCGCAAGAAGATCCAACCAGTTCATCTTCCAGGAAATAATGCCTGGCTGCTCACTGGAGGGAAGGATATTAGAGGCAAAAATGAAGTGCTTTGGTCACATAATGAAAACACAGGAAAGCTTGGAGAAGATAATGATGCTGGGGAAAATGGAAGGAAAAAGGAAGAGGGGCCAACCAAGGGCAAGTTGGATGCTATCCTTGAAGTGACTGACTTGACCTTGAATGAGCTGGGGGTAGCCACGGCTGACAGGGAGCTCTGGCGTAGGCTGGTCCCTGAGGTGATGAAGAGTCGGAAGCGACTGAATGAATAAACAACAAAAAGAGTTACACTTTAAAAATGTAGCTGCTGCGAGTTACACACAAATTCAACTTAAGAACAAACTTGTAGAACTTAATGTGTTTGTAAAATGTAAAGGACTTCTTTTCTCTAGGAACTGCTTGCTTTGACGTTGGAGAGATCCAGCATGTTGCTGTTGTTTGACTGTTGGGCAATGACTTTGGAGGCCAGGGTTTGACTTCCTACTGGGTGACCTTGGGCAAGTCACACTCTCAGCCTCAGAGGAAGAGCAAATCCTGCCAAGAAAACCTCATGATAGGTTCACCTTAGGTTCACCTTAAGTAGGAAATGACAGACAACAGCAGAAGCAGAAGAATTGAGTGCCCAACAGTTTGATCAACCATTTGCATCAATTGTTGAGGTCCTTTCATAGTCTGCAATTCTAGCATTACACTATGTAACAAAATTTGGAAAAAAATCATTTCCCTCGTTTAAAAGTATTATATCCTGTTTAATTGTGCGGTACTTATTTTAAAAGTAGTAGTCGTACTCCAGAAACTTCATTTTTGTGACTGCTGCCAACTATGTTAAATTGGTTGAGACTCTAGGAGATATTTATTGAAAAATTATAGCAAAATGCGCTGCAGGATGACCTGCCAAAACAAAGCTTGTGAAGTTTAATACACTTTTTTCCATGTTTTTATGATAGAACCACTAGGAAATGACATTTATAACTTGGGAACAAAAATCGTGTTACATAGACATATCATTGCACTTTAATCCTCTTCCGACTTACATACACATTCAACTTAAGAACAAACCTACGGAATGTATCATGTTCATAACGTGCGGTCTGTCTGTAATTGTAAGTATGACATGGCTTCTGGTCATTCATGGCTATCAGAATTGTGACTACTCTTATTTAAATCTCCATAAAGAATATAACATCATTTAAGACTATATGTTTGCTGCTGACATATGAATTAAGATTAGTTTACAATACTTTAAAATACTTATGTGAACATCCAGCTGTGTTGAATCTGGAGCCCCATCTATACTGCTGTATGATGAAATTTAAAATTGTATTATATTAGTCTGCATTGACCATATAATGCAGTTTTGAACAGCATTATCTTAGTGTAGACCAGGCCTAGGTTATCAGAGCATAAAATTATGCCTGTTTTTCTTTCAAGTTATATTGTGAAATGGAGTATTACCACACATTATAATTTCTACACAACTTGCATATTGAAACACTCAAAACTGTCACACATATCTATAAAAATAAAAATGTAATGTTTATTTGTGGGATTAACAGAACTCAAAACCCACAAATTTGGACACAATACACCTATCAGGCCAACGAGTGACCATCACTCATAAAAACATTGAAAAACACAGCAGAAGAGACTTAAAAAGCCAAAAAAATTACATTACAAAGCATGCGCAAAACCACATGTACACACACACACACACATATACACAAATATATACACACATATATGCATATACACACAAAACACATATACACAGATTGGGCCACAGCAATGCATGGCAGGGGGCAGCTAGTTTTGCGATAAGAAAGAACATCTACCCTTCCTAGTATAGGTACACTTACGATCCATTTTAAAAAATGTATTGAGTTCTTCTGATGAAGTTGGATGCTTATGAAAAATAGGTGCAGAGTCACTGTTTTTGTCTCTAGTAAAGAAACAGTTGTGTTAAAAGTTGTGCTTGGATTACTTAAATACAGTACTAGATTGATGTTTAAGGTAGGGCAAACTGTTAGAATAGGCTCCTGGGATGTTACTGCTATTCTCTCTTTCTCCATGATTTCATCATTTACAGTCCGCACTGTTCCCAACCACTTTGTTGATTGTGTCATCTGAGGTCCGCATAACAAATGGAGTAAACTTCATGGGTGTTCTATGCCTGTGTTGTTCAGAACTGGCTTAATACCACAGAGAACCAACTGTGCGCTCATATTTTCCTTTGAAGCTTATTTGGGTGGACTTTAGCTATGTTAAGCTCTGGAATCTCTTCAAAGCTCAGCAGTGTAGCATTGCTTTCTTTAATAAAACTGAGCATTTCATCGGACATGGTGATGGATTCAGAACCGGTCAGAAACTCTTTAAAATCTAGAGATGAGAAGACAAAAAGGGCATGATTTATATTCCCTGTCTTCAAGTGACAATAAGACAGTGGTTCTCAACCTGTGGATCCCCAAGTGCTTTGGCCTACAACTTCCAGAAATCCCAGCTGTTACGATTTCTGGGGGCTGAAGACCAAAACACCTGGGGACCACAGTTTGAGAACCACTACACTAGAAGAATATAAGAATCTTAGATATGCTAGTAAAGGTAAAGGCTTCCCCTTGACATTAAGTCTAATCGACTCTGGGGGGTGGTGCTCATCTCCATTTCTAAGCCAAAGAGCTGGTGTTGTCCTTAGACACTCCTAGGTCATGTGGTTGGCTTCAAACTACAAGACAGGAGATTCCATCTGAACATGAGGAAGAACTTCCTGACTGTGAGAGCCATTCAGCAGTGGAACTCTCTGCCCCGGAGTGTGGTGGAGACTCCTTCTTTGGAAGCTTTTAAACAGAGGCTGGATGGCCATCTGTCAGGGGTGATTTGAATGCAATAGTCCTGCTTCTTGGCAGGGGGTTGGACTGGATGGCCCATGAGGTCTCTTCCAGCTTTTGATTCTATAATTCTATGACTGCATGGAGTGGTACCTATCGATCTACTCACATTTGCATGATTTTGAACTGCTAGGTTTGCAGAAACTGGGGCTAATGACGGGAGCTCACCCCACTCCGCGGATTTGAACTGCCAACCTTTCGGTCAGCAAGTTCTGCAGCTCAGCGGTTTAACCCGCTGTGCCATTGTGGCCCCACAATGTGCTAGTACTGTAGTATAAGTGGGAGGGGAGCCTTTTATTTAGCAGTCAGTATTTGGGTAAGACACTACTTTTTCTTTCTCCTAACTGGAAGTGAGATTGCAGATATATGCATGCATATAGGGGAATACATTCCTTTCCATGCCCTAAAATTAACATTAATTAAACTTGCATAGCATTGTGCTGCCTGCAAGAAACCATCTCTTCTGTTTGTGTTCCTTAACTAATTGGCAGAATGGAAACCTTGGTTACCAATATTCATTTTAGTCTTTATTTGGCCAAGTGATGTTATACTCTATATCTGAGCAGATTGCTGTAGCCACTTGAGAACCCAGAATTTTAATAGGAAAGAGCAAGGAGTGAACAATCTAGGCTTATACTAAAAGAAATAATGCTATTTCTTTTTGTAAAAAATGAACAGTAATGTTGGACCTCTGTATCCAGGGATTCTGTGCTATGGATTCACCCACCCACGGCTTGAAAGCATATATATTGAAAAATCCAGAAAACAAATATTGATATTGCCACTGTATGTATTTTGCGATGCCACTATTTTGCTATGCCATTATATATCATAGAACGTGAGCATCCATGGATGTGGCATTCCCCAATGGCCTTTCAAACCTAACCCCAAATCTACTTTTATTGTTTCAGATATTTGAAGTATCCTTTATTTGCCTTTATAATCACTTACACATCTTAAGGCAGGGTTTCTCAACCTGGGGGTCGGGACCCCTGGAGGGGTCGCAAGGGGGTGTCAGAGGGGTCGCCAAATGCCATCAGAAAACACAGTATTTTCTGTTGGTCATAGGGGTTCTCTTTGGGAAGTTTGGCTCAATTCTTTCATTGGTGGGGTTCAGAATGCTCTTTGATTGTAGGTCAACTATAAATCACAGCAACTTCAACTCCCAAATGTCAAGGTCTATTTTCCCCAAACTCCACCAGGGTTCACATTTGGGCATATTGAGTATTCGTGCCAAGTTTGGTCCAGATCCATCATTGTTTGAGTCCACAGTGCTCTCTGGAAGTAGGTGAACTACAACTCCAAAATTCAAGATCATTGCCCACCAAACCCTTGTAGTATTTTCTGTTGGTCATGGAAGTTCTGTGTGCCAGGACCGGTTCAGTTCCATTGTTGGTGGAATTCAGAATACTCTTTGATTGTAGATGAACTATAATCCCAGCAACTACAACTCCAAAATGACAAAATCAATCCCCCCCAACCCCACTAGTATTCAAATGTGGGAGTATTGGGTATTTGTGCCAAATTTGGTCCAGGGAATGAAAATGCATCCTGCATATCAGATATTTACATTACGATTTGTAACAATAGAAAAACTACAGTTATGAAGTAGCATCAAAAATAATTTTATGGTTGGGGGGGTCACCACAACATGAGGAACTGTATTAAGGGGTCGCGGCATTAGGAAGGCTGAGAAACACTGTCTTAAGGGCTGGAGATGGCATTTGTGACTTGCAAATTCCAACACAAAAATCTTTCTACATTTGATTTCAAGACATCTGGCTATGATAGAAATACTTTCTTTTATGTAAGAGGCTTCCACTCCAATTAGTATACAAAAACCAGTGGAAGCTGCAACCTTTCCTTTGCAAGTGAGAAGTAGGTCTGGTTGTACCCGTTGTTGGTGTATATTTTCAGGTTGCTTCCAGCTCATGGTGACTTCCAGCTCAAAGTGATCCTATCATGGTGTTTCCTGAGACTGGAACTGTGTGATTTACTACATGGCTGAGTGAGGAAATCAAACCCTGGTCTCCAGAGCCGTTGTCCAGCTGTTCAAGCCATTGTCAGTCTATAAATTAAATAAATACCTCTATGGCTTCCTTGGCCCATGTTGCCTGTGTAGACTGAGTTTGTGTTGGCACTCAGAGATTGGGATTTCATTCACACTCATAACCTGCTGTGCTAGGATGACCAGCTTGTGAGTATTTGAAAAAGGACACCATGATATGGGTTAACTGAAGAGAGATGTGTCAGCAGCTGATTGGCTAAGCGTGCCAGGAGACAGAGTTCTGATCGTCTGCTGCCTCTGGCTAGCTGCTGAGACTAACGGTTCTAACTGTCATTCTGGCATTATTTTCTCACTTTGGACAGTGAAGAGATAGTGCTGGGTGCCAACTATCTTGAAGTCTGATCATTTTAAAGCACGAAGCTTATTTTAAAGATTATTCAAAAGGACTATTTTATTCTCTGTGTTCTCTGCCTGAATTCAAAGAGACTGATGTGCATATTGTTACCCTGTTTGAACTTTTAAACTAAAGTAAAGATACTTTTACTTGTTTCACAAGTCTGAGTGACATTTTATGATACTGCAGGGTATATCTTGGTTTAAATACTGTGCTAAAGCTTCTGCTTACCAACCCTCACACAGCTTATCCTCACACTAGGTTTCTTTCACTGTCTTTCTACCTTATGTAGGGTCTTTCTCCATCCACTTTGGAGGTGAATTGATTCATATGATGTGTTGTGGAGAAATGATTCATATGATTCTATAGTGACTCATAAAGTAAAAGAAATGATGTTCTTTTTGACTGCTAGAAGTTATGCACCCGAACCCATCCTTAACTGCTATATTGGTGGAATAACACTATGTAACATGATTTTTTTTCCTGGGTTATAAATGTCATTTGTAATTGGTTCTATCATAAATACTTGGAAAAAGTTCATTAAACTGCAAAAACTTTGTTTTGGCGGGACATCCTGTAGCACATTTTGCTATAGTTTTTCAATGACTATCTCATACCGTCTCAACCAATTCAACCTAATTTGTGGCAGCCACAAAAATGAAGTTTCTGGAGTATAATAATTACTTTCAAAGTAAGTAGTATACAATTAAATAAGAAATTACACTTTCAAACCAAGACCACACCATTTTTCAAATTTTATTACATAGAGTAGTATATGGGAGACTTCTCTCCCCTTTGTCAAATGAAAAACTAATGGCTGTGATCTGAAGGACATCAATCTCTTGCCTTCTCTAGCATACTGAGTTCAGTAGAATACTAACTAGCATATTTCAGGAGTTTTCTAAAACGACCACATAAGATCTCCTCTCAGGTTCAGTTATTTTGGTGATTAAGGTTAGGTAACAATTTTGCAGAGTAAACTTTCTAAAAATGTATGCAGGCTGCCAGGGAAATTACTGTCAGGGATATTACTTTGCATAGGACTGCAGTTTGAAGATGACATGAGTTACATAAATACCATATTATTTCATGATCTTATTAATTTTTTTAATTGCTTGACTCAAATAATGTTATACATGTTTACTATAGACTACAGGCATATCCAGACTGATTGAAAAGAACTTGATTTTGTTCGTATTCTTTACTGTTTGTACTGGGTTAAAATAAACTGAGATGAGGAGCAGGTATAGAATCATAAAATTGGAAGAGATTAGGAAGGCCATCCAGTCTGTTCCCCTGCCGTCCAATCAAACCACTCCTAACAGATAACCATCCAGTCTCTGTTTTAAAACCTATATCCGTACATTTCATTTTATTCTGCATAAGTGTGGCACCTTACATTTCTCTTGACTTTAATTTTGTTAGTTTTAGTCCAACTCTTTAATTTATTAAGGTCATTTTGGATCCAGATCTTGGCCCCTGTGATATTAACTATCCTTCCTAATTTGCAAGTCTACAAATGTGATAAATAGGGCTGCTAATTCATTTTAATGTTGGCTAATCTTTATGTGTTTTTAATCTGTGTTTTAAGTGGTTTAAGTTTTTATCTATTGTATTATATCTCTGTTATACTCTGTTTCAATCCTTAGAGTGAGGCAACAGAGAAATCATTATTATTATTATTATTATTATTATTATTATTTAATTATTTGAAACACAAAAAAATTAGTACACAGCAAACAAGGTCACTCTGCAGGCTGTTGTATTGGATCACATATTGGACATTTCGCAAGTGTCTAGGACAATGTGATATAGTGGCCTTTTGCAGGGTGGCTTTTTACAGCTGATAGATGGTAATTTTGTCAGTGCTGATTGTGTTTAAGTGCAGGCCAAGATCTATAGGCACTGCACCCTGTGTGCCAATCACCACTGGGACCACCTTGACTGGCTTGTGCAGTTAGATCTTTAAATCCTCATATCGTGTCAGCTTTTCCAGTTGTTTCTCTTCAATCCTGCCTGGGATTGCAACATCGACAATCCATACTTTGTTTTTAACACAATCGTGAGGTCAGGAGTATTGTGCTCCAAAACTCTGTCAGTCTGAATCTGGAAGTCCCTGAGTAGTTTGTCATGTTCATTTTCTGTAACTTTTTCAAAGAACTGGATCCCACCAGTTCTTTGTCGCAGGCAGATGGAGTTTGTGGCACAAGTTCCAATGAATCATCTGAGCAATGGTGTTATGCCTCTGCTTGTAGTCTGTCTGTGCGATCTTCTTGCAGCAGCCGAGGGATGTGATCTATTGTTTCATCTGCTTCCTTGATTTTATTATTATTATTTTATTTTTATTATTATCATTGTCACCACTGTGCAGTCATTTCTGGAGATGTTGAAAGCACTGGGCCTACAAAAAGTCTTTGATTGTACTAACAGCTGGCAGAAAATATTTTGGGATAAAAAATGTTTGTCAATCGCTTAAATGACATCTGAAAGAAGAGGAACAAATGTGTGACTTTCTGGTCTTTTTAATCAATCTCGATGCACCCTGTATTCATGCTGTCAAAGTGTTTCTCTGATAACGTACTGTGACATTTGCAGTTCTTGATGATGTTATATATCTAGCTCCAAATCTTCCCACCTTTTTAAAAACTGGAACAGCTCTGAAGATCAAGTATAGCAAGTTCAACTGAGTGGCTGATAATACTACCCACAAAGTGTTTCAGAATACCTTTCTTGTATACATTATTTAACTACCTTATTATATTGCTGCTGTTCCTCCAGTTCTGACCAAATCTTCATGGGAGCTTTTATCAGTTCCTACAATTATCCAAGTTAATTTTGATGTCACAATAGAATTTGGTGTAATTCAGTCCTACTCTGTTTGACAAATCCCGTGCTTTGCTTAATAACATGGATCGGAGTAGTGTGGCCCTCCTGATGTTGTTGGACTGCATTTTTGAGCAATCCTAATAATGCTGGCTCTTCAATCTCTTCTGTATGAACTGTAAAGGCACATTTGAATCTTGTCACTTTGTTATGTACAATGCAGTATTTTTACCTATCTGTTATACCCTTTGAGAAGTTATATCCTAAAGACATCTGTTGGAATGACACTGAGCCAATACGTGAGATGAATATATACAACCCCAGGAAGACAGTTGAATATATCTGCTAAATACAGACTTGATTTATCTCATCCTATGTCAATAAATGCCTTATCTTTCCGGCTGTTACCTGTAGCTTAATCAATACTACTCTGGTGGACTGAAGTTCGTTCTTTCTTGTTTCTGCCCTGGGAGAAGAAGGAGGAGGAGGAATAATAATAATAATAATAATAATAATAATAATAAAAAATTTGTCGTGTCAGGAGCATCCTGTTGTGAGAGAATTGACCGTCTGCAAGGACGTTGCCCAGGGGACGCACGGATGATTTTGATGCTTTATCATCCTTGTGGGAGGCTTCTCTCATGTCCCCGCATGAGGAACTGGAGCTGATAGAGGGAGTTCATCCGCCTCTCCCCGGATTCGAACCTGTGACTTATCGGTCTTCAGTCCTGCCGGCACAGGGGTTTAACCCACTGCGCCACAGGGGGCTCCATAATAATAATAATAATTATTATTCAGACTGACAGAGTTTTATGTGTTGTCGAAGGCAACACGTAAAGCCCGGAAAACACACAACAACAACCCAGTGACAGAGTTTTGGAGCACAATACCCCTGGCTTCATGATTTTGGAAAAAAGACCAAAGTATGGGTAGTTGATGTTGCAATCCCAGGCGATAGCAGGATTGACGAGAAGCAACTGGAAAAGCTGACACAATATGAGGATTTAAAGATCAAGTTGCAAAGACTCTGGCACAAGCCAGTAAAGGTAGTCCAAGTCGTGATTGGCACACTGGGTGAAGTGCCTAAAGACCTTGGCCTGCACTTGAAAACAATCGGCGCTGACAAAATTACCATCTGTCAGCTGCAAAAGGCCACCCTACTTGGGTCTGCTCTCATTATTCACCGATACATCACATAGTCCTAGACACTTGGGAAGTGTCCAATCTGTGATCCAATACATTAGCCATCATAGGGAACTTGTTTGCTGTGTACTAATCTTGTTGTGTATCAAATAATAGTAATAATGAATTTATTACCCACCTCTCCTTGGGCCCTTCCAGATAGGCCCTATATGCCAAGATCTGATTCCAGGTTTTCTGCTTTAAACTGGATTATATGAGTTCGCACTGCCAGATAATCTGGGATAAACAGAAAATATGGGATCAGATCCTTGGATATAGGGCCTTTCTGGAAGGGCCCTTTGTGGCTTGAAACAGGGTACAACTATAACCTTCCTTTCCATGGGAGTACCTGTCAGCCATGTACTTTGGGGGAAGAAGAATTCCCAAAGTAAGGATAAAATTGTTTTGTTAATAGAAATATGAAAACATAATTTGAAATAATTGTCCAAAATGTGGTTCAAAGCAGCATCTATTAAAAATAAAATTTAAAAAGAAGCATTGGAATTTGCTTTATATTGTATTTTCTTCTTCCTTTTTTTGCTTTGCTCCTGTGACAATTCCTCCCTAAGTTCACCTGTAGTCTCTTATCCTCAGTTTGTAATTTTTTTAAAATTTGTTTTATAATATGTTTTTAAAAATCTGCCTTTTTGAGTTGGTTTTTATTTATGCATTCCCTCAGGAATCCTTGTGAACTGAGAAGTAATATAGAAATACTTTAAATACATATTTAAATACATTTCTTCTTTGTATCTGGTGTAGCTTCTGAGATTCTCTAGGAATGCCCTTATACCTGCTTTCCTAATTACCTTTTCCTGCTGCAACATCTTTTGCAGCTCTTTTTCTCTGGAAATCATTCATGATTTATTTCCTGCACTTTGTCCTTCTGTGCTTTCAGACAGTGGACTGAACCAAATGCAGTGTAGATGCCTTGATTCAGATGGCATCTTACATTTTTAGTAGTGGGAGAGGTGGTAGCTATTTATATCTCTCTGTGTCTTTCTTGCCCAATTACTATTTTTCCTTAATATTCCATTTTTTCTGACCTAAATCACTGTCCCTTGTTTCTGCTTATAGTTTTGTAATGAAAAAGCATTCAGGTACAGAGCTAAGAAATTACTTTGCTCTTTTTACCTGCGTCACGTTTCTGGGACACTAATCATATTCAGTTTTTAGCAGGCCAGGCTGATGAGGATTTTGTCTTCCCATGAAATTAAAATACAGCCTGAAGTTCAGCATGCTCACTTTTGATGTCTTGGTATCATGATTAGGATAAAAATCGAAGGCTTTTATGTCCGGAATCACTGAGTTGTAGTAGGTTTTTTGGGCTGTATGGCCATGTTTTAGGCAAAACGTCAGGAGAGATTGCTTCTAGAACATGGCAATACAGCCCAAAAGACCTACAATAACTTAGGATATTGATATTTTCCAAGGAGATGTTCTTCTTATGTACATTTTTTCTACTTCCTATCTCACCCAAGTTTTTAATATTTTTAGCATTTTATCTTGCACATTTGGTCCGCCATTTGTGACTGATTTTATTATGTTATTTTGCATTGTTTATTTTATCTGGGTGTATTATATATTTGTTGTGTTTATTTTCTAGTGTCTTGTATATTATTTTGTTGTATTATGTTTGGGCTCGGCCTCATGTTAGCCACCCTGAGTCCCTGTTGGGGAGATGGTGGCGGGGTATAAAGATTATTATTATTGTTGTTGTTGTTGTTATTATTATGTGAGAAAATCATATTTCTCCCTTTTATTGCATATTGATTACAGCAAGGTTGGGGAACTTTGGCCTTCCATATGTCACTGCACTCCTGCTTCCATCAACCCAGCCAGCATGGTTATTAATCTGCCTAAAATCCTTGTGATACTTTTGTAAATTTACCCTTGAATATTGAGAATCTATGCTTCAGATAATTTTTAAATGTGAAAGCCTTTTGCTTTGGTATCTCTTCTTATAGAGCATGATTAATTGAAGGAGGTATGCCTGTATATGATTTATATTCCACAGTAAAGTCTGCTTTAGCACCTTGTCCTCCAAAGCACTTTACATTTCTTTAGGTCTGCTCATATGCCCTTCCATAAACACCAGCATCACCTTCCGTTCATGTCATTATTTCCAATTTTAACCTAACATTTGGCCTTCCCACTGTTTTTAATTATGTGTTGTCTTATTGATAATGTTTCTTATTGTCTATGTGTTTTTAATTGCTTGTATTGTTGTTATTATTGCTTGTATTGTTGTGTTTGGGCTCGGCCTCATGTAAGCCGCACCGAGTCCCTCAGGGAGATGGTAGTGGGGTACAAATAAAGTGTTATTATTATTATTATTATTATTATTATTATTATTATTATTTATAGCTGACAGTTTTGCATATGATATATGGGGAAAAATTCATATGTAGGACCCACTGGAAGAAACATTTCCATAAACTCAAATTTTCCTCAGTGTTCATGAGATGACAACCTGAGAAAATACTAAGAGGCCTGGAGTGTCTACTAGCTGTATGTTCTAGTCCACTTTCTATGCAGGTTTTTAGTGTTTATTGAAATGCTCTTTTAATTGTTTATTCAAATATGAGTCGCCCTGGAGGGCTGAGAATGGCGGTTAATAAATGCATCAAATAAATAAATAAATATCTCTTGCTGCTTTTTGTTTTGTTGGTTCTGTATCACTGCAATGCAAAGATTTCATCTGTGTTCGCTTTCTTGATGGGATTGTCATGAAAAGGGGGGAGCAGAGGACTTCTAAGGTAGAAGCGGACATACCGTACATACTTGTGTATTAGTTGAAATTCTTTTGACAAAACTTGCTCTCCAAAACCTGAGTTGACTTATGCGTGGATCAGTGCTGGAAGCAGGACCCAGTGTGAATGCAGTGACAAGATGCAGAGTCAAGAATTGCTCCCACCCAAAGTCATCAATACACCTTTTCCCCAATCCTTAAACCCCAACCTTAGCTTTAATTACCTCCCCCCCCCCCCATACCATTTATTTTCCTTTTCTCCATCATTTTTCTTTTTATTTCTTATGTTATAGAAAAATAGTTCAATTACTATATTTTTTTAAAATTGCTCCCACCCCATAACCCTTCCCTTGCCCAAACTGGGGGGGGGGGAGGGGGAACAACGCTTCATCCTCTCCGCTTTCTTTATCAGCACAGGTTGTGTTCACCACCAGTGTAGGTGAGCCTGAAGAACCCAACATACTTTCCATTTTGAACACTTGAGCTTCAGCGGAGTAGCAGCTGCCATTTTTAATAAGGGCTTCTTGTATACGCCTCTGCAGAGTCAGCAATGATAATTTTTAATAGGGGCTTACTGTGAGAGATACGACCTCTCATTGTAACTCATCGAATAAACAGATCCTCCCTTGGTCTTGAGCTCTTCCTAAATATGTTCCCTTTATGCATTTTGAAAGGAAGGGAAAAAGCTTTGTTTGTTACATGCTCCAAATTTCACCCTTGACTTGACCATGAATCAAAGCAAAATCCACAATTTTCGCCACCAAACATGTCCTTGCCTTATGCATGAGGTCAACCTATACACAAGTATATAGGGTGCTTTGAACAGAAACTAACGTTATATATACTGTATTTATTTATTATGGTCGATGACCACCAAAAAATGAGCAAACGTTGGAATGGGAACATATAAATTTAGGTATTAATAAATTAGCGTTAAGTTACCAGAAGTCTCTAACAGGCAGTGGAGTGGGCAGAGGGCTATATAACCTGTTTGTAGCTCCCATCAACCCTATCCTGTAGGCATGGGCAAGCCATGGTTCTAAATGATTCTAAAGTACTTACAAAACTCGAGGGCGTTGGTGCTTTGCTTCTAAAGTGTTGCTAAAATTCTGGTGGTGAAAATTTCAGAACTCTAACAAAACTTTCAAAATTTTATTATTTCATTATTGGCGATTTTTATCACAGAACCAATTAGGAACTGCCAATTATAATGAAATTTTGAAAATTTTGTTCGAGTTCTGAAATTTTCACCACCAGAACTTTAGCAACACTTTAGAAGCAAAGCTCTAGCGCCCCCTAGTTTTCAAAGTACTTTAGAACCATTTAGAACCATGGATTGCTCGTGCCTATCAAGCATGGCTAATGATTGAGGATTTTAGGCTTAATTGCTCTACAGTCTTTTCAGGTAAGTCATAGGTTTTTTGGCCTTGCTGTAGTTGGTTATACCAGTTATTATTTTCCTGAAACATAAGCATCTTTCTGTCTTCTTACTATGGCTTTCTTCCTAGCTAGCTTACCTCTCCCAGATGCCTGTAAGGGAGCTGCCAATATGGTTCCATTTGGATTATTTTGCTTGGATAATGCTAACAGAAGCTAACAGAAGATACCATTGTGCTGAATTATTACTACTATGGCATGATGATGATGTTGGATATTTGTAATGTTGGCTTTCCCATCTAGGGACTACAGCTATTATAAGAAGTGATGTCTGAAGTGGGTAAACTTGTTTTGGATTTATGATGCTGTATTGGAAAGCAATTTTTTATTTTTTTTTCAGGCTCATTCAGAGATTAGGTCCTGACAACATTTCCAATAATTTTTTCATATCATAATTTTTATAGTAATGATCTACAGCAGGGGTCCTCAAACTAAGGCCCAGGGACCAGATACGGCCCTCCAGGGTCATTTACCCGGCCCCCGCTCAAGGTCGACCCAAGTCTGAAATGACTTGAAAGCACACAACAACAACAGCAATCCTATCTCATCAGCCAAAAGGAGGCCCACACTTCCCATTGAAATACTAATAAGTTTATATTTGTTATAATTGTTCTTCATTTTAATTATTGCATTGTTTTAAGTGTTTTTTAGCACTACAAATAAGATATGTGCAGTGTGCATAGGAATCCATTCATGTTATTTTCAAATTATAATCTGGCCCTCCAACAGTTTGAGGAACTGTGACCTCGCCCTGTGTTTAAAAAGTTTGAGGACCCCTGATGTACAGTGTTTGCATTGGTATTCACAAGGAAGAGAATGGGGTATTGGTTTGTACTTACTGAATTGTTATGATTTCTCAGTTTCTCTGGCCTGACTTTTTTCAATGTTGTCATTCATTGAACAGCTGAAATGAGAAAATTAGAAGGTTAAAATAAATTTCAAGCAAATCAAGACATGTTAGAGAGTGTGTGATGGTTATGAGTGATGGTCACTCGTTGGCCTGATAGGTGTATTGTGTCCCAATTTGGTGTCAATTCGTCAAGTGGTTTTGGAGTTATGTTAAATCCACAAATGAACATTACATTTTTATTTATATAGATATTATTAATAATAATAATAATAATAGCTGAAACCCCAGAGAAGGTGGGGCTCACACAGAGCTCCTGTTGTGGAGCCCCAAGGGTTCCCCAGAGCATAGTTTGAGAACCGCTGTCTTATGTGATCCTTAATCGAGGCCTGTACTCAATTTCATAGAATCTAACTTTTACTTATTTAGTGAGATGGAGCCTTCTAGTATTGTGTCCTGTCCAAATCTGTTTCAGAGACTTTCTCAAGCCTCTCAAATAGATATCTGCTTTCCCAAACCTGTTCTTCCAGTGATGGATGGTAGTTGAAAGACAGCACTGGAATATAAACCAGAGATAAGTTTGCAAGTAAAAGACAATTATGATTTGAAATATAAATGCAGCAGATTTTTTAAATTGCTGAGTAGTTGCAACTGAAACACATAGAATGTGGTTTTTAGTTCAACAGAAAATAGAAGTACTGATAAAGATAAAGTGTGTGTGTTTGTGTGTAAGAAGCCCAAAGCTTAGCAGGAAGAGACATCTTGCTCAGCCCTGTAAAAACAGGAAGGAGGAAGTCCCTTGCAAATCTGGGTTTACTGATTATCAGTTGAGGTTGCACTACAAAGGATGTCCATTAACAGCCATCAGGGTGATGCATTGCTTATCCAGACTGAACAATAATTACTGTAGTGTCACTACTACAGAATATTGACCCTGGTTATAGGAAGCAATGTTAACTAACAAACTGTACTCGGCCCTTTCCTGCTTGTAGAAACAGGATACTATTAGTGAGAACAATTCACAGAAACGGCACATACAGGAAATCATGACAAATCGAGTATAAAAGCAAAGCAAAGACTAATAAATGATCTCCTCCTGTTTGCAGAATTTAGGCAAATGCCATTCTTTTGACATGCTGTAATCTCCTAAATTGAACAGCAGCATATTTTTGAGCAGGGATGGAAGAGTTGCTATCACAGATAACGCTCGTGGCGTAGAAAGTCTGTTGAGGGTTTAAGTATACGTTCATATTCAATTTGTTGTTGAACTTCAGGAAGCACCTGGTTTTTCGAAAGGAATTGATTCAAAAACGCCAGGGAATACAGGAAAAGTTGGCATCGGGAACTGATGATTAGCCTTAAATATATATCGGTAGACAGAGAGGAAACTGTTACGAGCCTTCCTGAGAAAGTGCTGCAGTAATTTAATGTTTGTTACACTGTCTCTTTAGGGATATGTTAATTATCGTTTGGACAGCATCCCAGTGCAAATGCTGCATCCAATTTCAAATGCTGCATCTTCTGTTTGGAGATTCAGTGACTTTTCTCTTGATGTTTGTGGAAGGGAAAAACATGCCCTTACATGCATAATTCAAAGTCAGGGTGTGCTGGCATTGTTATGGAATAATCTCCACACTTTGCTACGTGTTTGTTTTTGGGGTTTTTTTTGTTCTTGGAGAAACAGCTGGTTATGCACAAATGTCTTAATTTTAGAATGGCTGTGATACCTAGAAATTTCTAATTCTGTTATGGTAGGATCTATTTTTCCATGAATCTGAAAAAAAGCTTATTTCACTCTAATCATTTTAAGGGCATATCATAACATTAGCAGTTGAAACTGCAGACAGGGTATTATTTCATCATAATTAGCCAAATATCAGAGAATGTCTTCCTCTCCCTGTCACTTTTTTGATCCCTGTTTATTCTGTCTGAATCCCCTTTCCTTCAAGTTTAGTCTGTGATCACTATTTTGCTTTGATCTATGCTTTTTAAAACAAACGAGGGCTCAGTTTGTTTTAATAGTTGTCTACAGCCTTGCTACTTGCTAAGTGGGGAGTAGTTGAAGAGTTTCCAAGTCTGATACTTGGAAACATTTACAAGTCTGATACTAGTAAAGGCAAAGGTTTCCCCTTGACATTAAGTCTAGTTGAATCTGTCTCTGGCGGGTGGTACTCATCTCCTTTTCTAAGCCGAAGAGGTGGCATTATCCGTTGTCCATAGACACCTCCTAGGTCATGTGGCTGGCATGACACAGCACCGTTACCTTCCCTCTGAAGCGGTACCTATTGATCTACTCACATTTGCATGTTTTCGAACTGCTAGGTTGGCAGAAGCTGGGGCTAACAATGGGAGCGCACTCCATCCCATGGATTTGAACCACTGACCTTCTCATCAGCAAGTTCTGCAGCATAGCGGTTTAACCCACCGCACCACCGTAGTTCTGTTTCTTGGCAGGGAGTTGGACTGGATGGCACACGAGGTCTCTTCTAATGCTATGATTCTGTGATTCTGAGTGTCGCTATTATGCAAAGGGGCCAGACTCACGGGCAGATGAGGCTTGACCCCTTGCATGCCTCTGAGCTATGAGGCTTGCTTTGCAAAGGTAAGCCTTTGTAGCTGCAGAGGGAAGTAGCCGAGGGAAGCCCCATAGCAGCATATTTCATCACCTAATAGTCGCCACTGCATAATAGTCGCACCCCCTTTAAAACAAAAAAATGGGAAAGGACAATTATTATGTAGTGAAATATATTTGTTGAAATTTAGCTCGGAGTAGGAAAATGTTTGAAATATGACTTGTACATATAATTTTTAATTGGCATGAAGGTAAATTATATCTTGTGCTATATATTGCACTGAGCAATTCTCAGCAAGCTAGTAGACTGCATCATAAACACATCAGTACATTTGAGTTCTTGTTGTATACATTTATATGCTTTTTCTTTTGTGCACGTTCGTTTTCTAAACTTTTCACCTTTCTGAAATGTTCAACCCATCACTTTGTGAGTGGCCGTTTTAATTAGGGATCTCCCTTATATCTTGCCTGATTCCACACAGCTTACACTTACCTCTATACTCTAAACTGCCTTCAAATTTGATGGAAGCTAATGCTGTAAATCTTCAATGATTTTGTTCTTACATGCAAGGATGAATTATTTCCATCGAAAATGAAAATTTCTGTGCTATATTCTCACCCTAGTCACAGAGTCCAAAATGTTTTAGCAGATTGCTTAAAGGTGTATGAGGGCAGGAACACTTTTATACCTTTGAGCAAACAATACGTTGCCTATGCAGAACCCAGATTTTTGCACAGAAAAAAACCCCATGTGTGTTAATTTCCCAGAACAGTTCAGGATGTCATACTCGAAGAAAAATGTGCAAAAGTCTTGATGCTGTATTGTTCTTTCTGATGGGGCTTTCTGATGGGATTTTCCTGGCTTTTTTTCAGCCAGGAAATGTGTTTTTAAAATCTGCGATGGAGGATCTTATCTCATTGACAATGCAGAAGGAAGCTTCAATTGCCTTTCCAGTTGGCTCTTATACTTGGACTATTCAGCTTGATAGGAATGTGTTATGTTGATATTTTTTGCTTCAAGCATATTGTTTAATGAAAGGTGATACACAAAGTGATTAATTCCATACACATACTCACCCACTCCCCCTGTCTATACATGTGTCCACTGAATGGCTCCCTTCCTAATGCTGCGACCCCTTAATACAGTTCCTCATGTTGTGGTGACCCCCAACCATTAAATTATTTTCATTGCTACTTCATAACCGTAATTTTGCTACTGTTATGAATTGTCACGTAAATATCTGATGCATTTTCATTCACTGGACCAAATTTGGCACAAATACCCAATACACCCAAGTTTGAATACTGGTGGGGTTGAGGGGATTGATTTTGTCATTTGGGAGTTGTAGTTGCTGGGATTTCTAGTTCACCTACAATCAAAGAGCATTCTACCAACAATGGAATTGAACCAAACTTAGCACACACTTCTCCCATGAGCAACAGAAAAAACCGTAAGGGTTTCGTGGGCATTGACCTTGAGTTTCGGAGTTGCAGTTCACCTACATCCAGAGAGCACTGTGGACTCAAACAATGATGGATCTGGACAAAACTTGGCATGAATATTCAATATGCCCAAATGTGAACACTGGTGGAGAACACTGGTGAAAATAGACCTTGACATTTGGGAGTTGTAGTTGCTGGGGTGTATAGTTCACTTGCAATCAAAGAGCATTCTGAACCCCACCAATGATCGAATTGGGCTAAACTTCCCACACAGAAACCCCATGACCAACAGAAAATACTGTGTTTTCTGATGGTCTTTGGTGACCCCTCTGACACCCCCTCGCGACCCCTCCAGGGGTCCCGACCCGCAGGTTGAGAAACACCACCTTAGAGGAAAGCAATGCAACCCCCATTTAATCAATCTTGCCAAGAAAACCCCATTGTAGGTTCACCTTAAGCATCCCATAGGTCATGAATAACTTGAACAGCAACTTATGGTAACACGGAAGCTGCTATCGTTCACACTGATCAATTCTTAGTGCTTTAACGTTCCCACTTTGGAATATTTGAAATGGCAATTGGTTGTTTGGATTTGCTACACTGCAACAAAAGATCCTAGTACTTTTCTGTATTCTGCATTAAGCTTCTTGTAAGTATGGGTTCATGTTAGAGCTTCAAAATGTTACTTTAAAAAACAATTTGTGTCAAATTTTTCATAATTTTCTGATATTGGTGTGCTACAGTGGGCTCTTGGGGTTTCATTTTAGGATACCCCTCATGGATACCAAAACTCCTGAATCCTCAAGTATATAATCACATAAAATACTGTCCCTTATATAAAATGGTGAGAAAACGCTTTGATTTTTAGAATTTTGAATGTTTTTGGAACAGCTCAGACTCCTTTTCTTCCTCGTCCTTTGTCCTTGTCCATTTGGAAAATAGTGAAATAGGTCTCGAGAGAATCTGGACTAAGTCTCCTTGTGGAAAGAAAATGCGGAGTATAAATAAATAAATAAATAAATAATAGTGTTTCTGCAGTAAATAATGCAATAAAGTATGACGGAAAAAAAATGGGATTTTTCGCTAAGAAATCATACATTAATTACGTGTGCCTACGTACAACTGGCACAGTAAAAAGCAGCTGCCTCCATAATCCCTTATTTGACCACATGTGAACAGTAAAACATATAAAATGGAAAAAAGAGACAAGCCTGCTTCAGCAGCTATTCCCAACATATTAGAAAGATCACCAAAATGGAAATCAGAAGAAAAGTGGAAGTTGGTGAAAGAAAATTAAATCTGGGCGCATTTTGAGGGCAGGGGGAAGCCTTATTGTTGTCTTTAGGAGGTTCAAATGTCTTTGTTTACTTATATGAGGTTACCTGACTTGATTATTTAATTTCACTTGTGAATTATGTTGAATGGCTCTTCTTTTTCATGGTATAGGGATGTATCCCTATATTCTCCATGCCATTTCAGCTCAATATTTTACAGAAGTAATCTCAGCAGCATATTTACTTTGTTAACTGTATTGCAAAATTGGTGTATTGCAATGAGCATCTTTCTTTGTAGCATACAATAAAGGACTTGCCACATATTAATGTCTTTTCTTGTGACTCTTCATTTCATCTAGTGAGCAGTAATCTTCAAGACAGAGAATATAGCAACACTTTTAAGAACAACTTATTTATGAGCTATTTTACATATCATTCTAATGTTTGAGATGCAGATGTGGAAGAATTGGATTGATATCTATTAAAGCTAGTGCTTAAATCATTTAGTGTCTAAGATGCCACTGTATTCTTTCCCACCGCTTTTCTTTGCCTCCTATTTTATATTGAAAGAGATTAACATGACTTTGTATTTGAAAATTGCAAACAAGAATGGCCTCCTTTATTATTGTTCATTTTGTATGTTTGAAAGTGAGTAAAACATTAAAAGTAACATAACAGAAATATAGTCAAGCAAGAGATTCCATTACAAACAAAAGACAATATCCAGTAAAGGACTATTGCCACTAGAACTGTGAATCCCAGCAGAACTGGACAAGGAATAGTTCCCTCTCCCCATTGCAATATGTACTCAAAGTGTATCTGAAGGATTGGAAAATCACCCAAAAACATATTTTGAAGTGATTCCAAAGGCCACAGGGCAAAGGACATGTGAACAAAGTTCCTTGGCAGCT
The DNA here is from genome assembly GCF_025583915.1 of Anolis sagrei ordinatus. Lineage (NCBI taxonomy): Eukaryota > Metazoa > Chordata > Lepidosauria > Squamata > Anolidae > Anolis > Anolis sagrei. The sequence goes on from NW_026846588.1 coordinate 90,664,746, forward strand.
GCTAGCAAAAAGCTAGATGTTGCTTAAATATTCTTCAGCTTTCTGAAATGTGAAATTCTACATATGGTGTACCAAATACAACAAATTGCATAAGTTGGAGCTGTGGTGCTATAAATAACCATGAGCTTTGGCATTCTGAGAATAGAGTATTGTTTTCTTGGGTGCATCTGCTGTTCTCTCTTTGACTCAAAGACATAGCCGTCTTAGTCTGGACTATCAGTATGCAAAGAATCTCCTCTTTGACTCAATTTTGTACATTGGTAGTGGTTACATTTTATAGTGGCCCATCACTCCAGTGTTGATAGTTGATGTTGCTTAAACGTTTCTTTTTTTCTGCTAAGGGTTTCAGCCTCAAGAAGCAGAAATTCATATGTATTTTGTAATCGTGTGGTTTACTTCTCTGTTGGAAAGGGCTGCTTTAGGGTCCCTTCTACACTTCCAAATAATCCAGTTTGTTTATTTATTTATTTACCACATTTATATCCCACCCCTCTCAAAGGGGACTCACAGCAAAGGCACAATTTGATGCCTTTTTAAAAAATATAAAAATCTAGTTGTGTCTGACTCTGGGGTGTTGGTGCTTATCTCCATTTCCAAGCCGAATAGCCGGCGCTGTCCGCAGACACCTCCAAGGTCACGTGGCCGGCACGACCGCCCGGAGCACCATCACCTGCCTTGAGTACATATAAAATAAAACAACATATACTTTAAAATCACATAATTAAAACATATCACTTAAAGTCATTACTTAAAATCACACAGTTCAAAAAGCATATTACAGGAGCCATTCCAATTGTCATTTGCATTGTTCATTATTGCACTGAGAAATCATTGTTGCACTGGGAATCATTGTGCAAACTCTTGGTCCCACAACCAGGATTTAACTTTCTTCCTGAAGGTCAGGAGGGAGGGGGCTGATCTAATTTCCCTGGGGAAGGAGTTCCATAGCTAAGGGGCCACCACTGAGAAGGCCCTGTCTCTTCTCCCTACCAGTCGCGCTCGCGAATGAGGTGGGATTGAGAGCAGGGCCTCACCTGACAATCTTAATCTCCAATATGGTTCACAGGGAGAGATACATTAAGACAGGTAAGCTGGGCTGGAACCCTTTGGGGCTTTACAGGCTAAATCCAGCACTTTGAATTGTACTCAGTAGCGGACTGGCAGCCAATGGAGCTGGCGCAACAGGGGAATTGTGTGCTCCATGTACGCTGCTCCAGTTAGAAACCTGGTTGCTGCCCATTGGACTACTAGAAGCTTCCAAAGGGTCTTCAAAGGCAATCAGTTCTATGCGGATAATCAGGATTTTATATGACAGTATAGAGGGGCCTTCGAGCAGTCAAGCTTTCCAACCATTTCATGTTTGCGACATACATCATTTCACAACACAGCCATTCAGTTTTACTAGCAGACCATAGGTTAAATCAACCCCTCATAAGAGATAAGGACACATACATAAACTAATAATGAAATGTATGAGGACACAATGTATCTCGTGATTCGTGATACATTTCAATTTTTAAAAAGTATATATGATTTGTAAGATAATAACATACATTGCTAAGATTTTTGTCATTTCTGGTTACGTTCCTGCAACACACCTACGCAATACAGCTGACACACTAACGTGTCATGTAATTCACAATTTAGAAGTCTCAGCTTTAGAGGGGCAGAAAAAACTCCGAAAAGGGGAGGAAGCAGAGAAATCAGTAATAAGAATGAGAGAAACTTTGCTCTGATCCAGTGCATAGAATACAGTTCCCATATTCCTTTACTAATGGGCCGCTATTTTTGGAGTAACCATAGAGGTAGTGAATAGTTTGCCTCCTCTTTCAATAAAGAAAATAATTTCTATGACTGTCCTTCTGCAGTATTCCATGTATCTCCAGGATTTTCAAAGGTGACAGAAAGGATGTAAAAGTGTTTTATTCCACATGGTGGCAGGGAAAAGTTTGACTTAGTAGAAATTTGATAATTTACCTTCAGAAAATAATGTATTACAACTCCCACAAGGTGGTGCTATTTCCATATGTAGACACAAAAATATGCTCTGGTTGATAGCTTTGTTTTACATTTCTTGCAGAATATAGAAAGTCGTCTATGAAATGGTATGGGCTCTTTTCCCTTTGTATAGTGGATTTTGCTTAGATCTTTTCTGAGAAACGAAACAATTTGCAGGAAGTGTATTCTTCATTTCTAATAAAAATATGGATTATTTTGTTGTTGTTGCTATTATTATTATTATTTATTTATTTATTTATTTATTTGTACTCCATTTTTCTTTCAGGGCCAAGGCTCGCAGCAGCCTACACCCTTAAAAACAATTCAAGTTAAAAACCTATGAAACATTATTATTAAAATCGAATTAGATGTTGCAATTATTCAAACAGTTCCTTTAAAACCCAATTAAAATGACTAGATGAATAACTGATGAACCCAAAGTACCATGTAGCACCCTTGCTCATTCTTAAAAACCTTCTGCTTTAAAAACCTATGATGTCCCAAATACATATTTTGTGCAAGTGGTTGTGTAGTCTTGAAAAACGCACACATACACACTATATAAGCCTTTTGATAAACCCATGCTCTGTAGATGGTATACTGTAGTTCTGTTCCTTTTACTACCATATACATAGTGCAGTTATTCTAGTTTCACTTCCCTGAGTCCATCCTATACAAAGAAATCCTGGGATTTACACTTTAGGGAGTGAATAGTACTGTCCAAGAATATTTATTGCAGTTCTTCACCAGACTATCGATTTTATGATCCCATGGAGCTATGGCAGTTAAAGTGGAATAATAGCACTATAATTGTGTAGTGTGAATGGTCTCCAGCCTTTGTTACTGAATCAAGAATAAATTGGTTTGGAGGGCAACTTGTAGTCAATTTCACCAGTGTGTTTAATTGAAAAGAGTGCTGGGAGTTGCAGTTCATCAACACTCATGTTTTAAAGTAGTGTTTGGTCTCTTGTTAAGAAGGAAGAACTTGGATGTCTCATTTATTGAGCAACCTAGCCTATTCTTAGACAATCAGTGGGCCTTTGGTATCCTCTGAGATGTTGCTCCACAACCCACATGGATACCAAAATCTATGGATGCTCAAGTCCCATGATATAAATGCCCTTGTAAAAGGATGTACTTTTATACAAAGTGGCAAAATCAAGTTTTGCTTTTTGGATTTTGAGTTGAATATTTTAAAGCAGAGCTCTCGTATTTCATGTTGATGTCACATTTTTGAGAAATGCATCATTTTGTGACAGTAATTCAGTTTACAAGCAAACTGGAAATTAAACTACCCCCTTATAAGAGAGATGGACACGTGCATAATATAATATATAAGGGCACATTTCATTTACAAGTTTAAAAATATATGATGTATTATTGCTTATTTCACTTGGACTCAGAGGTTTCTCATTGTATTCACATGACACACCTGCACACTGCAGCTGACACACGAATGCAGGGGTTTTCAAACTAAGGCCCGAGGGCCGGATGCGGCCCTCCAATGTAATTTACCCGACCCTCACTCAGGGTCAGTGTAAGTCTGAAATGACTTGAAAGCACACAACAATAACAACAATCCTATCTCATCAGCCAAAAGCAGGCTCACACTTTCTACTGAAATCCTAATAAGTTTATATTTGTTAAAATTGTTCTTTTTAATTATTGTATTGTTTTAAAGTAATTTTTGGACTACAAATAAGATCTGTGCAGTGTGCATAGGAATTTATTTGTGCTTTTTTCAAATTATAATCCAGCCCTCCAACAGTTTGAGGGACTGTGACCTGGCCCTCTGTTTAAAAAGTTTGAGGACCCCTGCACTAATGTGTCACGATAAACAGTTTGGAAAGCTGTTTTAAAGCATTGATGCAAAATCCATGGATGTACATATATTCACTGAGCAAGGGAATAAACAAGGCTTTTGCTATATATATAGTTTTGATGCAGTTGTTTTATGGACTGTATAAACTTGTGGTCTTCATGTTGTTTTTCTACATTTCTGTATATCCTGCCTTTTCTTAGTCAAGACAGTTTATAAAATTTCAAACAGATGCAGCTAAAATTTGTGCTAAATCTAAGAAAGGAATGCTAGCTCTGCCATGGGTTTGGATTTTTAATGGAGTGTTTATGCTAAGACTGGTGCTGATTGTTTCCCTTACTACATTTCCCTTCAAAAATATGACTTTATGAATTGAAGCTGAAATATTACGTTGTTTTGAAAATGGAAGTATTTGAACACCAAGCTGTCATTTGCCACTAGGGGGTTATTTGGGTTATCTATCGGCTGTATTTGATTAGTTTCTAGAAAGGTTTAAAATGCAATGTTATGGCGCTCTACATATGCATTCATCACAGTATTTTGATATTTATAAATGATTATTTATTTATTTATTTACCACACTTTTATCCTGCCCTTTTCAACCTGAAGGTGACTCAGGGCGGCGTACAGACTGGCAATTTTTAGGGAATCTCTAGATTAATTTCTAGGGAATCTGACGTGGTAAGAGGAGTGGACTCTATTAGACTAATATTTGAGTGTTATGGTTCATATGAAGTATAGAATTGAAATATCGCTGGTTCAGTATATATAGATCAAGATAGTGTCTAGCTCAATTTCTATATATTTTTCTTGTCCAAAGGTAGTTTTGCTATGAGTAACTATCATTAAATTTGTAATTTGAGATTTTTTTTAAAAAAATTACTCTTTCTTTACTTAAGCTTTTGAATATTAATTGCTTCTCAAATTTTATATACTTGGCAGGTCTGTCTATGACGATCAACCGAATGCGCACCAAAAGTTTATTGAAAAACTAGATGCCTGCATACGCAATCATGACAGGGAGATTGAAAAGATGTGCAATTTTCACCATCAAGGTTTTGTGGATGCTATTACGGAACTGCTTAAAGTGAGGGCTGATGCCGAAAAATTAAAGGTAATACACTTGCTTTGTTTTTGATGTCAGTTTAAAAACAATGAATGTTTGTGCTGTGCAGGTCAGGTCCATAATTGTCCATGCCCCTTTAAAGTATTGACGTGTAGTATTTCCTTGCTTCTAAGTTACACTTTTCTCCCATATAAACATCTTTCAAAATGGGGGGAATTTATTGATTTATTATTTTATGATGTTTTTATTGATATTATGTAGTGAATTTTTATCTATGTTTAAATGTTTTGGCTATTTTTATATTGTTATGGGCATCGAATTTTGCCGTTCTGTAAACCGCCATGAGTCGCCCCTGAGCTGAGAATGGCGGTATAGAAATATAGTAAATAAATATATAAATAAATTCCATTGGTGATGTTGAAATTAGTTGTAGGTCTTAGAATCGATGACATACAGCGTTTGCTGACTGATACAAAAAATATTACAGTGATGCTGATAGGGCTATTATTAAATTGTAATTAATTGTAGTTAATAGTGTGGTCATTATATGACAGACTACATAACCCTTTTTAAAATCAAGTTTGTATATACCTCCCGACAAGAGGCATATCTGATATGACATTTTCCTCTTTGAGCAGACATTTCTCCTGTTTCCTCAAAACCATGGTGGAATTGTTGGGATTCTTTAGAAACTTATGGTGAGAGTTCCTCAGAAGTAAAATATGGAACTAGTCTCCTTAGCTCTCTTTACACATTTGCAAGAAAAAAAAATATGCACACCAGACAGAATGAGCATAGTTCACCAGAGGTTATGATTAGAACAGCATTATATAAAGGATATTCAGATAACAAGAGACCAAATACAGCATCAATGAGGTCATTGAGCATCTTTGTTCAGAAATTAATGAGTTTTTTAATAAACTAGAATGTGCTCCCTTATTATGATGACCTAATGAGTCACTTAATATGTGGGAAAGTCTGAGGTCGAGCTTTGCCTGCACCTGCGGCATTAAAATGTTGCTGTGGCTTGGAGATTTCCACGTTTGATGTTAATCAACCACCCAGTGTTTGCATTCAGCAAAGTATGAATGTTTAATTACCATAAAATGCAATCACCATTTCTTGCAGACAATGAATGGCACATAGAGCTCATTGAGGTTATCAAAAAGGGACCAGTGGTCAATTGGGTCAATGATTTGAATTGTTTGACAGACCTACAGAAACAAATAAAGTTCAAAAATCCCAAGTAAATTTGAGAAGTTTGCCACAGAATCTGTTAGAAAGAACTGTCATAACTAATTGAAGTTAACAAAAAAAACCTTGGTGATCAAAAGTTCAAGTTCAAGCTGTAGAGTTAATTTGGATTTGCATTTCTTTGTTCTGAGTTTCTCACGAAGCATGATCTGATTACAAGGGTGAACAGTTGCATCAGGGCAATATATGCATATTTGTCTAACAAAGGTGAAATTATTTTTAAAGGTCCAAGTTACTGATACCAACCGAAGGCTTCAAGATGCTGGGAAAGAGGTGAGAAAAATGATGCTTCCTCTGTGTTGAATGAGATTTTTTTGTTTGGAAATAGCTGGCTTCCATAATTTAACTGCAACTTGTTTTATTTTTTATTTGTTTAAAAAATATCCAAGGTGATAGCTCAAACAGAAGATATTATCCAGTGTAGACTTCAGCAGCGAAATATTACAACTGTGGTTGAGAAGCTTCAGTTGTGTCTCCCAGGTGAGTTAGTAGTACCTGAAAAACATCGTTGACACATGAAGGTTGTAAATTTCAGCCAAGTGATGTCAAGATTGTCTGTGTTGTATTTTAAAAAACAAATATCATTGTAGGCCTAATTGGTATTTTGTAGCAGAGAGTCACGGTGGCTAATTCTGTTCCCATTATGTATCTATCAATGCTGATGATGACGATGATTGATTTAATGCAGGGGTAGATAAATTATATGTTTACATGTTTACTATTTGTTTATTGTCTCAGAAGCAATACGTTATAATGTATTTTAAACAATACACAAACAAAGTTTTAAAACTTGACATTATAATAGATGCAAACATGTTTACTACAAACCCAAGGTTCTTTAGAATTACGTTTAGAACTAAAGAATTCTGAACCTAGGAAAACAAGATGGCACTCACTCTTTCCATTAAGAGCCCCCGGTGGCACAATGGGTTAAAACCTTGTGCCAGGAGGACTGAATACCAACAGGTCGTAGGTTCAAATCTGTGGAGAGTGTGGATGAGCTCCCTCTGTCAGCTCCAGCTCCCCATGCAGGGGCATGAGAGAGGCCTCCCCCAAGGATAGTAAAACATCAAAACATCCAGGCGTCCCCTGGGTGACGTCATTGCAGACAGCCAATTCTCTCACACCAAAAGCGAAAGTTTCTCAACACGAAAAAAACTCCTTCCATTAAAAACTACATCAATTTTTTTGTTGATATCGTTGGAACAATAGATAGCCAGAAATACTTGCCAGTCTCCCATGAATCATCCAAAGTTATGTAAATAATACATAATGTTTTCATGCTGTTAAATGTCAGACTTTATTTGCTTACTGCTGAAATTTCAGTTTCACCGGGAAATTGAATGTCCTCCACTATACCTTTCCCCTTTCCCAGTATCACAATTTCCACACATTTATTTTGAGTAGCTATTGAAATATCGTGCATAGCCCTTTTGAATATGCCAGTGGTTTTCCCACATAGTGTACATTTTATAGGAATTGACCCTGCGGACACCGACAACCATCCTTTGTTGTTGTTTGCTGTAAATTGCAGGCATTACAGTAGGTGGTACTGTTGGTATACAAAGCACCGTCCCTAGGAATTAATTATACACAGGAAGCCCTGAAAGTTTTAGGTTTGCTCTCAGTAAGAAAATGTTGGCAGGTTTGCATTGAGATAGGCTTCAACTTGCTGTTTTGATCTCAGCGTTTTTCTCAATGGATCATTGCCCCTCGCTGCCCTCTGCACACATTAAATTGCCTTGAAATGACACCGCATGGTTTTATTCTTGTATTGTAAAATCTTTCTCGAAGGGTGTATAAGTATGTAAAACTGTACATAAAGGGGAATATATATATATATATTGTAATCTTTACATGATTTGTGGTAGGATTGATAAGTTTCAGTATTTTCATTTATGCAGTACTGGAGATGTACAGCAAATTAAAAGAGCAGATGAATGTAAAAAGGTGAGTAGAATTCTTTTCAACCAGACTATAACTTTTTCTAATGAATGGGTTCATCCACTTGTCTTCTACAATTACTGATGGAATGGTAAAGACTACTCTGGTCAAGACATATAATGAATCTTGGTCCGGTCATTGTATTCTTTTCATGTCTTTGTTTCATGTCTGTCATTACAAGTGAACAGATGTTATGAGAAAAATGAAGCATTTTCAAGGGCTTAATGATCGTCTTGAGAAAATAAGCTCAATTTTAAGTAGCATGCAATGCGGTGACATCTTTGAGCTGAATTCATCATGTATTTATAGTCTGGTTTTAGAATTTTTAAAACAGGCTGTGCACAAGTGGTAAATCATAACAACGGCAAAACAGGCTCTTTGCATTTTTACTGTTTGCCTACAACTGCAATTCAGCATATCTTTATGTGGTTTTAAATCCTACAAATCGCAGTGGAGCTAGTTTCTAGAAAAACTTGCATAGGATTGCTCTGTTGAGGTTTCAGAAAAGCCAATTCTAAACAAATGTGTATTTCTTTGAAAAGAAAAAAAGAGTGAAATCTTGCGGTTTATATATATATATTTATTTACTGTTGGTTGTTATATAGTTTAGTATTTAATGTTTATATTAAAATTGTAAACCTTGTGCAAATACTTGCAATAAAACCCATTTTACAGCTTAATCTCTATAGTTAAATTATTGCCTTTTAAATCCACTCCCAAGAAATGTTGGTAGATGTTACAATTTCATGGGAGCTTACCTAACGAAAATTATGAAGCCTCTTTTGCTTCTCAAATGTGTTCATTTTCTTTGTTTCCATATTTTTTTTTTTAAAAAAATGTCTAACTAGGGCCCTTCCACACAGTCATATAACCCAGAATATTAGAGCAGGAAATCCCACCATATCTGCTTTGAACTGAGTTATCCAAGTCTTCACTGCCATATATACTGGTCAAAGGATATATGGCAAAGGATATAAATCAACTACCAAGCTTGCAAACTTTGTGTTTTGTCTGTCTGTCTGTCTGTCTGTTTGTTTTGTTAAAAATGTAATACACATGTCTGGTTGCTCCTGACACGATAAATAAATAAATAAATACTGCCATATATTCCAGTTCAAAGCAGAAAATTTGGGATTTTATTCAGCTGTGAGGAAAGGGCCCTTGTGCTGTTCATATTTTTTTTCCTTCTGTATTATTCAATTAAAATCCGTGGAACTAATGGAAGCATCACTAATTCTTAATCTGTGATGCTTTGTCATGGCTGTAATTCCCCGCTTCAGCTGATAAACTACACTTAGTTTGAACATTGACTGCATCAACACCAACATTTCTTGGATGATAAGGAACACTCTTATGCCTGTGTGGATGGGTTAGGAGATAGCTTGCCCGACAGCAATGAAATCTATGCTGTCCAAACTCTGATGTTGCAGATGCATGAAGTAAGAATACCTGCTACTAGGTAATAGATCTAAATTTTGAGAGTAGGTGAGGCAAGTTGTGCACACTACAAAACAAATATACAGTTATGACCTTGCCCTAGCTTAATTTCCTTCTTTGATTGTGTCCCAAGTTTACTTTGGGAAGAGTGTGGCTCTAGTCTGGATGTACCGTCGGACATCTCCATTCATCCCCACCATCTACATAGACAACAAATATTATCAAAATTGAAAAGAATTACTAGCAAATAAGGAATACTTTGGAATACAGACTTTTTAAACAGAGGACCGGGTCACAGTCCCTCAAACTATTGGAGATTATAATTTGAAAAAAGCATGAATTCCTAGGCACACTGCACATATCTTATTTGAAGTGCAAAAAACACTTAAAACGATACAAAAATTAAAATTAAGAATAATATTAACAAATATAAACTTATTAGTATTTCAGTGGGAAGTGTGGGCGTGCTTTTGACTGATGAGATAGGATTGTTGTTGTTGTGTTCTTTCAAGTCATTTCAGACTTAGGTTGACCCTTAGCGAGGGCCGGGTAAATGACCTTGGAGGGCTGTATCTGGCCCCCGGGCCTTAGTTTGACGACCCTTGTTATAGGGAAAGTGACAAATATATCCTCATGTTCATAGAGAAAGCCACAGAAATATTTCCAAGTTGGAAACTTCCCTTTTCATCATAAGGTTTTCATATCTGTGTCTATTCTAATGGTTAATGCAAGTACGAGGTGAGTTTATCGGAGGTCTCATTTGCTCTGTTAATATGCAAAGAAAATAGAAAATAAGTTACCTTAAAAAATATCTTGATTTTTGCCAATATACTGACTTAGCAGACTTCCAAAGCAATTCCTTATAGAAGTGGGAATGTTATGATACATGACCCAGCTAATAGGAAAGGCCAAACATGAACTCAGCTTGTAGGGCAGCACAGATAGATCATTGTTTTAGTAAGTCAGCAGACACATCAAATACAAACAAACAAATACAATCAGATTGCCAAGCTCATAAAAAGCTGTTTCAATTTCAAAGAAAAGGATTATATTTTTCATCAAACATTTTCTCTTGTGTATAAACTGGCTGCTTTAACTTCAGAAAAGGCAACAAATTGTTTCTCTAGTTGATTATAGTCTTGCAGAAGAAAGATCAGTTTGCCCTCAATCACACCCATCTTATAAGAATTCTCCCTGATATCATGTTTTCTAGCATTGTTGTGGTTTAAAACCATCCACCAAGTGGTCAGAAATTCAGTTTTAGTATCCAAAGAAAACAGATAAGTAAAGTTACCAAGGGAATGTGAACACAGCAAATGCAAGAGTATTAATTGAATGTTTTTCAGTGTCTCATTATCTTCATTGGGAGAAATTTGGAGACTGAAGGAAAATATAATGGAGGGAGGGCCTCTCATTGCCCTCATTTTGCAGCTCCTCCCCAGCACATTCCTGTCCATATACATAAGAAAAAGATATAAATAATGTTTTTTAGAACTTCTAGTAAATTGGGGCCACATCCGTCATCCACTTCGGCACAGCTTATAACATCCCTTCCTGCTTGTGCAGAGTTGTTATTTTCAGAGCCTGCACTGGGACTGTATACTGCATATTTATGGGAATTTAAGGTCCATGGATTACATCTTCTTTGTGAAATTAAGAGCCTCTTAATTTCATAAACTGCAATTATAGCACCATTATTAGACTTTAATACTCATGATTGCATTCAGTGGAATCCTGGTGCTGCTAGTTTCAAAGGAATATTAGACCTCTCTGGCTGAGAGTGATAAATACCCTTTCTTAGCTCCAAATTGCAAGTTTCCATAGGATGGAGATGTTGCCATTACAGTGGAGTCATAATGCTATAACACTATATAACACAACTTTTTTTCCTGAGTTATAAATGTCGTTTCCTAATTGGTTCTATCATAAAAACATGGAAAAGATTTATTAAACTGCAAAAACATCATTTTTGTGGTCTGCACAAAAGGTTAAAAATAGCACATTGAAAGATTTCTGGAGTTAGTGTAATTGTAAGAAGAGAGCCCCAGTATAGTTGATCTAATAACAAAATAAGATTTACCTAAAATGTATTATTACAGAGGGATATTAAACTGCGCAAAGGGAGTTAAATGAAAGGGCATAGATCAGCAGCAGAACTCTAGATGGAGCTGTTGATCTACATCAGAATAGCTTTTGACACATCAGAATAAAGTTCTACAAGTTATGTGCAATACTGGACCCATTTTATAGCTGGGAAGCAAAGTGACTAACCCAACATTAGCTGATATAATTGTAAGCGGAACAATTAAGCAGAGTTCATAGCTAACTCACAATAAAAATACATTTCAGTGTCGCATGGTGCTTCAGCTTCACTACATCAGCCTCTTACTGATCATTTTTCAATCCAGCAAGTCGTAGAAAAGCATTATTTTACCTCCCAGCTTTCTTATTTCAAGATTGTCCTGTGCACTTTCCAGTGTGTTTTGTGCAAAGATCTTGTCAGGACAGCTTAGGACCCTTCCACACAGCCATATGACTCAGAATATCAAGGAAATAAAGCCTGACTGCTCATTGGAGAGAAGGCTATTAGAGGCAAAGATGAAGTACTTTGGTCACATCATAAGAAGACAGGAAAGCTTAGAGAAGACAATGATGCTGGGGAAAATGTAAGGAAAAAGGAAGAGGGGCTGACCAAAGACAAGATGGATCATTTATTGTTTATTTATTTACTCCATTTATATTCCGCTTTTCTCAGCCCTCGGGCGACTCAAAGCGGCTTACAGTAGCAAAATTCAATGCTTGAACATCATAAAACAGATTAAAACAATTAAAAACCATAGCATCAATATATAAACATTACAAAGTCAATACTACATAACTCGTGGTATCCTTGAAGTGACTGGCTTGACTCTGAAGGATCTGGGGGTGGCCACGGCTGACAGGGAGCTCTGTCACAAAGAGTCGGAAGCGATTGAATGAATAAACAACAAAAATTAAGGCAGAAAATCCTACAATATCTGCTTTGAACTGGGATATCTGAGTCCACACTGCCATATATTCCAGTTCAAAGCAGATAATGTGGGATTTTATTCAGCTCTGTGGAAGGGGCCTTAGAAGTCTATTTTTGGTATTGGACAATGGCCTGGGATACAGGAAGAGAAATACCACCAATAATATGCAAATAGCACTGTCCTCACTACTAAACAACTTTAGTTTTCTGCTTTCTTGACCATGCTTCAGAGCAACTGTGGAGAGGCCAGCAATATAGCTTCGAGATGGGGCAAAATGAAGGCATTGCTATCCCTTCCTAGAATTCTGTTCCTCCTAATAACACTTTCATTCCGTCCCTAAATCTGTAGCATGGCAGTAATTTAAAACTTCATTTCATGTATATGTTTAGAAATACACTTTAGGCATCCAAAGAAAAGAAGCAGGCAAACTTCCCAAGGGAATACAAATACAGCAAATATAGAAGCTCCAGATATGAACTATTTTGTGTAATGCTAAAATATTAGGGTCTGAAAGGAATTTACATTGAAAGGGAAGAATATTTATTCACTAAGCTCTGTATTTAAGCAAAACAATATGTTTGAGAACCACATATGTGAGGCCGATCGGGGTAAATTGTAGGGGTGATAAGAAAATACAATGTATATATTCAGTTTTATCATATTTATTCATTATAAGAAAAGTGTCTTATTTTAACTTTCTACATAGAGTATAATCAAGCCTCGTTGTTTGGTTTGGTATTATGATATGGCCTAAAGGCTAATCAATAACATTTACTACATACAGTAGACCAAATCTCCATTTCTCTATCCTAGCTGTACGTGGGAAGGCTCTGATGTTGATAGAAATAGTTATTGTGTGTGTGTGTGTTTCTGTCAAAATGTCAGTGTTTCTGTTTGGGTCCCCGGCCACCTTTCTTAACATTTTGGGCAGAGAGTTTAGTTTACAATTGGACTGGTACTTTCCGAAAGCAGGTTAAGCCTCTTTATTAGGTAACGGCTTCTTTCTTCCTAGTTTTTGGCTTGCATGGCTATCTCTTACCAGATTTATCTGGCTGTGTAACTGACTTCCCTTACATCCCAACCAAAACAAAGTGCCCCTTGCTGCATTTTGCTGCTGTGGCATTTCTTGTGCCAGAAAATGGGTAGCAGGGGCCTTGAAAACATCTGTGTCATGCTTCATTTCTCTGGGGAAGGGGCTCTTTCTCACAGTAAGGCATTGAAGGAGCAGTGGCCCATAAGAGGGCATGTATTACCATTGCTATCCTACAATTATGGCAAATATAGTTGAAGATAAAGTCCTATTTTAATTTTTTTTAAAAAAAACACTCTGGTGCTGTAACAGTCAAGCTGGAAGGGATTTTCTTATGGATTGCACTGGGGCAACACTGGGGAAATTGCTTATGTCAATAGAAGTCTGATATGTTGTAATCAAAGGATATGAAGTAACCAGATTGTTCTAGTAAAATGATGTAGATTTCTTTTGGATGTAACATTCCTGCTTGGTCTAGCAATTTAGGAATAACAGTAATGCCAGTTTATCTGCCTGCTGTTCTCTGATACCGGTTAGTTCGAATTGGAGTCCTCCGTTAGCTCCAAAATGCAGGCGTTGGCTCAATGTCTGTTCCCGGACAGGATACTGAACTATGTTTTTAACTTGGCCAGTGTATTCAGCTACAAGCTGAGCATTCCTTATTTGAAATATTCCAAATCCAAAATTGTCCATATGCGCGATTGAAATAGTAACACTTTCACTTTGGGACGGTTTAATGTACATGCACACAATTATTAAAAGTATTGCAAGAAAGTACCTTTAGGCGATGTGTGTAAGGTTTATAGGGGGCATTCCATTGAGTGACCCATTTAATATGGAATCAAGTGTCAAAAAGGGATGTGTTATTACCCCAACCTTATTTTCCATTTTCATTGCTATGATACTTTATTTTGTTGATGGGAAGCTTCCCACCGGAGTGGAAATAATCTATTGGACAGATGGCAAGCTATTTACCCTCAGCAGACTGGAAGTCAAAACCAAGGTTACAACATCTGTTATAGGACTCCAATATGCTGATGATAACGTAGCATTCAGAAGAACACCTACAAACCACTCCAAATACCTATGCAGAAGCATACGAGAAGCTCGGTCTTTCACTGAACATCGAGAAAACCAAAGTGCTCTTCCAGCAGTCATCAGCCAATCCCTCTGCAGTGTCAGAAGTACAACTTAATGGTGTGGCGTTAGCAAATGTTGACCATTTCCACTACCTTGGAAGCTACCTCTCCACAAAAATCAAATTGAAACTGAAATACAACACTGCTTGAGCTCTGTGAGTGCAGCCTTTTTCTGAATGAAGCAGAGAGTTTTTGAGGATCGGAACATGCGTAGGGAGACCAAGGTGATTGTTTATAAAGATATTGTCCTCCCAACCCTTTTGTACACCTGCAAAAAGTGGACTATCTACAGACACCACACTCATCTCTTGGAATGATTCCATCAGTGTTGCCTCCGAAAAATCCTGCAAAACTCTTAGGAAGACAGCAAACAAATGTAAGCATGCTGGAAGAAGCAAAGACCACCAGCGTTGAAGTGATGCTCCTATGCCATCAACTCCACTGGACTGTTCAAATGCTCGATTACCGTCTCCCAGATCAGTTACTATACTCCCAACTCAAGAATGGAAAATGAAATGTTGGTGGACACAAAAAGAGATTTAGAGATGAGCTTAAATCTAACCTTGAGAACTGGGAAGCCCTGGCCCTTGAGCACTCTAACTGGAGGTCAACTGTGACCAACAGTGCTGTGGAATTCGACGAGGCACGAATAGAGGGTGAAAGGGAGAAGCGTATCAAGAGGAAGGCAAATCAAGCCAACCCTAACAGGGACCACCTTCCACCTGGAAACCGATGCCCTCACTGAGGAAGAACATACAGATCGATAAAAGGGCTCCACAGCCATCTACATACCCACCACCAATACACTACACTTGGAAGGCTATCATATTCGGGTAATGAGGGATCACCTAAGTAAGTAATGTCTATATCAGTGGTTTTCAACTTGTGGTGCCCCACGTGTTTTGGCTTACGACTCCCAGAAATTCCAACCAGTTTACCAGCTGTTAAGATTTCTGGGAGTTGAAGGCCAAAACTTCTGGGGACCCACAGGTTGAGAACCATGGGTCTATATGAAACATAAATTATTGGACTTGGATCCCATTTCCAATGCAAATACAGGTTCAGGCAGTCCTCAAGTTACAAACATAATTGGTTCTGTGGGTTTGTTCTTAAGTTTAATATGTATATATGTGTGTATATTAATTTAAAGCACATTCAGATAACAATAAAAATGTTGTTCTGTTCATTTTTTAAAAAAATTGGAACATTCATCATTCTCCCCCCCCCCTTTTTTTTTTTTGTCCTAGATATTATTCTGCTTTAAAAACTATGGAACAGCTAGAAAATATATACTTCCCTAGGGTTAGTCAGTATCGGTTTTGTCAGTTAATGATTGAAAACCTTCCAAAACTTCGTGAAGAAATTAAAGAAATTTCCATGTCAGATCTTAAGGACTTTCTGGAGAGTATTCGGAAGCATTCAGACAAAATTGGTGAAACAGCAATGAAACAGGTAAATTTACTGGCATCTCAAAAAATAACTTAATGTATTATTTCTGAACTACGTTTTTGGTGGTATCAGTCATAACTAAGCCTCAGGCCTTGAATAATGGAGGCATAGTACAAATCCTTTCTCCCTCATATGTGTGCATTTGTGAGCACATAAACAACACTCCATATTATACCAACTCCCATGTGGACATGATTGTAATCCCATTCATTTTTTTCTGATAATAGGAATAAACTGTATCAGACTTTTGCAGTATCTTTCTGTCATACTTGTTTTTAGATTGAAAGAAAACCCCTCCACCAATCAAATACCTGTTGAATGAATTGAATAATTATGGAAAACTATGGTGTGTGATATAGGTATATTTAAAAATAATAACATGATAAACAGAATAAAGAATTAGTTTCCCCTTTCCTTTCTCTTTCCACTTCTCTTTCCTTCCTTTCTTAAAATGAAATTAGCTGACTTCAGCAAATCCTAATTTCAAAAGATTGTTTGTGCTGAGTGTCTTGAAGAGTGGTTTGTGGGTGTGGGTGTGCATCACATTCACTTGGACAAGAAGTGGGCGAGAGGGCTGGTGACCTTTCACTTGCCCACTAGTTTTTTGTCCTCCGTTACTTTACTCTCTGTTGGATTCCAGGACCATAAAGGTGCTGACTGGAATGTAGAGGTTGAAGAATAGCAAAGCAGTGGGTGAAAGAAGAGTTCAGCAGCCATCCCTGCAAATCCTGGAATTATCCATCTCAAAAATAATTTTGCTTATATTCATATAGATTTACCTTTCTTTGAAGAGAGAGCTCTACCAGCCTATCTCTCGTCTAAGGCCCCTTCTTAGCTGGCATATAAGATCCAGATTATCTGCTTTGAACTGGATTATATGGCAGTGTAGATTCATAAAGTAAAGGTAAAGGTTTTCCCCTGACATTAAATCCAGTCATGTCCAACGCTGGGGGTTGGTGCTCATCTCCCTTTCTAAGCTGAAGAGCCGCCGTTGTTTGTAGATACCTCCAAGGTCACGTGGCCAGCATGACTGCATGGAGCACTGTTACCTTCCTGCCTGAGCGGTACCTATTGATCTACTCACATTTGCATGTTTTCGAAATGCTAGGTTGGCAGAAACTGGGGCTGGCAGCGGGAGCTCACACAGCTCCCCAGATTTGAAACTGCGACCTTTTGGTCAACAGCTCAGTGGTTTAACCCACTGCACCACAGGGGGCTCCTATAGTCCAGTTCAAATCAGATAATCTGGATTACCTATTTTTATCATCTTGATTATATGGCAGTGTACAAGGGGCCTAAGATACCTTTTGTTTCCTTAGTCATTGCTTGGTACTTAGCGCTTTGTGTGGTCTTGTTACATCCAGTGTGTATTTTTTTTTTTATCATTCAGGCTCAGCAGCAGAAAGCCTTTAATACTGTTCTCCAGAAGCCAAACAATGTCCATTATGGGAAGAATAAGTATATAAATGATGGAATTCCAGAACTAAGGAATGAGGTTCTTTCAAAGCAAAACCTTGCTGTGGAGGAAGAGGAAGAGGAGGAAGGACATGAAGATGAGGTATTTCGGTCTCAAATTATTATTTATTTTAATTATTTATTCACTTTCCCCAAATCATACATTTCAGGATGCAGAAAGTAAAATGTTGGGACTCCAGTTGTTGGACAGCAGATTCCAGATATTATTGGACTGCAACTCCTAGAAATTTTTTCACATGTACCATCATTCCTTACCACTGACTATGATACCTCGAGTAACTGAGAATTATACTCTGGTCACATCTGCATGTTAAGTGTTTTGGGATAGAATAAGTAAATAGAAAGCTGAAGCTTGCCCAGTGGCTTTTGGGAATAAGATGGGATCTTTAAGGGGTTGGTACAGTTTTCTTAGAACTTCTTTCTCCTCCCAGAAACTGGTTTTGGAAATCCAGAACCAGATTCAGGTAGCTGCCAAATCATTGAGTGGTCACTTTTGGTAATACAGAGCTGCCGTTGCTTCTGTCCCCTACTTCTTTGTATGAACTGGTAGTGGCAGAAACTACCTTGACATTTTTGGCCTCCACAGATGGGTTCCTTAATCCCCCCTCCCCAATCTCTCACCATGTCATTTCCTCGCACCAGGAAAGCTCAAGGAGGGATGTAATGGCGTCCCAATAAGTTTTATTCTCTAGGGATTATCTTGAGGGTTGGGGGAGGGGAGGGGAGCCATCCCACACCTTGACCTCCAAGAGCCCAAAAAGTGTGAGATGGCAATGGGGATTCACCCCTGGATCGTCCCAGGATGACCCAGTAGTGAGTCCCACATGCTCAATACCCCATTACACCTCGGCCTTTCAGGAAGGCTCAGATCTAATAGCGTATCTAATGGGTTATCTAATTAATTAACCCTGGTTTGATCTGAATTAATTCTGTTTTACCAGAGGTGTCATTTGAGTCCCTCCAGTAAACCAGAGACCTGTCCCAGTTTTTGGGTCTGTCTGGATTGGCCCTTAGTTAGTCCCAGACTGGACCTGAACCTGATAGATTCATCTGCCTCTGTATCAAATCCTATTTCAGATTAAGGACCTTATCATACAGATGAGTCCCCCTCCCCCATCTTGTTCCGTTCCGCCGTCACGCCCTCTCTTCTTCTCCCATCAGAAAGAGGGAATGGGACAATGCATGTTGGCATCCTGTCCCTGTCTCCATTAGAGACAAAGGGGAGAAATTGTGGGTAGCTCCAATGGAACACTATTTACCTTGTGACACTTCCTCGCCACTACGGGGATCAGTGGGGTGAGGCCAAGCCAGTGTCATTTGATGCTCTCGGCAGGCCCCATCCCCAAAGTGTAGCAAGGGACCAAAAGCTCCAAGTGTGACAAGGTAGTAAGAAAAATAGTGAGAAAAAACATGTCAAATATTGAAGGAAATACTACACAATTAAATAACATAGAAAGGATGGTGTTTACATTTATGATATAAAATAGATCTAACACATTAAAAGAGAAAATTATTATTTCTTCATTAATGCCACCCAGCCCAAAAAAATTCACTCAAGCCCAACTGCACCTTTCCAAAAATGTCAATAAGGCAGATATATGCCCCTCACAATCCTGTCCTTTATAAATAATTACATCCCTCCTTATTCCAAAAACCACCAGATCCTGGAAGAGAAAAACACAATGCACTTACAGACATATTTTAAAAAATCACCCTGTTAGGAACCTCATTAAAGATTGACCTTGCTTCTTCCCCTGACATATGTATAAGAACCGCAGACACCAAATTGCTACTCAGCAATTCACCAGTAGCTGCTGCAATGGTAACCATTTCAAGCTGGTTGGAATGTGCTTTGAGGTTGTATTTGCTGCCCCACAGGCTTAGCTTTGTGTCTAATCCGCAATATAAATAAATAAAGCAAATATTTTGATCTGATACTAATGCTGCAAATGGTGCCCTGTGGGTGATTGTTACACTTGAAAAGAAGGGGTCAGAAATATTTTCCTCCTCGCAATAGAATTTAAAAAAACACCTCTCATTGCTTTTAACCCAAATATGACATATTGTTGTAAGTAATAAAAATGGAATGAAAAAACATTTCCCGCACCATTTGGATAAGCTGAAATCAGTCGCAGTAGATATAACTGTTCCTCGCATATTGGTAAACATCTTGTTTTTGCCTCTCATGCAAGATTTAAAGATTTTAGAGCCCCTCAAAGAAAGATTGAGAAAAAAAGATGACATGTCGAAGTCAGCATCTACATTGTTGAACGCATAGGGACTGAACTTCACGTTTTAAAGCCCGAATGGACACATCTTTTAGGGCCCTCCACACAGCCATATAGCTCATGATTTTGTAGATTGGTTTGCCTTTCTTTGGATTCATAAAGATTTCGTAGTAAAAAGGAGAAAATAATCAATTTCCATAACTTTCAAATTCATGATTTCAGATAACGGTGGCCTTATTTTGTTCTTCATGGGTAGCTTTCAAATTTACACACTTGCATTCGGACCCTTCTAATGTGTACATTTACCAGTGTTGAATGTGATAGATCCTGTTTAAATCAGTTTATGACATTTCCATGTTTTTTTTCTGATCTTCTGTGTAAAAGCATAGTCAAAAGGCTTTTCTCTGATATAAGGACACAGAAAAAATTGTCACATCGATTAGATCATTGATACTTGCCTAGGACTGAGAATATCTCCTTTCTATCTACTTTGATAAGTTCGTTGCACTTGGTTTACTTTGTAATATTATATCATTGCTTACCAGATTTTGTGTGTTCTGTTTTTTTCCCTTCCTACAGGTTTTGACAGCTCATGACCTCGTAGATTTCTCTCCTGTTTATAGGTGCTTGCACATTTATTCAGTACTGGTATGTATAGCATTCTCTTTTTCTTTTTGTACTTCTGTCAAATTTTGTCTAATCGTGTTTGTAGAACAAATTGCTTTGAATTGTCTAAAGCACTGAACCTATGTATCTACACTTTAAAGATAAATATGTGTTGCACTCAGGCCTGGAAAAACCTATGACCACAGCACCACACAAGAGTCCAGAGTATAAGCAAACAGTTTATTGTAAAAACACATAAAATATATCATCATCATCATTTCATTACTTATTAATCGCCCTCCATCCAAGATGCTCTAGGCGATTTACAAGCTAAAATTGTAAAGGATAAAAATACATACATACAGATATTGATAAAATTAACATAGATCAAAAGCTCTAGTAAAAAGCCAAGTCTTAAGTGCTAGGGTAAAAGGCCCTAACTCACGAGTGGCTCTCATATAGGGCGGCAAGGAATTCCACAAGGCAGGGAAAAAGCTCTGCGTCT
The DNA here is from genome assembly GCF_025583915.1 of Anolis sagrei ordinatus. NCBI lineage: Eukaryota > Metazoa > Chordata > Lepidosauria > Squamata > Anolidae > Anolis > Anolis sagrei. The sequence goes on from NW_026846588.1 coordinate 90,685,708, forward strand.
GGTCCTTTCCAGGTGCACTTCTCTAGGACCCGGTATATAAAGTAAGTCACGTTGGGATGGTCGTTGCGACCTCCGATAATAGGAGAATGAGAGACGGTCCCTAAGGTACGATGGACCCTGGCCGTAAAGAATTTTAAAGGTCAGAACTAACATCTTATACAGGCCACAGTACTCAGTTGGAAGCACTGGTGTTATATAGCGTTTCATGGGCGTACTTGTGAGTAACCTGGCTGCCGCATTTTGAACAATACGGAGCTTTCGGGTCATAGACATCGGAAGGCCAACATACAGGGCGTTGCAATAGTCCAGCCTAGACGTGACTGTGGCATGGATGACTGTTGCAAGAGCCTCATCAGATAGGTAGGGTGCCAATTGCCTCGCTTGTCGTAGATGGAAAAAAGGCCTGTTTGCTGGCAGCAGCGACCTGAGCTTCCATTGTCGGCTGTGAATCCAAAATGACAACCAAGCTCTTAACGGTATGCGAAGGAGATAGGGCAGCACCATCGAAGGTGGGTAGCAAAGGGGTCAGACCAATTGAGCGGCCATGCCAGAAAATCTCAGTCTTTGCCAGGTTCACCTTCAGTCTACTAGCACGTAGCCAGTTTGACAGAGCCTCCAGACATAAGGTGAAATTGTCTGGTATAGACATTGCTCCAGGCTCCAAGCGCAGAAGGAGTTGGGTGTCGTCCGCATATTGATAGCAGTCTAGGCCGAAACTCCGAACCAAACTAGCAAGGGGTCTAACATAGATGTTGAAGAGAAGAGGGGAGAGAATTGCACCTTGGGGTACCCCACATAGGAGGGGAGATCTTTCAGAGACTTGATCCATATACTCCACGCATTGGCTCCGGTTTTGGAGAAATGAGTCGAACCAATTGAGGGCCTGACCGCGAACTCCGGACATGGCAAGACGGTGGATCGTTAGATCGTAGTCAACGGTGTCAAACGCTGCGGTAAGGTCGAGAAGTACCCGTAGCGCTGATCCGCCGTTATCAGACTGGCAACGAAGTTCATCTGTAATGGCAACCAGGACTGTCTCCGTCCTATGGCCAGGGCGGAAACCTGACTGGAAAGGGTCCAGGCCGTCTGTGTCATCCAAAAATTGTTGCAATTGTCCCAGTACGGCTCACTCTATCATCTTGCCTAAGAATGTATGGAATAAAGAAATAAGAGGTTAGCAAAGATGATAACAAAACAGTAATCCAAATGTCTCATACAGTTCCAAGGGTAACACGGTCCTGGAATAGCCAAAAATCACAAGCTCAGCATAGTCCACAAGCAAAAAGTGTACTTAGTAAAACTTGAGCAGGAATATAAAAACAACATAGAAAACTTCAGGATATTTAAATCCAAAACCAAGGCTTGACTTGAAACAAGAACCAGGGAACTCAAGCCTAGATTCTCACTTGAAAACTGTGTTATCTGACATAAGTCTTAGGTAAACAACTTGCTAATTAATAGGCCCCTGTGAAATCATGCTGTTTTCCACAAATTCCAGGCTGTATGGCCATGTTCCAGAAGCATTCTCTCCTGACGTTTTGCCTGCATCTATGGTAGGCATCCTCAGAGGTTGTGAGGTCTGGTATTTTAGTTTGCTTACAGTCTGAGATGGCAAAAATCTTTTTCCTGCCTTGCATTTCATTTGGTATGGCTGGAATCAGATTTAGTCGTACCTGAAGCAGACTCTCTGAAATCAGTATAACTTCAGTTCGTCAATGACTAAGTTAAATCCCATTTACCTCCAAAATTCTGCTCTTGGTCTGGATGGAACCTGGAATCTCTATTACCTTGTAATTATATGTATATAGTAATAAGATTATTACAGCTTCAAATTAGTTGAAATGTAAGACTATCAGCAGATGCTTTCTGTGTGGTGTAAGAAATCTCTTCTCCTGAGCTGTAATTTGTGTGGTATATGTATGTTAAAAAAACTGTTTTCTTTACATGATGTGTGTATTTTTCCCCATAGGGTGATGCAGAGACATTTGAAAACTACTATAGAAAACAGAGAAGGAAACAAGCAAGACTAGTGTTACAACCACAGTCAAACATGGTACTTGGCGCAAAAAAAAACAAAACAAAAAAAGAGGGTTGGGATAGTTTTATGTATTTATGCAACATTGGAGCTGATTCGTTGTTAAATATTTCTTTTCTTTTCTTTTCTTTTTGAAGCATGAAACAGTGGAAGGATACAGAAGATACTTCAGTCAAATTGTAGGGTGAGTTCCAAAATATCTGTGATGGTATTGTCCTCGGTTGCATAGCTCAAAATGTTGTTTCGGCCTTCAACACCCAGAAATCCTAACAGCTGGTAAACTGGCTGGGATTTCTGGGACTTGTAGGCCAAAACACTTGGGGACCCACAGGTTGAGAACCATTGCCCTAGAGCAAATTCCATTTTTGAAATAGTGAGCATTTTCTGCCTATTTTAGTTCATTTACAATCAATATTAGTTTGCTATTATTATTATTATTATTATTATTATTATTATTATTATTATTATTATTTGAAACACAACAAGATTAATACACAGCAAACAAGATCACTATGCTGGTTTTTGTATTGGATCACACGTCAGACACTTCCCAAGTGTCTAGGACTGTGTGATGTATCGGCGAATAATGCGTGCAGATCCCAGTAGGGTGGCCTTTTGCAGCTGACAGATGGTAATTTTGTCAGTGCCAATTGTGTTTAAGTGCAGGCCAAGGTCTTTAGGCACTGCACCCAGTGTTCCGATCACCACTGGGACTACCTTGACTGGCTTGTGCCAGAGTCTTTGCAGTTCGATCTTTAAATCCTCATACTGTGTCAGCTTTTCCAGTTGCTTCTCATCAATCCTGCTGTCACCTAGGATCGCAACATCAATGATCCATACTTGGTTTTTAAACAGGATCGTGAGGCCAGGAGTATTGTGCTCCAAAACTCTGTCAGTCTGAATTCAGAGGTCCCAGAGTAGTTTGATGTGTTCATTTTCTGTAACTTTTTTCAGCTTGTGATCCCACCACTTCTTTGTCGCAGGCAGGTGGTATTTGTGGCACAATTTCCAATGAATCATCTGAGCAACAGTGTTATGCCTCTGCTTGTAGTCTGTACCCACAGTCTTCTTGCAGCAGCTGAGAATGTGATCTATTGTTTCATCAGCAGAGTTTATGCTTGGGATCTGTCGTTGACTTTTCAATTTTGGCCTTGATGGCATTTGTTCTAATGGCTTGTTCTTGGGCTGCCAGAATCAGGCCCTCCTTTGTCTCCCTTTTCCAAGTTCCATTTGTAAGTCACATCCATTATTATTATTATTATTATTATTATTATTACTACTACTACTACTACGTATTACTACTACTACTACTACGTTCACCTCACCGGACTCAAAGCAGCTTAACATAAAAGCATCAGCATAACCATTTAAATGATACATATATGAACATTCAAACAGGATTAAATATAAACATTATTTAAAAATTCCCAGTTCAAAGCCATTAAAACAAATTCAAAGTTAAAAACCACAGCACCCTCTGAATTGATCTTAAACATCATCTTAAACCAATATATGTGTCTTTTGGGGGGGGGGGGAGGGAGAGAGAACACATAGAAGAAATTCAATGTATTTCTAATTACACTTTAAGAGAAACGTAAGAGACAGCACTAATTCATGTCTGTGTGTATTCAGCTTTTTTGTAGTTGAAGATCACATTTTACATGTAACTCAAGGACTGATAACCAGAGCGTACACTGACGAACTTTGGAACATGGCGCTTTCAAAGATTATTGCTGTCCTCAGAACTCATTCAGTAAGTGAACAAGCGCTGTGAAAATATCCTTAAAGTTAATTTACTAAACAAACTTTGGAGTGTGTTGAAAAGAAGGATCATGTCAGAGGGGGAAAAAATTGCAGGTCTATCATTGTGGGGGTTTTGTAATTAAACATTTCTCAGGTTTGAGAGAGACCCTGCCAAGTTTTTGTTTGTCCCCGCAGTATCAGGCTGTGAGCCACAGCCGTGGGCTATCTGCATAATCCTTCTCTGATTTACAACTCCCTGGGTCCTCCAAACTGTGCCTTTAGTCCGGCAGTTTAGAATATGCAGAGCTAATCTGCTGTTATTATTGCAATCGGTCCTAATTAGTTTCAACCGACCTCTTCATTAGATCAGATCGAATTAGTTTAGAACTGAAAACAGTACCAGGAAATAGTTCCTAATTATCATTCCAAAAACTCTGTTTCCAAAATAAACTTCACCAGCAAAACCCTTAGAGCTGCCCTTTGGTCTTTCCAAGGCATTACGTCTTTGTTGCAATAGATCTGTTTCCAGCTACTTGAAATTGGAACAGCGCTATTCATTTAATCTTGGCTATATTTGGGAGAAGGATTACACTACGTAACACAGTTTTTTTGTTCCTGGGTTATAAATGTCATTTCCTAATTGGTTCTGTCATCAAAACATGGAAAAGGTTTATTAAACTGCACAAACTTTGTTTTTGTGGGACATCCTGTATCACATTTGGTTATAATTTTTCAATTAATATCTTATCGAATCTCAACCAATTCAGCATAGTTTGTGGCAGCCACAAAAACAAAGTTTCTTGAGTATAACAACTACTTTCAAAGTAGGTACTATATAATTAAACAGAAATAATACTTTGAAACCAGGAACAGAAAATGTTTCAAAATTTGTTACATAGCGGCATTAGTTACTATAGTATGTCGCTTTTAATAATATAGATTTTTCCTTTGCTTAGTTTGCCCATCTCATGTCTACTCAAGGAACTAGTTAGAATTGTTTTTATATTATGAAACTTTATTGTGACAATATAATTTCAAGTACAGAATTGTAACATGTTGCTCAATCTGTCTCTCTGTGTGTGCATGTGTGTGGAGGGGGGAGGGCTATTCTTGTTAGAATTGGCCTACTTGTAAGATTAATTGTCAGTGAGATACAAAGTACACTGGACATGACTGCTGAAAATTCATTTACATTTTGTTAGATTTTTGGTTGTTTTTTTAACCTGTTATTTTCACTTCCAGTCCTATTGCACTGATCCTGATCTTGTTCTGGAACTGAAGAATCTGATAGTTGTGTTTGCTGATACTTTACAGGTTGGTGTTGTGTTCACCACTGAATTTAAATGTTCATTTCCCATTGGAATCCTTCTCCTAGCTTATTTCAGTGGGTTCAAATTCCCGGGTTTTACTCTTGAGAAGAGACAGTATGCTTCAAGGCAGTGGTTCCCAACCTTTTTTTGACCAGGGACCACTTGACCAGGTACCATTTTGACCAGGGAGCACTCTCCAACATTGGTACCAAAAGAGTTATGAATCAGTTTTTGGTCAACTTTAGATTCAATTTGGTTATTTGAGGTGCTGATTCAGAAAATTGTATTGTATAGACCACATCAGCTTTAGTTTCTGATACAGAACATATGCCATCTAGTAGTCACCATCTGCTCGCCCACAAAAAAAAAAAACTCAACATATTTAATAATCTAGAGTTGATGTGGCAGTAGTAATCTTTCATGGGTAGTCAGCCTCTCCCCTACCGACATCCCCATTGCCTTGGCACTATTAAGAGGGTTTCGCAAGACCAGTCACTCTCGTTGCTGCATGGTTTCAAGGCAATGGTGTAGTAATGGTGAGGCCACGGACCATATTTTTGTTCTTGGGGACCACTGGTGGTCCACAGACCACAGGTTGGGAACTATTGATTTAAGGGCAGGTATATTTGTGTATTATTTTGACTTTTTTGTCATGTCAGGAGCGACATGAGAAACTGCAAGTCACTTCTGGTGTGAGAGAATTGGCTGTCTGCAAGGACGTTGCCCAGGGGATGCCCGGATGTTTTGATGTTTTGACTTATTATTTTGACGTATTTCTTGCCTTTCCCCTAAAACTGAGATTCCGAGGTGTTTTGCAACAATATGAAAAAACAGGTACAAATAGAAAACACAGGAGTTAGCATATTAGAACACTATGGCACAAATAAAACAAAATTCATAATTACAAAGTACAGAATCCACAAGTGAAAAGCCTCTTCTTCAGTAGTTAGTCAGCTTGCCAAAATGCCCTCTTATGATTTCTCTCTCCATGTAAAGTAATTAAAGGTAAGCATCCAGGGTCATATGTTCTGTGAAGTGAATTGTGAAGGAAACTAGTGTCCACACCGTCCTTCCATATGATAATGCCATTGTGGCAGCCTATGAACCAATCCAGAAATAGGAAGGAAGGAACTAAATAAGGAAGTTCCTATGGTTCTTTCTTGGTTAAAAATAGGTTGTTACATGTTGGAATGTTTTGGTTGTATGGGTGAAGGCATAAACTATATACATGGCTATATATTCATTTATAGAGATTGTGTCTTTTACATATGCCCTCTTTCTATGTTTTCTAGGGTTATGGCTTCCCTGTGAACAGACTATTTGATCTTTTGTTTGAAATAAGAGACCAATACAATGAGACACTGCTTAAAAAGTGGGCTGTGTTGTTCAGGTTGGTATCACAAAATAAAAAGACTCTGTTCCACAGTAGTTTGACCAGGTTTGATTATGGTTTTGTTGGCAGTATATTTGAATATTTAATATCTCAGTTTTTGAAATAACATCTAGACCTTTTTGACAATCATAATACTAAATAATAATATTTTAAAACATCTTATGTCCGTTTCCTTGCCTTGACTGAAATACTCTTTACATTCTGGCTCTTAATAATATGCAAGATAAAATTGAAATAGTATGTGGAATTTTTGGTGAAGTCTTGCAAATTATAGAAAGAGAAGGCTGCAATGAGATATTGTCTTGAGGTTTTATGACCAACAATTATATAGAATAAATCCATATTGAAGATATATATGCATTTATAGAAGGAGAGGTGTTTACCATTTAATTTATGCCACTTTTGCAAATTTAGGCTATTTAATGCAGCTCCGGGCTATCTTCAAAATGTGGTGGCTAGTGCATACATGCCACAAAGTGTGCTGCAGTGTGTTTTAAGATCTGTAACCCAATACAAGCAAAGTTAGGTGAGAGCCTGAAATTAAACCTTTAATGTGCATCGATGTGCTGTAGTATATACCACATTGCATGGTAAAATTACAGAATCACTGTGTGGACACCCAAGGTATTCCAGGAGGGTATTTTTTAAAAAAAATTCTCAATGGCTGTCAAGCTGCAGATCAAGGAACTGGTTCAAGACTGTCCTCTGTGTGTATAATCACTATCCAGTTCTCAAACTGGTTCCAGGTTTTACAATCTAATCTTCCATACAGCAGAAACACATTCTTCAATATCTATTTCAAACTGACCTAAGTGTAGATGTCTTAACACTTCATCATTGTTATGATAATGCTACCTCTTTGTTTCTGTGTTTTCCTTTTCAACAGCAATTCATGGTTGTCGAAGGCTTTCATGGCTGGAATCACTAGGTTCTTGTGGTTTTTTTCGGGCTATAGGGCCATGTTCTAGAGGCATTTCTCCTGACGTTTCGCTTGCATCTATGGCAAGCATCCTCAGAGGTAGTGAGGTCTGTCCATTGTCCTATTTCCAACAGACCTCACTACCTCTGAGGATGCTTGCCATAGATGCAGGCGAAACATCAGGAGAAATGCCTCTAGAACATGGCCCTATAGCCCGAAAAAACCCACAAGAACCTAATTCATGGTTGTTTCTGCTCTCAGGCCTCTGGTAGTGGTTAGGACACCTTTCCCTTACTTGGTGTCCTTTGGGTGTTTTGTACTATAACGCACATAATTCACAATAATTGTGGCTGGGAATGGTGAGAGTTGAAAACCAAAACATTTATAGGACACCTGGTTGGAGAAAGCATGAGCATTCAGCATGGGTTTGGCTCTTTCGCTGAAAGATGTAGGACAGAAAAAGTGCTTACTTTTGGATGGATTGAACTTAGATAGGTATTTTAATCAATGATGGGAACTGAATATTTGAAATCAATTAAATTAGGACAAAGTTAGAGCTTTTCCAGTGAAAAGTGGAAAGTTCATTAAATCAATTTATTTTTATTTAATTAAGTTATTAGCAATTTAGCATAACAGTTTAAAAATTATTTTCTAACATACATGTAGTTGAATTAAATTTTTAAAGCCTATTAATCAGTAACTAAATGCATTAATGCATTCTTATTAAATTTCATATATCTGGTGCGCGCGTGTGTTCTTAATTACGCAGGGATATTTTTGAAGCAGATAATTACAGTCCAATTCCTGTATCAAATGAAGAAGAATACAAAACTGTAATAAGCAAATTTCCCTATCAAGATCCAGAACTCGATAAGGTAAGAGAATGTTTATTTATTTACAGTATTTGTTTACCACTTTTCTCACCCCGAGGGGGACTCAAAGCGGTTTTGTATATAATTATATTCTGCATCCATTTAAAGACTGGCTTGAAGACATTTCAGCTACGTTCAGATGATTGTCTAAACTGTAGTCTGTGTGTTCAAACTATTTCCCACTATATGCTTACACCGATTCGCTTTAAAATAGGGTATCTGTGTTTTGTTCCCACAGCAGTGTTTTCCAAAGAAACTTCCAATGTCTCAGTCAGTGCCTCAGATCTATATCCAGGTTAAGGAATTCATTTATGCAAGCCTTAAATTTTCAGAGTCACTTCATCGCAGGTAAGCATTTACAAAATCTGCCCTGTGTTTTAAAGTTTTAATGCCTGTACAGTATTTTAAGGCAAGTAGATATTGAAGGGGTGTTGTGCCCATATTGGAACATATATTTTACTAAGATCCCATTTACAAGTAGTAGTGCTGGGCTAGACTTCTACCTGACTTTCTGGAGCATTGCTGCCAATCATGAGAGCAGTACAAAACTAGATGGTCTAATTTGGTATAAGATACTTTTATTTGTTCCTAGGAAGCCATACTTGAGGGCAGGAGATATAGTTCAGAATAGAGTTGGGCCCGAATCACTGTTAACAGAAAGATTTATAGTTTTCGGAGGGCCATTTTTGTGTAATTTTCAAAAACAGAGGAAGAAAGAGATGAAAAGACCAGTGAAACTGATTCAGAGAGATGATATTTTCGGAAAGAGTTTAAGTCCACAATATACCTGAGGCAGGGGGACATATGGCATCTTTTTCTCTCCCGGCAGAAGAAGCCCCCTCCATTTTTTCTTGGAAAGTTACCTCCTCCTCCCAAGAGGGCCCTGGGAACCCACTTTCCAAGTGGCACTAGCATAAGGTGGCCATTGAAAGTTCCTCTTGGAGCATGATGGGAGTTGTTTTTTACCTCTCTGTGTATTTCTCAACAAATAAAAAGTCTGGTAGTGTCCATTATCTGATTGGCTGGGGATGGACACAACTGGCGACTACAATTCCTAGAACCCTCTCTTGTGCTTTGTCTTATTTTTTTAAATGTTATCTTTAAAACTTAAAATAATTCTAAAAAATAAGTAGATTGGTGAATTGTTTTGAAACTTGGCAGACCTGCAGTTGTAAATGGGGTCTACAACTGAGATAGGGTTCATGCAGATAGGCCTTAAAATGGCTGAGGATTTAAAGTTTACTATTGTAGCCAATGGGCTGAAACTCTGGCAAAATGAAACCTTCCCCTTTTGGGTAACTTTCTGGTAAGCGAAATGAGGGGTCAGATGAAAACAGACCCGAAAATGGTATGCCTTTTGGCCCGAATGCACACAACTAGTTCAGTAGTTTGAATGGTGAAACCCCATGTTCAGTCCTTGCCGTCTCCAAGTAGGGCTGAAATCCTTAGAGCTACTGCTATCAGGGATAACTAAGTATGGGAAAGTGTTACCTTCCAGTGTTATTTGCAATTCCCAGGATCCCTCATTGTTAGATATGTTCACTGATGGGAGCTGCAAGCTAAAAACATCTGTATTGGCCATACTTTGCTTAGAATCATACTAAGCGATATGGCTCCAATGTTTAGCTTGGGATAAGACTCCTTCCTATGTTTCTACCAGATAAGAATGTGATAAGATACTTTGCATTATAGATACATGGCAGCATTACCAGATAGAGACAAGTACAAAATTAATGCAATTTTTTCCCATGTCCTAAGAGCAGTATGGTATCAGTGGCATAAAATAACTCAGGCATTGTATTGTGAAATTCTCCCAATATGGACACACGTATTTTCCTATCAAGGATTCCCACTTCTGCTTGAGACTAACAGAATGCTTATGTTTTAGAAGTTGTCTGCCTTTTATTTTCTTTTGACATTTTTCAAAAAGTAGTTTATATGGAAACATATTTGTGGTTATATCAACTTAGTCTTGAATTCATTGATTATGTGTCTTTTTGATCGCCACCATGATTGTTTCTTCTCTCTATTTATCGTTGGCCTTTTGTTTTTTAAGCAATCTAAAGTAGTGAGAAACAGCTTTTTAACAAGTGGGGCAAAATTCAGCAGATTTTTCTTAATATGATTGTCTTTAAAGTCTTTAATATTTAGCTGGTTTCAAAAGCATTGGTTGAAACATATAGGTCCATTTTGCCTGCTGAAGTCTGGAAGTGATTTCCATCAAGCTGAGTGCAGTGTTGACAACCGCATATTACTCTCTTCACACATACTGAACTAATACGACTTCTTAATCTCCTTCTTTAAACAGTAGCTAATTAATCATGCATATTACCCCTTTTCAGATTATACTCTTTAACAAATAAAGGTCAAATTACATCAACACATGTATATGTCTCAAGTGATTCACAAAATATTTGCTTGCTTGAATTATGTCAGCAAAGGAACAGTTTTTTGCATCGTTATCTGAAAGAGGCACACATGCAAAATAAATAGAAATAAATTATATTGTGTAAAGCTATTGTAAAGCTATTGAGATATTTGCCCAGGGTTACCCATTGGGTTGGTGTGGATGCATGAGGACTTGAACCCTGGTCTCCAGAATCATTGTTCAGTGGTCAAACCACTACAACAACGCTGGCTCTCCACAGCATCAGTGAATGCCAAATTATAGTTAAAAGAGAGTAATATTATTAATGACATTGTCAGACTTGTTTATGATTTGGATCTATTAAAGAGGGACATCTCAAAGGGATTCCCATCTACTACAGACTTATGGTACAACTTAAATACCCTCCAGTTTAATCCTGTGCTTGACTTGTATGGCTAGTCAGGGATAGGATCGCCCCAAAATCCCTTATGTAATTATTAACTTTACAATATACAGTTATGGGGTTGGTGGAGTAAGCACTATGTTAGGTAACTCAAATGGTTTAATGGAAATAAACAGGTAGATGAGAATGGGGAGATTTGGTGACGTATGCTTGAATACTACAAATTCCCGAAGGCTGCGTCCAGCCTCATCTCCTGAGGCGGATCACCAGGTACTCTTCATTTTGCTTATAGCCTTGTTAGGACAAGAAGTATGCATTAAGGACTCTACTACAAGGTGTAATACCCTGTTAGTTCCCTCATCTTCTCACGCTCCTGAGAACAACTAGTACATTGGGCCTTCTGGATCCACAGGATTTGGATTCACAATTTCCAGCAACCATGGATTGTCATGACCCATATAATGGTGATATCAATACTGACATGCTAAAGCATGTACATTCATGTCATCACCATCTAATAGTACGGGGTGTGATTGTCTATGTTTGTCTGAACTACTTTTAAAAATGGCAAAAAAAAATCAGAAATGGAATGGAACATAGTTTTGGAAAATAAGGCAAAACTTTTCAATCTATGATTCTATCCCTGCCCAGAGCAATGTTTCAGGGATTATGTGCATACTAAAAACCTGTATTCAAGAAATTTCTAAACTTGTGAATATTAATAAATGAATTCTGTAGCTGCAGCCCTTTAGCAGATGCTTGCAGGGAAATGTTTTTGTCCCAAATAGTGACCCTGCGTCAACAGTCAACAAGAGACTGGTAGCAAGTTGTAGATTCCTCCAGATTAGTCAGATCACAGATAAGACTCTGAAAGATCAATTACCTTCCTGCAGAGAAAAAACATCAGCCCAGGGAGAATTGTTTTACTAGTTCTTTCCCCTCCAGGTTTTATTCCTGTTATTTCCTTATATTGTGTGTGCCATTTTTTGAATTCCCATTTTCTCCTAAGTGTGGTGTTGAACCACAATTCTGGAGACCATGGAAACCCACTGAGTGATCTTACTAGAGTCGCACACTTTTGGTCCCAGAAAACCCCATAATAGGTTTATCTTAGGGTCACCGTACGTTAGAAACAACATGAAGGCACTATTAACCATCACCACCACAACAAATTATTTTAGCTTTGTTAGGCTGAATCAATAGTTTTAAAGACTATTTTAAATTGGAAGAGACGTTTTGCTTTATTTATTTGCTTTATTTATTTATATCCCATCTTTATTTATATCCCTAGGATAAGGGGAACCTTGTAAATCTGATTGGGTGTCTTAAATTTCACCAGTAGGTAAACAGTCATCTGTTGACAATGTAAAACAGACAGCCTGTTAGAGACTGTGCAAGATAAACAGATTATCTCTGAGATGCCTAGAATGCATTATAGACTTCTGAAATGGAGGAGAAATAATCACCAAGATAAATGCATACATAAAAAAGATCCCATTTTGGGATGGATGGTCAAGACCACCTTCCCAGGCTGAAAATTCCAGGTTGGATCCTTGATATCCTCTTAAATGATTTCCTCTTAAAGGATCACAAGAACAGTGTTAGGGAAAGTATGGACAGTTGGCCAAATGAGAACTTTCTGGGATTCTCTGTCCACCCAAATATGGGTTTTACTCTTTTTTTTTAACCAGCTACATGACTAGTAACATCCCTGAAAGCCATTTTTTGCTCCTCTCCTCTTAAAAGTCTACTTGGTCACTTCTGGAGGAGGCAAAGTGGGTGTAGAAATGCTCTCAAATGCTAAAAGAATCTCCCAATTGTACATAATAGAATTCTTCCTACATTCCTTTAAGACTCCTGTCTTTGAATTAGTGTCTTCAAAAGTGTCATATATGTTGGGTCATAGGTGTTCTCCTATCACAGTGAGGATATGCAGTTAGATGGTAGGGTTCTGGTTTTTACTGGTGTTTCTCTCCCGATGTTTTGGACTATAATTTATCAATATAAAGTAGCTTGACAAATGATAAGGGATAACGAGAGGTTTGATCCTAAAATCTGAAAATAAATGTTCAACAAAGGTGTTGTAAAGTGCAATCCTATCTCCTTTATGCCACTCCATAATCGAAGCAAAGGCTAGCTAAATATTTTTATTGAGAAGGATGTGAGGAAAAAAGCTCAAAGACTAAGCAGTTATTTTTAGATCTGTTTGGAGATTTGATTCTTTATTACAGCACCTTTACATTTTTCTTTTCAGTTCAACAGAAATAGATGACATGCTTCGAAAATCTACAAATTTGCTGCTGACTAGAACTTTAAGCAGTTGTTTACAAAACCTCATCAAAAAGCCACACATAGGTTTGACAGAGGTAAGTGTGGAGATTAGACTTGTGCACGGATCTGTTTTTCTTAGATACCATCGGTACCCTAGGGAGCACATAGCGGTAAGTACCCTCCCAGTACGAAAACCCGCCTGTAACGAAAACAAGTGGGAGTCAATCTCGGTTCCTCCTCCGCTTTTTGGCATCACAGTTTTATCTTTTTTATTAATCCCAGCAAACAAATATCTGATTCCTTGAAAACTACTACCAATTATCTCTACTTTAGAGTAGAAACAGCTGTAAAGAAGCATTAAACCCAAAGAAGAAAAGAGATTGAAGCATGCCAGGAAAAAAGAGGGTTTTTTAAAGGAAGCCCAGGGAGGATAGCTCCAGGAAAGGTCATTGGTCTTCCTTACCTGAAAAAGGGGAGGCCTCCTTAAAATGCCTTGGGGAGATATGTCATCTCATTTTGTGTTGTGAAGGACAAACTTGTCCAGTCTAAGAATAACCTTTCCCTTCAGTTCCTGGGAGCTATTCAGCTTTTATGGAAGCTTCTCAAGGAGAAGATCAGTTGTCCCTTCACATTTGTGGTTTTGTATTTTGAAGTTCTGATGTTTCGTGGATTTGTTTTCATTTTATGATGCCTCCAAACTACTGTTGCCTGAGCAATTGCCTTCTCTGTCAAATAAAGGGGGTGCCCCTGACAAGGTTTTCTTCCATATGAACCAAGCAAAACAATGTACCGTGCCATGTCCTGTATGACATGTAGATTAGTAGAGAACTTCAGTAGAGAAGCCAATGTGGGCACTTAGTGTGATTATTTGTTATAGTCTGCAGTTTATTTTTATGTTAATATGTCTGAGGAGCATATTATGAATAATTGCATCTAAAATAGATTTTTGGAGCTTTTGTCCCAAAAACTATCAAATCCACTGAACAGATTTTACAGGAATAAAAAAGAATGTACTAAAGATATGCAATTTTTGAAGCCTTGTATCAAACTGATTTAAGACATTTTGATAGTTTTGATTTGTATATAATATTCTATTCTTAGCCAACAATGTCTTGCTACCTATAACTCATTTTTCAATTTTTAAAATTTGGTTTTGGTTTTGGAAATTAGCATCACATTTGTCTATTACAGTGGTTGTCAAATTTTGGTTTTCCCAGTAGTCTGAATTCCAGCTTCCAAAAGCCATACACTTTTGGGGATTCTGTGGGCTGAATTCCAAAATACACGGAAGATGAGACTAGTAGTCTATTCTTTTACAGTTAAATCAAATTATATGATGTTAATGTAGTGGGGTGTTGTGCGGTTTCCAACCTGTATTGCCGTGTTCTAGCATCATTTTCTCCTTGGAGAAAATGGTGCTAGAACACAGCCATACATCCCAGAAACCACACAACACTCCAGTGATTCTGGCCATGAAAGCCTTCGACAATACAATGTAAATGTGTTTCACAAGATTTTCTTTCTTTTTTGTATTAAAGCTGGTGCAAATAATCATAAACACAACACATCTGGAACAGGCATGTAAATACCTTGAAGACTTTATAACGAACATTACAAATATTTCCCAAGAGACTCTTCATACTGCAAGACTATATGGTCTTTCAACATTTAAGGTATGCAAGTCGTTATGATTTTTGTACTATAAATTCAATTAAAGAAGCCCAGCCCTTCTTCTCTAGTTGTATCTTGCTCATTCTTATGCTCGAGGATGCATGTTATGAATTATACTAAAATTACACTATTTAACAAAAAGTGAAAAAAAATCTGTTCCTGGCTTAAATTGTTATTTCCTGTTTAATTGTGTGGTACTTATTTGCAACAGGTTAAAACTGCGGAGGACTTATGGTTTTTATTGTGTTACTGATGTTAATTGTAATGAATTTTTACTTGTGTTAAATGTTTTTAATGTTTAAATTATTTTTGTACTGTTGTGCCCTTTTGTAAACCGCCATGAGTCGCCCTCGAGCTGAGAATGGCGGTATAGAAGCATAGTAAATAAATAAATAAGCTGCAGAACTTGCTGACTGGAAGGTCGGTGGTTCAAATCCACAGGATGGGGTGAGCTCCCGTTGCTAGCCCCAGCTTCTGCCAACCTAGCAGTTAGAAAATATGTAAATTTGAGTAGATCAATAAGTACTGCTTCAGCGGGAAGGTAAGGGCGCTCCATGAAATCATTCTGGCCACATGACCTAGGAGGCGTCTGTGGACAATGTCGGCTCTTTGGCTTAGAAATGGAGATGAGCACCATCCCCTGAGTAGGACTCGACTAGACTTAATGTCAAGGGGAAACCTTTACATTTACTACTTACTTTGAAAGTAGCTGTTCTACTCCAGAAACTTTCTTTTTGTGGCTCCCATAAACTATGTTGAATTGGTTGAGACTCGATGAGATATTTATTGAAAAGTTATAGAAAAGGATGCTGCAGGATATCCCAAGAAAACAAAGTTTTTTTGCAGTTGAATAAACTTTTTCCATATTATTATAATAGAACTAATTAGGAAATAACATTTATAACCCAGGAACAAAAATTGTTTTACATAGAGTTATGAAACAGTTCAGATTTCACGGACATGGTTTGAAACAAGTAAAAGAAGCCTCGAACAATATTGACTACGTTAGCTTAGAGAGAAAATATAGGCATGTGATGAGTTCATTATTATTATGGGATACATGTCATCACTTCCAGAACATTGCCATAATTTAAAATGGTATAATCCCATTAAAGTTAATCCATGGGGAGCGTGGTGCCATGTATGTACTGATGAGATCATATTTTGAAGGAGGCAAAATTAGAATATGTTTGCACCCAGCATACTCAGAGACGCGCCTACATATTTCTCAAACTTAATCATACATTTTGATGATAATCTAAGAGGTGGGGTATTTAAATGGCAAATGCTTTAATCAGATCCAACATGATTCATTTGGAGAAATTTCCAAATGAAACACATTTAAGGAATGTTAGGGGTTGTTTTGTTTGTTCTTACTTCAGCTGTTGGACTCATGGATGAGCAACCTGCAATTCCAGAGCTGTATGTGGCCCTAAGGGGATTGTTTTGCACCCTGGAGGTGATTTATCCTCCTGTTCCTCTCTCTACACCTCTCTTGTACTTTTGCTTCAATTTGAGACATAAAATGATATTGTTTTGCTCCTGTAGACTGTCAAATACCGTATATACGCGAGTATAAGCTGACCCAAAAATAAGCCGAGGCACCTGATTTTACCACAAAAAACTGGGAAAACTTATTGATTCTAGTATAAGCCAAGGATGGGAAATGCAGCAGCTATGGGTCAGTTTCAAAATAAAAATAGATACCAATAAAATTACATTAATTGAAGCATCAGTAGGTTGAATGTTTATTAATATTTACATAAAACTCTAAGATAAGACTGTCCAACTCTGACTTAAACCATTATTCTATCCATAATCAATGTACATGTGTTTACTTATCCTTACAATAATAATAGAGTAAAATAATAAATGTAATAATAATAAAAATAATAAAGTTAACTTATAAATGTAATAATAGTAATAGTAATAGTAATAGTAATAATAATAATAGAGTAAAATAATAAATAACCTTGACTCGAGTATAAGCCGAGGGGAACTTTTTCAGCCTTAAAAAAGGGCTGAAAAACTAGGCTTATACTCGAGTATATACAGTACTTGAGTTATCTCTCAGGAATGTCATTCGAAAAGATAAACACAGAGAACGAAAATTCTGAACATCTTCTATCACTCTTACCCTTTGTCATCTCTCAGTACTACCTTTCTTGAGAAACCACAGAATACTGTTTGAGAACCATAGAATATAGGTGGAAGCCATTGCAATTCTGTAATTTTGCTTTCAAACATCCAATTGGGGCAGAAACGACAAAGCATGATGAGCTAGCAGGGGTAAGAAGGGCTTCCATTTAGGAAGGGACATTTCGGATCATGATGAAGAAAAGGTGTGCAACTGAAGATGTGCAACTGAAGTATATGCCCGCCTGAAGGTTGTCAGTTCAAAGCCGCGAAATGGGGTGAGCTCCCATCTGTCAGCTCCAGCTTCCCATACGGGGACATGAGAAAGGCCTCCCACCGGATGGTATAACATCCAAGCGTCCCCTGGGCAATGTCTCTGCAGACAGCCCATTCTCTCACACCAGAAGTGACTTGCAGTTTCTCAAGTTGCTTCTGACACAATAATAAAAGCTACATTTGTAACTCTTTCTCATCAAGCATCACTTGATAAGTGGATATGTGTGTCTCCAAACATTTATTTTTCCTTTTTTGCATCAAGGTAGAACACATTAGTGGGGTGCCAGAGAAACCGTCACGCTGAGATAAAATTCTTCACATTTTACACCCATGAAAAACAGTGTGACTCACTCTTTAAATAAATTGTCTGGAACATCCGATGTACATATGAGACAGGTTTTTAGAGCTGCGGGCTGTGCAGTTCTGTGCATGCTTACTCAGAACTAAGATTTATTTAGTGGAGTTGTTCACAAATAAGTTTACATAGGGTTGTAGTTATGGGTTCGTCTACAGTGCAGAATTAATGCAGTTTGGTACAACTTTAACTGCTGTTATGGAAGAACTTTAGCATGTACTTACAAATAATGGTGATGCTTCCCCAAACTACAACTCCCATAAATTGAGCTATGGCAGTGAAAGTAGTGTCAGACTATATTAATTCTATAGCATAGAAGCATCTTAAGTATCAGCAAAACACTTTCACAAAAGAAAGTGTGTGTGTGTATACAATATATACTAGCACATGTACCTGGGTTTGCATTTTGTAATGGAATTTATTAGTTAAGGTAATTGTTATGCTTTATGATTGTAGGAACAGTATTAGTCTCCTGGGAAGGCCAGATACCTCATCAAATTGTTTGCCTGTAAACATCTTCTTGGGACCACAAAGGACATTTTAGCTGTGTCGAGGGGCATTTTAGTACTGAAAACCACTTTGTGTCCCATTTTCACAAAGACCTCTTCAGGATTAAAACTACTAAAGAGTGTCAAAAACATGGCAGGATCCCCCAAACATTTAGAAGGTATTTAAATGTTTGGGAATCCCGAAGGAATGCTTTACAGCCTGTGAGCCACACTTTGTCAGCATCACTACATCTTGTCACATACTGGGCTTTTTTAGGTTTTAAAAGCAGCTTACCATTTAGCGTGGCAATGTATTTTGAAGGGGAAATTGGGAGAGAGGGTCATCAAAATACTTTTCTGGTTCTTTAGATCCCAGCTGTAGCATTTCTAAGGTCCTTTCTACACAGCTGAATAAAATCCCACATTATCTGCTTTGAACTGGAATATATGGCAGTGTGGACTCAGATAACCCAGTTCAAAGAAGATATTGTAGGATTATCTTCCTTGTAGGATTATCTGTCTTGATATTCTGGGTTATATGCCTGTGGGAAAGGGCCCTAAGAGGCCAATAGATCAATAAATCCCACATTATCTGCTTTGAACTGGAATATATAGCAGTGTGGACTCAGATAATCCAGTTCAAAGCAGATATTGTGGGATTTTCTGACTTGGTACTCTGGGTTATATGGCTGTGGGGAAGGGCTCTAAGAAGATCTTTACTATTTTAGAATAATTTTTGGTTGAATGACAATTTAAAATGTGATGTAGGTTTCTCATTTCTTAAATTATTTCTGCTGTTTTGCAATGATTGTAATGTACTGTATAAACTGGAGAATAAGCCTAGTTTTTCAGCCCCCTTTTTAGGCTGAAAAAATCCCCGTGGCTTATACTTGAGGTAAGGTTATTTATTATTTTACTCTGCTATGAGTATTATTTTTATTACATTTATTATTTTACTGTATTATTATTATTACATTTACATTATTTTATTCTATTACTTTTATTACATTTATTATTTTACTCTATTATTATTACATTTACATTATTTTACTGTTTTATTATATTTATTGCATTTATTATTTTACTCTTATTGTTATTATTACATTTATTACTTTATTATTATTACTATTGTTATTGAATTTCCATTATTTCCTCTATTATTATTTTTATTACATGTTATTATTTTTATTATTATTTTATTCTATCATTATAGGTAATAGGTAAGCACATTTACATTGAAGGAGGTTAGAATAAAGGTTGAATCAGAGTTGGGTAGTCTTATTTTAAATTACAGTTTTGTGTAAATACTCAAAAACATTTAATCTACTGATGATTATCAGTAGCAGCTACATTTCTCACCCTCGGCTTATACTCGAGTCAATACATTTTTCCAGTTTTGTGGTTTGAAAATTATGTCCTTCTACTTATATTCGGGTCGGCTTATACTTGAGTATATACAGTAAGTAAAAACACTTGCAAAAAGAAGCACTAGTCACTTCTATAATTCTTTCATCTTGAATTTAAAGTCATTATTTGACTGTGTATACACCCAAATAAGGTAGAATTTCATAGGTCTGCCAGCTAAATAGGATTATTCTTACTGTAAGGAGTTCTGTCTTCGTTACCTTTAATTTGGAACTAAATCTTAAAGCTAAACCGATCCAATTCCAGCAATAATCTCTGCCATCAAGTTTAAAGGAGGACACAGAAAGGATAAAGAGATACTCAAAGATTCGGCACTGTGCTCCTCAGTTTTTCTCCTGGGAACACTTAATGTTACTGTATGTTTTTATAGGCTAAGGCAAGTCCAGTAGTTAAAAAACAATTTAATTATGCCAGGCATTTTCCCTTTTATATAAGATCTGTCTTTCGGAATTGCAATCACATGCCCTTATGCCAGGTAATAATGAGTTTATGCTGAAGTATGACACAGTACACAGAAAATCTTGATACGAGCAGCCATATCTCAGAAACTAGAGCGGATACAGTCTATTCATTGCAATTTTCTAAATCAATGACCCCAGGAACAGACCAAAACAACAGTATTTTTTGTTGGGCTGTGTAGTTTATGAACATTTGAATAAAAATGACCATATGTTGGATTGTTTCCAAATTCAGGCAAATGAGGTCAAGGTTACAGTGGTGGGCTTTCCCATTTCTTCTTTGCTGGGGCAGCTCAGCTTCCTGAAAGTGTGATAGCAGTTGACCTTCCTAAATGGGGAATCGGTAGTCGAGATTTCTGAAAATTGTATATAAATATCCTTTCTGAGTAGAACTTTTCAAACTAGGATAGGTTGATTCAGCATACAATCTAGTATTTCCAAATGAATTAGCCTCCTATTTGTTGTTGTTCATTCGTTCAATCGTTTCCGACTCTTCATGACTTCATGGACCAGCCCACGCCAGAGCTCCCTGTCGGTCGTCACCACCCCCAGCTCCTTCAAGGTCAATCCAGTCACTTCAAGGATACCATCCATCCATCTTGCCCTTGGTTGGCCCCTCTTCCTTTTTCCTTTCATAATTGTCTTCTCTAAGCTTTCCTTACTTCTCATGATGTGGCCAAAGTACTTCATCTTGGCTTCTACTATTCTTCCCTCCAATGAGCCAAGCAATATATTTCAGATTTAATGTATGTCATTCTGACCAAAGGCAATTCACAGAAATGTGGGAGCCAGTGAGCGGAGATGCTTTGGGGAAGCTCACCTAATAGGAGAGGGTTGCATTTCTTCTAAAAGATCATGTTTTGATCAATAATTCTTTGACAGAAAATTGTAGCAATCCGACCAACTTTCTTCCACTTTTAAATGGGATGGTTACTCATGCAAACTTCAGTAGGGAATATCTCTAGAGACAATAGACTGAGGCTGGATCTACACTGCCCTGTGTCCCAGGATCAGATACCAGATTATCTGCTTTGAACTGGATTATATGAGTTTACATCACCAGATAATCTGGGATACAGGTTATTGTATTGAAATTGTATTTTATGGTCTTGGCATCAACTGTAAACTGTCTCGAATCGCCTGCGGGCTGAGAGGGATGGTATATAAATATAGTAAGTAAATAAATAAATAAGCAAATAATCTGGAATAAGATCCTGGAATAAAGGGAGGGGTTGATCCAGCCTGCAAAACAGAGTTTAGCTCTGAGCTTGGATGGGAGAATGATAGACCTTTGTAAGCTAAGAGGAAGCAAAATACAGTTCAGTAGGTTGCTGTGGGCTTTCCAGGCTGTATTACTATTTTCCAGAAGCATTCTCTCCTGGAATGCTTCTGGAACATGGCCATATAGCCCGGAAAACCCACAGCAACCCAGTGATTCTGGCCTTGAAAGCCTTTGACAACACAAAATACAGTTTAATTTTAGTTCTCCTCCAACCCAAAGAGTTGTATCAGCAAGACAAGCCTTTCAGATCAAGAAGTGGTCCCTGTTTTTATCTACATCCATGTGTGATTTATTTTTCAAATGTTTGTGTGGATATATATTTCAAGAGAAGAAAGAAAGTGGGCAGAAAGCAGTAAGAATTTCTTTTGGTCTCCTGTTCCATCCTTCAGATCTTTGTAGGCTTTATTTCAAATTCTCAGATTCTTCAAATTCTTTGCATAGCATGATACAGAGTATACTAAGCAATTTTTTGTACATTGGCTTAACTTTTCTTTCATTCTGGGTTTAAACAGATTTATTAAGCTATATAGGCATTTTCTAACTGTCTGTGGGCTCATGCTGTGACTGTCATTTGTGATATCTAAGCTCCTGGAGGCGGGGAATCCAAAATTAATTGCAAACAAAGCCAACCAGGTAGATTCTTCCCTCCTCCTGTTCTCTATATTACTTAAGCATATTATTTTTACCACTGAGAACTGTAGCAATGGATAAGGCTCGCTTGTGATGGACAATCCTTTTTTTATTAATCCTTATGCACGTTTTATGGAAAGCTGGAGGCATATCTTTAATCTAGCTACCCTATTGTTGACTGCATCACCTAAAGGCAAATCATTTCAGTCTCATTTAAGTCTTAAACTTTAGCCCTGTATTCACTTTACCAGGCATGAATCCTAGTGGAGCCAATAGGTTTCATTTCCAAGTACAGGACTGATGTTTTAGGACATTAGTCCTGTACTTTTCAAGTTTCCATTTTTGAAGCCTATATTGAATTGGTTGAGACTGTGAGATATTCATTGAAAAACCATAGCAAAATGTGCTGCAGGATGTCCCACAAAAACAAAGTTTTTTGCAGTTTGTTTTTCATGTTTTTATAATAGAACCAATTAGGAAATGACATTTATAACCAGGAACAAATTGTGTTACATAGTGTAACACAACGTATCTCCTTCTATGTCCCACCTCGGAGTTTAAGATCTTCTGGGGAGGCCCTGCTCTCGGCCCCGCCTCTGTCTCAAACACATTTGGTCGGAACAAGGGACAGGGCCTTCTCGGTGGTGGCCCCCTGGCTGTGGAATTCACTTCCTGGGGAAATTAGGCCATCATCATCCCTCCTCACCTTTAGAAATAAGGTAAAAACGTGGTTGTGGGACCAGGCCTACTGGCAATTAGGTTAAAGGACAATTGATAATGTTTGACTATGGCTTGGAAGTGGATGTGGATAAGTTAAGCAGAGTACTCAATAGTATATGGCTAGATAAATAGCCACCAGACTGGTAATAGCTCAATGGACTGTAAGGATACTGTTTTAATCTTTATGTCTTAATGTTTATGTTTTTTAACTGTTATAATTGCTGTTTTGTATTTTATGATGCGGCATCAAATTGTTGCCAGTTGGAAGCCGCTCTGAGTCCCCCTAGGGCAGTGGTTCTCAACCTGTGGGTCCCCAGGTGTTTTAGCCTACAACTCCCAGAAATCCCAGCCAGTTTACCAGCTGTTAGGATTTCTGGGAGTTGAAGGCCAAAACATCAGGGGACCCACAGGTTGAGAACCACTGCCCTAGGGATTGAGAAGGGCATGGTAAAAATGTTCGAAATAAATAAATAAATAAAATAAAATAACATCTGTATAATCACAGCATATATCTTTCAGGATGCAAGGCATGCTGCGGAAGGAGAGATTTATACCAAACTTAACCAAAAGATTGATGAATTCATCCAGCTTGCTGATTATGACTGGAACATGGTAGAGCCAGATGGGAGAGCCAGCGGCTATTTAATGGATCTCATTAATTTCTTAAGAAGCACCTTTCAGGTTTTTACTCACTTGCCTGTAAGTATAGAAAGAGCAAGCAATCTCTGTCTTGTGCATGTAGTTTAAAGACACCTGTGATGGAAAAAACAGCAACCCTTGATCTGTATGAGACATCCAACACACAGTGCTCTAGTGGTCCTATGTGAAGACAATGCTGCAAATATTATAGTTTAAAATTGTCTTTTTTCAGTGAACCATAATTAGGATTAACACATTTATTTGGACAATATAGCAACCTACAATTCAAGTGGAATTAAATGCTTTCCAGTGCCTCATGGTTGCACAGAAGGGGAGGAAAGTTGAACACCTGGCCTTGCTGAAGCTTGCGTTCCTAATGTTACACAATAGTCTATCATTTCATCTGGTTAGGAGTAAAGTGGGAACACATTCCTCCCTCTACTCAATGTCTTTATTTTGTCAATATTGATAAACATTTAATTGTACATCTGCTCATTCCGGTGATAGACAAGATTTGCTTTAATCTGGGATTTAAAGAACAGTTGTTATTCCTTTTTTTCTGTCATGCGCTGGGCCTGTAAAGAATTTCCTTTAGAACAGGATGTACAACCTTTGCCCAGCGGGAAGCCAGGGGGCCCAAAAGAAGTTCTCAGAGGTTTTCCACCACAAATGATCTTCAGATGGCTTGTGAAGTATAACAATCAATAATGAACAAACAGAAACTTTTCTTGTCTTCAATAAAGTTAACCAAATGCTTCCAGGCTTTTATGCAACTGGTGGCTTTCTAAACTTGCCCATGAAGGACAGGCAACTGTCTTCAATAACTTCTTCTTTACTTTAAAGGAAAATCCCCTTTTTAACTTCTCCCAGGCTGACTGTAATCTAACCCTTACTGATGTGGGCTCCGCTACCGGGTCGAACTGCGTCTCGAACGCTGAGTGGACCTACCAGTAGCGCAGTAGATATTCTCCATCTGAAGTTCTTTGGTCTTTAGGGCTGTTTTCCTGGAAATCTTTGGAGACTCTTAAGGCTGTTTTCCCCCAGAAAGTCTTAAGGTTTTGGGGATACTTCCCTGGAGTTCTCTGGTTTGCTCTTAAGACTGTTCTCCCCCGGAAAATCTTAGGGGTTGAAGCTTTTGTACAAGGGAAGCTTGCACACGTCCTGTACATTAGCTTTCCTTGCTGAGACTAACTAAAAATGGCTCCCTTCCCTTCCCAATTGCCCTGAGCAAGGGGCGGGACCAAAACTTAATGATGATGGACAGGTGACTTGCCCCACGACTGCAACCAAAGGAAGCCACCTATCTGCAGAACCCTGAAACTTAGGACTGCAAACAAACATTCAATACAAAGCAAATAAATTTGGAGCTCCTGGTACAGCCATACTAGCACACTTTTTAAAAATAATACTTGGTTAAATGTGCCTTGTGACAAGAAAGTGTTTTAATTCCGTTTTTGGTAAACATGGTATAAAACAATGATCATCAGTATCATCTGTTTTTAGAGATCATTTGACACTTTGCATTACATTAGAATATATTACTTGACTATGTTGTGCAGAAACGGATTTTAGCC
Organism: Anolis sagrei ordinatus; assembly: GCF_025583915.1. Classification (NCBI taxonomy): domain Eukaryota; kingdom Metazoa; phylum Chordata; class Lepidosauria; order Squamata; family Anolidae; genus Anolis; species Anolis sagrei. The sequence continues at coordinate 90,710,676 of NW_026846588.1, forward strand.
AATTCCCATGCAAAAGACACATAGGCAAGTGGAAAAAGGAACAGGAGACTTTACTCTTATCAGCAGAGGCATAAACTTGTAGCATTGTATTCAAAATCAAACAGTGCAACAAACTTACATAGTCCTTGTAACTAACACAGAATAAGGCTTCTTCATCTTCAAATGAGAGAGCATAACATAAACCTTGAGTAAATAGCTATTCCACCATAGCAAAGAGCATCCCTGTTAGAGCATAGCAGCACTACAACATATTGCTTCTCTTCCTCAGAGTAGCATATTGCTTCTCCAAACTGTATTCTAAAATCCTTACAGTTATACCCCACCAGGTGTGACCCAAACATGCTAGCTGACCTACATGACCAGCTGCACATAATAATTAACATAATAAAGTTTTTCTTTAACACACACTTGATCCTGCTACAACTTATTGTAACAGACTATGACTTGTTTTTGATATTTTTTTAAGCTACCAAATCAAATATTTCTTTGCTTTGGTTATATTGTGATGATATCGTTTACGTTGTATTTATTCATTGGTGTCAGTCTTGTTAAGTTACTTCTTAAAATAAATATAATTGTCTGATTTGCTGGGTGTTCAGTTACATGTCATTTCATTGAAACTGTTATATCCTGTCTGTAGCAGCGTTTCAAGACAAGAAGTATGTCTTGGTCTGTTATCTATTCCCTCAGGAGCAACTTGTTTCCATGTCTTATGTGAGAGTGTTTAGACAGTACTATGTTGAAAGATTGAAGATAAGGAAATATCTTTGATTTATTCTGGTTACATAAGTCTATGCTGTTGTGCTCAGGCACAAGGCATTTTGATAGATTTGTGCTTTTTCTCATCTGGTAACAACTATAGGTCCCAAACACTAGATGTGACATAACATCCAATTGTGTTGTCTAAGGCCATGTCTACACTAAGAGTATTTATCTATGTCTAAGGAATCACTTTGTACCCACAATGAAAGAGTAGGCAATGTGTTGAACGCATTGTCCAAGAAGGTGAGGCCCCTTCTACACTGCAATATAAAATCCAGAATATCTGATTTGAACTGGATTATATGGCAGTGTAGATAATCTAGATTATATGGTTGTCTAGAATGGGCCTGAGTGACAAAGGTAGCAGAGTTGGAATAGAGCTGAAACTGAGGTTGGGCTCAATGTCCCTAATTATTTAAGGGAGTATGTTATCTAAATTGTTGTTACTTCAGCATTTAAAGTATTTCATCTCTATTTTTGGTAAACAGTAGGAAATACTTTGAAAATTTTAATTATTGAATATACACCATTGGTAAAATGGATAAATATATGGGGTTTGAGACTTCATGTATAGTCTATGGAAGATATTGTTTGAATTCTTGCCCTACATGTATTTCTAGGCTTTTTGGTTTGGTTTGGTTACCTGGGGGGAAGTTTGGTGTTTGTGGATGGTTCTCCACTTAGGGTTTTACCTATGAGGTGGAGAAGATTCGTATTGGACAGTTCTAACAACAAATCAATTGGTAGATTTTGTCTAGTTGTTCAAATACAGCTGCTTTGAGTCTTCTTGTGGAGAGATAAAGAAGGTATAAGCAAATATAATAATGACAATACAGTGGAATGAAGTGACAGAATGGATTGTGTGTCACTTCTGTTCAGGAATGGGCAGTTTTGCAATTTCTTTTGTGTCTTTCACTAGAATCTCACAATCCACCAGAGGGGAAAAGATGGATACAGAATTGTGGAACGTGGTATCTTGAAGGAGAGGCCCGTTAATTTGTTTTCAGGATCAGAATATGCTGATCCCTTCAAACTTAAATCTACACTAGGATCCCCTAACTAGAGGGTATTATATAGATAGAAAGACTGCCTCAGGGATGACAAATGGAAGAGGACTAGAAAGTCAACAGTGAGATACCCTATAGGGCAGGGATCCTCAAACTAAGGCCCAGGGTCCAAATGCGGCCCTCCAAGATCATTTATCCGGCCCTCGCTCAGGGTCAACCTAAGTCTGAAATGACTTGAAAGCACACAACAACAACAATCCTATCTCATCAGCCAAAAGTAGGCCCACACTTTCCATTGAAATAGTAATAAGTTTATATTTGTTAAAGTTGTTCTTCATTTTAATTTTTGTATTGTTTTTAAGTGTTTTTTGCACTACAAATAAGATATGTGTAGTGTTCATAGGAATTCACACATGTTTTTTTCAAATTATAATCTGGCCCTCCAACATGTTGAGGGACTGTGACCTGACCCTCTGTTTAAAAAGTTTGAGGACCCCTGCCCTAGGGCCTATATATCCCAGATCCTATATCCCAGGATCTGATCCCAGATCCCAGGATCTGATCCCAGATTATCTGCTTATGAACCAGCGTGTACCCTAAGATCTGCTGTGGAGGCCCTTCTCTCTCTCCTGCCACTGTCACAAGCATGGTTGGTAGGTATGAGAGAGAGTTGGTAGGTATGAGAGAGGTGCCCCCCTCCCCCGGCTCTGGAATATTAGGGAGATTAGGCTAGCTTACTATTAAAGTGTATTATTATATTATTACATACTACTTGATGTCCAGCATATTTTTAATGCAGTCAAAAAGTCATCTTGAAAATACTGTACAACTCTGATCTATGAAATGTTATTTCAGATAAAAAGGCTTAGCGATCGAACTGTAAATTCCTACCCTGTAAGGAATCTTTAGAAATGTATGCCATTTATGGCAAGTGAGGAAGCTAATTTTGTAGTTTTCTTAGCTACATTCTTCAAACAGCATGACATGTATACTATTTTCATTTTTTCCCTGTGTGTGGCTTCATATATAAGTATAGAATGTGGCCATTATAGTCATGGCACAATGTAAAGGGTTCTTTTTGCACACTATATTTTAATTGAAAAGACTTTCCATACCATTATATATTATATAAAAAGGAGTAGGGAAAGGTAATTTTTAGATTTTTGACTTCAGAGTTATATAGATCTGAAATAGAGATAAATATAGAGAAAGAAATATAAGGTGAATGTCTTTGTTTTGATTTTTTCCTTCACTGGGAATAATTGATTACGTCTGTGCAACTGATTTGCATCGTTTGGTATTTGTATGGGTCATATGTACTTAATTTGAGGACATTTTGCTAGTTAGCTATTTTTAGTATGGATTTAACGTGTCCAGCTATATGGCATAGTGAAGCTATGTTTTGTGGACATTTTACAGGAAAGACAACTGTCCTTTTGTCTTAAAGCTTTGATGTTAATGTGTGGCGTCACCAGTGCCTTGAATGTATTTCTGTTTTGTTTTCTTTAAAAAGTCTATTGTACTTTCTAGTCCGGTATCTTTCCTTGATAACAATAGGAAATGCAGTACTTTAGATTTCTGCTGCAAAGTAAATCATTTTCATATTTTTCTGGTCAGTTTAAAGGATGGATATATTCTTTTTTATGCGCTGTTTCTTCCTGTCATTGAACGGTCACAAATTACCCCTTAAGCCATTTCTTTGAGCAATGTGGCTAAGGAACAGATTGATGAGACTGTGTGAGTGGGGAGCGCTTCTGTGTGCGCACATAGCCACGGGGAGAGGCCTCCTTCTGGCAGTCGCTTCCCTTGCTGCCCCATGGGGGGGCTGCTCTGGAGGGCACCGAGGTCTGCTGCTGGAAGCAGGGAGCTTGAATGCCCCCATGCATGAGCAGAAGGCCATCTGCAGGGACCAGGGCCCATCCAAAGAGCTCAGAAATTGTCATGCTAATTGAATGTGATCCAAAATCTTTTCAAACCACATTTCCAGATAAATGTTTCCAGATGATCTGCTGGAAAACAACAGTTTATGCAGAGTGTGCTCAGATCTTAACTCTTAATTAGCACTGTGCTTTGCATTAATTTCTCTATCTATCAGAATGTCTGTTTGGCTGTACAGCGGAACCTCTACTTAAGAGGACCTCAACTTAAGAATGTTTGGAGTTAAGAGCTATAGCTCAAACCAGGTTTTGCTTTGACATAAGAACAGCATTTTGAGTTAAGAGCTAGCACTAGATTGAGTGCTAGCACAAGAGTAAAAGGCTTTACGGCTTCAAGGGAGCAGCCTCTGTGCCTCATGCCTTCGTGTTTCAAGCTCTTATATAAAAATGAGGAGGGAAAGGTAATTTTTAGACTTCAGACTTTAGAGAAATATGTCTGAAATAGATATAAATATAGAGAAAAAAAGGTGAATATCTTTGAGTTTAATGGACATGTGTATGTTTGGATGTACAGGGGAACCTCTACTTAAGAGCATCCCAACTTAAGAACATATTGAGTTAAGAGCTGTTGCTTGGCCAGGTTTGCTTTGGCATAAGAGCAGCATTTGCGTTAAGAGCTAGCACCAGAGTGAGTGCTCACACAAGAATAAAAGACTTTAGGGCAGTGGTTCTTAACCTGTGGGTCCCCAGGTGTTTTGGCCTACAACTCCCAGAAATCCCAGCCAGTTTACCAGCTGTTAGGATTTCTGGGAGTTGAAGGCCAAAACATCCGGGGACCCACATGTTGAGAACCACTGCTTTAGGGCTTCAGGGGAGCAGCATCCATGCCTCATGCTCGCCACCACTTTGGGAGATTGCTGTCTGCTTTGCTGTGATTTGAGGAACTTTGGTTTAGTTGATTTTGTGTGATTTTTATTCCTTGTATGTTTGGCTTCATAAAGAGAGAGAAGGAGAGAGAGCAAGAGAGGGAGGGAGGCTGGAATGAGTACAGTATGAAGAAAATGATACTCCTGCCTCTTCACTTTGTACTTCCTTGCCACAACTTTGTGCTTCTACCATTTTAAAGTTGATCTTTGTCTTTTTTATTGTTCCACGTGAAAGTGCATTTATACATTATTTGTTATTTATAAAATACATTTTCTTATTTTATAGCACATAACAAAAAATGTGGGAGGGGGGAGTTGGCGGGCCAAAACGAATGAATTGTATTTCAATGCATTTCAATTCGAAAATTAGCTTTTAAAGAAGAGCATTTTGAGTTCAGACCCCGGTCACGGCTCAAATTAAACTCTTAAGTCAAGGTATCACTGTACAACTTAAGCAAAAGGATTCACTGACTTTTTAAGCTTTCATTGTGACCAAGGCAGATCATAGACACTTCAAACTCGGAGCTTATTTTTGAATCTTCAGGAAGTAAGACTTATTTGCAGACCCTTGCTTATTTTCTTAAGAATCTACCCCTGACTACTGCCAAAGTGCAATTTGATGTTGACCGTACATTTCGATTTTTGTTTTGTTTTGATTGCCTTACTGGTTTCCTTCTCAGAATAACAACAATGACCATGCTGCCATGTCGGTAAGTAGACGCAAGCTCAAGAGAGAAAAAAAAGCATGCACGTGGAAAATGTAGAACTATGAACTGCCTGCAGGCTTATTGCTTCAATTCAGAGTGACTTAGTAATAACCTTCTATTTGGTCTAATCTGACTTGCTATTAAATTGTGTGGTTGCATATGGAATCCAAGTTGAAGACTACTATGAGTCCTTCAGATGTCAAGGCAGAAGGAGCCTTTCAAAGATTCCCAGAAACACGATAGGGCATGCATTGCATCTCAAATGAGATCATTCAAAGGGAAACCATAAGACTTCTTGGATTTGAGGTCAGGTGTCAAAACGCAGCTATTGGGTGTGCATATGAAATAAGGCTAACATGGCCAGCTAGTGGTTGGGAATAAAGAGGTGGCAGAGATTTTAAACTCTTTCAAAAACATACTTTTTGAACTGAGTAGAATGTCTGCCCTTCAATGTATTTCTTAAAGATGATGGATTGCTTTACCAGACTAATGCCCCAATTGTTTTCAGGTCAGCGGCTTGTTTTAAATCATTTACTTGACCCAATACAAATATTTGCATCATAATGAATAATTGCTCCTTTTAAACAGATTTGCTTGTTTTGAAAAATGTCCCTTCTTTTTTAAAAATTAATTTTGTGTATTTATATGGAATTGTGTCCTGCCTAATTCTTTTTATCTGTTTTGTGTTTTCCTGTTTTATAGCAACGTTTCTGTATAATATTTTCCAATATTGACACTAAAACAGAAGAAGTCAGTATAATAAATAAAATATTAGGGGCTTGATTGCTACCTTTGATAGGACGATAACGTATATATTCACTCCTTCGTTTTCTCTTTCCATTTTGTATACTTGTATACTTTCAGTAAACAGGGGAAAACACTGAAGTATATTATTGCAAATACACGAGGAATAAAAAGAGCAAAAAAAAAAAAGGCCACTAGCGAATACAACAGAAATAAAACAAAATAGGCTTCATAAGAGTAAAGCTATCAAAAATGACACAATCTTTGTCGTTTTTGAAAACATTATTTCATTTCATTTGATCCATTCATTACAGTTATAACATGACCACATTGAAGATCTGTTATACAGCTCATACCAACCATCGGTTAAAAAAATAGGAACACTATAATTTATTGTTTTTCTTTAAAAGTCATAAATAACCTTCCCTTGAAGTCATATGCTTGGATACTTAAAAGGACGCCATTTTATAATTACATAATGCAGTTTAATCCCTGTGGGATAGAAGAAAACAAATGAAACAACACGATCTATTAATCTTGTAAAAAATGATGCTTCTAAATTGCCAAATACTTCAGTAGTTTACACAAGGTAATTCTATTTTTTTTTCTGTTACTTGCACAAATATGTTTTTTTTCCTTGCTTCTCACTCTCAAACTTCGTCAGTTTTGTAGAACAAGCATGTATATTCTACACTTCTTGCAAAAATAATTCTTGTTCTATAGTGTTTGCTTGGCCATCCAGGTTGAAATGTGAAGATAGAGCCAGTTGGGTGGAGTTGAAGAAGGGTGTTCAGATGTTAGTCGCATCTAGTTTTTATCTACACTGCACAGAGTAACCCAGTTAACTTAGATGATATGGAATTTTACTGAGGAATAAAGAAGAATGAAGATTTCACTTGCTTTTTTGCTATTTCTCTTTTATTATCTTTTATTGCTCTTTAGCTAGAATATATCTGGTATTGTCTTACTGTATACTGAAAAACCCCGAAATCCTATATTCATGTACACTATGCCTTTACCCCAGAAGTAACTCAGGGCCCTTCCAGTCAGGCCCTATATCCCAAGTTCTGATCCCAGGTTCTCTGTTTATCCCAGATTATCTGACAGTGCGGATTCATAATTCAGTTTAAATTAGAAAACCTGGGATCAGATCCTGGGATATAGGGCCTGTCTGGAAGGACCCTCAGAGTCTTCTTTCATTTTCCCACTAGCTGTACCCACCACGCGTTGCCGTGGCCAACCTTCCCTCCCTCTTTCTCTTCTTTCTTTCTTTCCTTCTTTCTTTCTCTCCTTCCTTCCTTCCTTCTCTTCCCTTTTTTCTTTCTCTCATTCCTTCCTTCTCTACCTCTTTCCTTCCTTCACCTCCCTTTTTCTTTCCCTTTTACTTTCTCTTGTTTCTTCCTTCTCTACCCAATATTGGACCGCAACTCCCAGCAGTCCTCCTGGTTGATCTAGCTACCTACTATCTATCTCTGTCTAATTTATCTATCTTATCTATCTGGAGGATTACTGGGAGTTGCAGTCCAGGAACAGGAAATAGGAAATATTCTCAGATTGTAATGCTCTCAAAGAAATCCAAGGAGAAGCAAGCTTGCAGCTTGGAAGCAGTGTTTTTGGAACATCCTCCCCTAAAGGGCCTGGTCTAGGGAATGCTGGGAGTTGTTGTTTTCACTCACATGCTGTCTTGTCATTGAGCTTTTTTTGGGTTTTAAAGTGCTTTCCACTGTTTTTTTTGAGAGGGGATTCGTGATGGTCACTCGTTGATCTGTTAGGGATGTAGTGTCCAAATTTCGTGTCAATTCATCCAGTGGTTTTTGATTTATGTTAATCCCACGAACAAACATTACATTTTTATTTATATAGATTCTTTTGAATCAGAAATTTAGTAGTGGTGACTTATCTCTCCACTGCTTTCCTGCTTCACCCCCCTAAGTAACCTTAGAAGCAGTGCTTCAAAGAGCCCTCTTCTATTTTCTAACAGTTCTTTAAAACGATTGTGAGTTGTGACACTTCTCATTTTTTGCCTGTAAAAGCCTTATACTAGGAATTTCAGCTTGAAACTTGATATTGTCGTTTAACAAAATACTATGCAAATTTTTGAGATACCTGCCACTACTTCATGATGGATTTGGTAGACTCCTGTTTTTTTTGCTTTTGATTGGTGATGGAAGGAACCATCTGTTTGAAACAATCCCTGGTCTTTTAAATAGCATTGTTAACACATTTGAGCAATGGACTTTCTACTTTAGCAAATTTTTATCAGGTAGTTAGTAGGCTTGTGTATTTCAGGTGAATCCCACTCGTTCCTAGGAACCTTTCCTTTCTTCCCTTCAAGGGAGCCTGGGTGTCAGCAATGAGGTTAAGATAGCACCCAATCCATCCCATTATGGGGAGGACTTCCCACAGGCTCCCCTTCCATATCCTTCATTAAGACCTGGATTTAAAAATCATCAGATTTAAGATACCACTCTTTCTGTGTCCTTTCTCTTCTGTTTGTAGAGGAGACCGGGTTTAATGCTTCTAGCCCTTGTTAGTAAACATAATTTACCAAGCAGATTGTAACCTCTGCAACATTTTACTTCTTCCAAGTGACACTCAATAAGCAAAAGTATATTGTTCCAGTTCATTTTTGGTGCAAGTTGGCTGTCTCTTGAGGCCCATAAAATGAAGTTCGTGGATATGAATTCTAGAGCTCAAAATGCTACTTATAAACATGACTGGCTACTGAAATAGTTGTTGTTCGGTGTAGCTTTAACAAAATAATTCTTCAGTTCATGGATTTATGGTACAAAACACAACAAAGTGGAGAGGCGACATATTCTCATAGCTATAAACATGAATAAAACACAAAAGGGGTGAAAGTATCTTTTGTTACACTATAGCTGCAATGTTATTTATCGATATCTTAATTGTGAATATGAATTTAAAGTTCCAAATATCTGATTTACAAACGACTCCTATTTAAGAATGGGGGTGAGACAACAGAAGTGAGAAATATATCCCAAAGAAGGGAAATTCACTCCTGAAAGAGTGATTATCAGGGGGAAAATGTGTCTCCACTGAAGCTTTATCAACAATCCTTGTTTCCTGAACAAGTCAATGTTTTCAAAATCCAGTTAGCACAGAGACAGAAAGTGAGGGGAAAACTTCTAAATAGGGGCAGTGACAGCAAAACAAACACCACAGGGGTGTTGACACTTCCCTATGCATATGTATATGTATATTGGCTGGAGTTACACTTCAAAATGTATCTGTTCCAACTTACATACAAATTCATCTTAAGAACAGACCTACAGAGCCTATCTTGTTTGTAACTTGAGGACTGCCTGTTACTTCCAAACTTTTTTTGTGTGTCAGGAGCAACTTGGAAAAACTTCTGATGTGAAAGAATTGGCCATCTGCAAGGATGTTGCCCAGGGAACACCCAGATGTTTTGATGTTTTACCATCCTGTGGGAGGCTTCTCTCATGTGCCTGCATGGGGAGCTGGAGCTGACAGAGGGAGCTCATCCGCGCTCTCCCCAGATTCGAATATCTGACCTGTCGGTCTTCAGTCCTGCTGGCACAAGGGTTTACTCGTTGCACAACTGGGGGCTCCAACTTCCAAAATGTTGTTGTTGTTTATTCATTTAGTCGCTTCTGACTCTTTGTGACCTCATGGACCAGCCCGCCAGAGCTCCCTGGCTCCAAACTGGTAGAGCTGTTAAACTTACAGTACAGACTGAGATAATAATGTTAAATTGTTGACTGTTTCAATGCTTTTTATTCTTGTTTGTTTGTTTATTTATTTATTTTACGACATTTGTATGCCGCCCTTCTCACCCCAAAGGGGACTCAGAGCAGCTTAAAATATATATATACATACAATATATTATATTATTAGCATAGTACGATATCAGTATTATATATTACTATATAATTATATTAATGGATTAAGTGACTTACAGAAGTCAGTATACCAGAGTCAGAAATTCCATATTTTTGTGACTTTATCCATTATCTCAACTAATTGTTGGAACCAACCTGACTTATAAAAAAAACAGCTGGATATCAGAGCTGTTACTAATTCTTGATAGCCTTTTGGTTTGCAATGGCTCTGTTAAAGATTTTCCTGTTTTCACCTTCAGAAATAAACATCAACTGATGCTTTAATTGAACTTTGTAGCTGTTTCTTTGTAAAGAAAGTGATCATCTTGGTTAGCGATCTTTACATCCTTTTTTAAAATACTTCAGATTTTCTAACAAATGTATCTATGTAAAATTCATTCCTTGTGCACAATATGAAAAGCTGTAAGATATTGATAATGGAAATCATAGAATCACAGAGTTGGAAGAGACCTCGTGGGCCATCCAGTCCAACCCTCTTCCAAGAAGCAGGAAGTCGCATTTAAAGAAATAAAAGGGGATGAAAGACACATTTTCATTAATCGGAATTTTTTTTTCTATCTACAGTTTTTCATGTTGTCCCTGAAGAACAAAATCAAGCCTTTTTAAGATTTTAAAACCATTCCTAATGTGTCTTCATAAGCTATTGTCACCAAAATCAAACTTTTGTTCTTGTAATCACAATCCTGCATCATGATTGTGAAATTTTGTTTATAACATGCTTATAGAAGATAGCCTAGTCATTTTATTACCTGGCAATGAAGTTCTCGAAAGTGGGATAATATTAATTGTTTTTAGAGAAGAGAACCTCAGCAAAGATTTCCAGCATGCTTTGTGAACTATTCTCCAACAAATGCAGTTATAAACATATGATCAGTCATGATTAAAAACCCTTTTCCTGAGACATGGAATTTAGTTACATTGAACAAATTACGTTTTAATTCCTCCTTTCATGGGAGTATCCGATTTGAGAAAGTTGATAGATAGATAGATAGATGGATGATAGATAGATAAACTTAAATATGTGCATTTGAATGTCCAATTTGATATATGGGAAGAAAGATTCTACTTAATATGTGATTTAATATTGTTAAATTAATTACAAAGCGAGCCTTTTGGGGCTACCAGACACATCTTCTTGTCCCTGTTTGCTTGGGGGATTGTGTCTTATTGTTCGCGTGATTGGCAGCGAAAGCCTTATTTCACAGCTTGCGGCAAAGAACTATTGGTTAACGGGTGGTAGTACCCTGCGAGCTATGTTCAGAAACTGTCAATCAGAAGCCCACGTAGGCTACTTAGAGAAAGGGGTCTCTTTTGGATTCTTCCCAATGCCGTCTCATGCTGTCCTTGATTGGCACAGCCTGGCAGGGAGGATGGATGAATCTGTCACAGGCTGGTTAATTGTGTTGCCGGTCTCAGTCTGACATCGGGTCTTTGACTCCTAAGTGGCTCAATACAAAACAAATTAGGAGATTGTAGTCATATTTCTCATTCTGTATGCTTTGACTTTGTTGAATGCGGTCCATAAATCATATTGACTGACACCCTACTGAATGATGAAAGCTGCTTTTGAGACAGCGAGCATGGGTCGGGAAAGCAGCACCGTGAAGGTGCCATGGAAGGATGCATATGGTTGACCCTTGGGGAATTTCTTAGGGGCCGAATGCCTCTTTGCGGCCATTGTTCTTAAGAGAAAAGCTTTTGGATAGGACAGAAAGGATATAAAATGTCAGCAGATTCTCTGTTGCTGCCTCCTTTGAAATACAAGAAGTTTGTCTAAGAGTTTTCTCTTTTTACAAACTTGTATTTCAGCAGATGTATAGAGCGGGTCAAATGTAGGCGCCTTATCTCTTTGCAGGTGTGATTTTTATGTAAGAAAATCCTTATTTTCTTGGACATTCCAGTGGCAAAAAAGAAAAACATGAATGGGTGCAGCTGGTGCATAAAGGTGAACATACTATGGAGTAGAAGTGTGGTTGTAATAGTTAACTCTAAGGGGAAAAGAAATAAAAACTTTTTTCCTTTGTTAAGATATGTAACTGAAACAGTAACTTCAAATAATGAGACAGTGCAAAATATTACAGATGAGTTGTCAAAGGCTTTCATAGCCAAAATCACTGGGTTGCTGTGAGTTTTCTGGGCTATATGGCCATGTTCCGGAAGCATTGCCTCCTGACGTTTTGCCCACATCTATGACAGGTATCCTCAGAGGTTGTGAAGTCTGTTGGAAACTAGGCAAGTGGGGTTTATATATCTGTGCAATGTCCAGGGTAGGAGAAAGAACTTTTGTCTCCCAACAAAGGATCCCCCTAGGCAGGAACCATCCAGGCTTTGAAACTGCAAGGCCATTAAATGCTAATCAAGGTGGCCAATTGCAACATTCACACCTGCCTCAAGCACACAAGCATACAGCCTGGAAAATTCACAGAAACCCAGTGACTCTTATGAGAATCCTTTGTTGGAAGGCATTAACTGGCCCTGATTGTTTCCTGTCTGGAATTCCCCTGTTTTTTGAGTGTTGCTCTTTATTTGCTGTCCTAATTTTTGAGTTTTTTAAAATACTGGTAGTCAGATCTTGTTGATTTTCATGGTTTCCTCCTTTCTGTCGATATTGTCCACATGCTAACAACCATCATGTCAGACTACACAGAGAAGCCATTTAAATCCACAAGCATGTGGACAATTTCAACAGAAAGGAGGAAACCATGAAAATCAACAAGATCTGGATACCAGTATTAAAACACTCTAAAGAAAATCAGGACAGTAAATAGAGAGCAACACTAAAAAAAGGGGGGGGGGATTCCAGACAGCAAACCATCAGGGCCACCTAACACCTCCCTACAAAGGCAAGAAGCAGCCAGGCTTTGAAGCTGCAAGGCCATTCAGGTAACCTTTAAAGTCCTGAAAGGTTCTGGCCCAGATTACCTGTCTGAACGTATCTCCTGCTATGAACCATCATGAAGCTTAAGATCATCAGGAGAGGTCCTGCTCTCGATCCCACCACTCTCGCAAATGCGGTTGGTGGGGACGAGAGACAGAGCCTTCTCGGCAGTGGCCCCCCGTCTGTGGAACTCTTTTCCTAAGGACATCAGGTTGGCCACCTCCCTCCTGTTCTTTAGAAGACAACTGAAGACCTGGCTCTGGGGCCAGGTGTTCAATTAGAGACCAGCGGCAATAGCAAAAGAAAATTTGGATTTTGCTACATGGATTCTCCCCACTCGGCTTGGTTTTACACGTTAATCTATTTATTGTTAAATCTTATTGATGACGTTGTATAATGTTTTAAAATGATTTTATTGTGAATTGTAATTTTAATGGTATTTATGTGGTTAGCATCCTCTGATGCTCACGTGAGGCCGCGCTGAGTCCCCCTTGTGGGGAGAAGGGCGGGATATAAATATATGAAATAAATAATGATAAAAATAAATAATCAAAGTGGCCAATTACAGCATTCTCACTTGCCTCCCACAGACAAGAGTTCTTTCTCCCACCTGGGACATTACACAGACATGTAAACCTCACTTCCCTGGTTTCCAACAGACCTCACAACCTCCGAGGATAACTGCCATAGATGTGGGCGAAATGTCAGGAGAGAATGCTTCTGGAACATGGCCATGCAGCCCGGAAAACTCATGGCAACCCATTATTTCAGATGGTTTTGGAAGCAACTGAACAACTAATTCAAAATAAAACAGTGGAGTTAATATAAAACTTTCAGTACTTAAAAATAATTGGTAAAAGAACCTCCATAGTGAATTGTGACATATCCAGATCTTAGCTGCTTAACATAAATTTGAGGAAATGCTCTACTTAAAGGACCTTCTTTTTTCTATTACCATTCCTGTACATTTTAAGCTTGGGACGCCTGTATTTTAAAAAATACACACATATATCATGTTTCTAGCAAACTGAGCAGTTCAAACAATTTTCAGGATACCTAGTTAAAGCTCAAACCTCTGGACTTGCTCCTTTTTTTTTTTGCTTAGGAATAAAAACTGAGTGATCTCAAATAATTTTAACGTTTTCCTTTTCCTTCTTCTACTTTTCTTTTACTCTGAACAATAAGCCTGTAGTCCAAGTGCATAGTTGAAAGCAATTTTAGGGCATTAGCATTTGTCTATCACTGTATCAAGCATTTAATGTATGTTTTATATCAGCTAAATCTTGAAATGCTGCAGAAATTATCACTCATATCCATGCATTGTAACCATTACTTTCTGCTCCAGTGCTATTAATACTCCAGTTTAAAACAACTGAATTCATACGTTCGATGAAAGTGTGCAATGAAATATTGTATAACAATATAATTCCTAATATTTGTGCAACTATAATTTTATACGGTATTACTCCTGGTTTTAAATTCACAACATTAAGATGCTTACTGTTATTGCATTATAATGGCTGCAAATTATATGTCAAATGGAGCTGATTTGATGGAGCACTACATTCAGTCAAAATGCAGTTGTTCTGTCAAATCAAAAGAACATTTCCATTATGTGTCTTTAAATCTGCTACGTCATAATTAAATTAAACTCATTGATTCTTGGTTTCCGTCCCCCTTCCCTCCTTTTCCTCCTTCATATTGATGTTGTTCCATTTAGGAGTAGAACTGCATGTCTCCCAGTGTAATTACGACTGAGTTTGGCAGACATGTAAGCATGCTGCGTGTGTGTGATCATTTGTTTATATTGTTGGCGTTTTTCCCTATCAATATGTGAATAGTCATTTTTCAGTTTCCGCCAAATGGAGCATTCATAGAAGGTGTTTCAAATAACAGAAATATTAACAACATATCCTGTAGCAACTGTATATCAATGTTTGCAACTCTGAAATAGGCAAATTTTCACACAGGTATCTGTCATATTGTGAGTTTTGGCTCTATCAGTGACTGCATGAAAGCTGCCCAAAGCGACTACAAATGTGTTTGCATATACAGGGTTAGTCAAAATGAATAGGCCAATAAGAAAATTAATTTTAGACGAATGTATGTTTACTGTAACCAAACCACAGCTACGTAGCGACAGATAAACTATCAAAGTTTTTTTTGAGCAACACACACGTACGTTAATGCCGCTAGGCGTCGCTAGGGGTCGCTGTTTTCAAAATGGCGGAATCAAGCAAAGAGAAGGCGTTTTGTGTGATGACATTTGCTAAAACAATGTCAGTAATTACGGTCCAGCGAAAATTTCAGGGTTAGGGTTAGGGTTAGGGTTAGGGTTAGGGTTAGGGTTAGGGTTAGGGTTAGGGATAGGGTTAGGGTTAGGGTTAGGGTTAGGGTTAGGGATAGGGTTAGGGTTAGGGTTAGGGTTAGGGATAGGGTTAGGGTTAGGGTTAGGGTTAGGGTTAGGGTTAGGGTTAGGACCTCAACGAACACCTTCCCAGACGTTGCTGCATTCGATGCCATTACGTCGGATGTGCTGCAACGGATGTGGAATGAACTGGACTATCGCTTGGACATCTGCCGTGTCACACGGGGCGCCCATATCGAACATCTCTGAAGGTGAGACAAAACTTTGATAGTTTATCTGTCGCTATGTAGCTGTAGTTTGGTTACAATAAACATACATTCGTCTAAAATTTATTTTCTTATTGGCCTATTCATTTTGACTAACCCTGTATATAAATTGTTTACAGTGTTGGCATAGGATGTAATCTTTTGATAAGCACTAGTACGTGTCTCCTTTTAATGCCTGGCAGCTGATATGTCACAATATTTAGGGTGTTTCAAAATGTGAGACCCAATCTCAAAGCAGTATATTCGTCAAATTGGGTCCATATTTTGGAAACACCTTATGTAATTGATTCCACTTGCCTGAATAAAACACACTTAGATTACAATCATGTACATGTTTACTCTGATGATTAAGGGGTCGTAGTTAGCACAACGGGTTAAACCGCCAGCTACAGAAAATGTTGCCGACTGGAATGTTGGCAGTTCAAACTGCGGGTTAAGGTGAGCTCCCACCGTCAGCCCTAGCTTCTACTTACCTAGCAGTTCGAAAGCAGCAATGGCCAGAGTGGAGAGGAGGGGCCAGGAGACAGTTCCATCTTGTCGCCTGTGCTATGCTAATAATATAATTTAATGTAATATAATATATTGTATATACATATAATATTTATCATATAATCTAATGCAATATAATACTAATACTAATAATATGATATTATAATTATGTATTTTATATTATATGTAATATTGCTAATAATATTACAATATAATGGTATACTACTTTTATTATTATTATTATTAAACTTTATTTGTACCCCGCTAGCATCTCCCGAAGGGCTCGATGCGGCTTACAAAGGCCAAGGCCTCAACAACAACAACAAACAATAACAATACAATGCAAGCAAATTAAAAACATAAGCAATAACAACAACAAAACATAACACTATTACGCAATAAAACCATATATAATACTGATATTGTACTGTGCTAATAATGTAATATATTGTATGTATATATATCTTGTAAGCCGCTTTGAGTCCCCTTAGGGGTGAGAAGGGTGGCATATAAATGTCACAAATAAATAAATAATAATAAATAAAATGTGAGCAAAAAAATAAGTAAAAGGCGGGGAGGTAAAAGGCACCCCTGAAAACATGCAGGCAATTTGATTAGGAAGGTGTCCACAGACAACAGGCTCCTCGGCATGGAAAAATGGAACAACAGCACCTCCCCATGGCCAAGTTGAGCACAGCCTCCAGATGCCGGAGATGAAAAAAGAGGGAAGCCTTGCCTCTGTCTATGCATTCTCTTTGTTGTTAATTGTATAACGGCATTTACAATTTGCCATATATACTCTGTAATCCATTCTGAGTCCCCTCAGGGAGATAGAGCGGAATATAAAGTATATTATTATTATTATTATTATTATTATTATTATTATTATTTTAAATCCCATTGTAGTCAATCAGGCGTACATCAAGTCAGTGTATGGCAGGCTTTAAGCTACTATATAGTTATGTATGAGTAAGACCCATTGATCACTGAATACTTCTGCGTAAACATGTGCATGATCCCCTCTGTTAAACTCCAGGATTTAACTTCATAATGCCCTATGTTTGAAAGAAAACTGTTTTCTCAAATATGTCAGTTTAGGAATGGGAAACAGCCCAAACATCTTCGCAGTAGATTGTAGCTTTCTACAATTTGGAATGTTCTGTAAAACAAAAATTCATGTTATATTTGATGAACTAGTTCTACGAAGGCTACAATCTGGTCTTTTAATTAGAATAGGTTGTATTAATTTTAACATCTCTGAAAACGCAGAGATGCTGTGTTGGAGTTAGCTTCAACCTGATTTCATTAGACAATAGCAGTGGCTTTTATGCTATGTGTATTGGAATGAAAAAGTGTTGTTTTTTTAATATATGTGAGGGGTTTTGTTTTCAACAGCAGAGCACTGCATGTGACTTGGCAAATAATTTATTTTTCAAGTTATTTCCACCTATTGTGTGTGTATGTATTTGTAGAAGCTGTATAGATAGAAAGCATCTTGGTGTTCAGGTGGAAAACTTCTAATATTCCAATATATCGTTGATGATGATAATAAGCCATGAAAGACAGGGGATTTTCTATAAAGCTTTCCCCCCCAATGTGCAAGACTGAATATGTCCATTTCAGTTATCTATTTTGTGTGTGTGTGTGTGTGTGTGTGTGTGTGTCGGGTGACTTGAGAAACTGCAAGTCACTTCTGGTGTAAGAGAATTGGACATCTGCAAGGACGTTGCCCAGGGGATGCCCAGATGTTTTACCATTCTGTGGAAGGATTCTCTCATGTCCCTGCATCTATATTGTAGCTGTAGTATCTGTATTTGGGAATATTAGAGACTTGGTCCTTGTGTAGAAAAAAGTGCTTCCTCACAATAGGCATGACTTTTCAAATGGTTAGTGTGAGCATTAAGCGTTCCTTGTCTCCCTTAAGCCGAACAAATATGGGATAAGCTACATATTCTCACTAAAGTAACAGCATGTTCTTACAACTTATCTTTTTTTAAAAATAGGGGAAAGTAGCTCAGACTGCATGTATGTCAGCCTGCCAGCACTTGTCAACCACCTTGATGCAGATGCTATTGGATAATGAATTAAAACAAATAAGCATGGGAGCCATCCAGCAGTTTAACCTAGATGTGATACAGTGTGAATGTAAGTATAAAATTCTGACCAATATACTAAATATTGCTACTTAGGGGGAATTCATTTATGGACATGAACAAACTTATAAATCTCTTTGTCTTGTATTTTAGTCAAAGTTTCATGCAGTTGGATATCTTGTAGGATACTAACAATCTACATTTTGGAGTGCGAGAAACTTACTGGAAGGGTTGTAACTATCACCCTGGTGTATGTGTACTTGTTTTTCCACTGCCCTGCTGGCTAAACTTTGTAGGCTCTGACAATTTGTAGCTGTTGGCAATGTATTCTCTAAGCAATTAATTGCTAACTGGGAGCCTGTTGATTACTCCAAGGAATTAAGCAATTGAAGCGTTGCTGTTTTATTTGCTACTTATTTCTGATACATTAGCATTTGTCTATCAAAACTTCTCTCCCCACCGTCAGCACTAGATTCGTGAAAGAACCAATGGAAAGGTCATTTTTTGAAAAGAATATAAATATTTAGAAGATAAATGTTTTTCATGTTAAGCTCAATTTGTTTATTTTGTGTCAAAAGCCTTGCATAAATATACAAGTATAAAACTGATAAAATAGAGGAAGCACAAGCAGCTAAACAGTTTTGGACCACAAACGGGCAACAGCGACTGCATTGTCTGTAGCTTGAAACTGTTCTTCCTCTGTGCATGAGGCAGGGCATTATACAGATGCTGAGTTGTTTGTTTTGCTCCATAGGATTCTTCTAGGTAGTGTCATTTAGCCGGGTTGTCTTTTGATCTGCCCACTCCACTTCTGAGTCTGTTCAGGGACTTCTAAGTTGCCCATTCTTGGTTTGCCCCTGGAACTCAATAAAGTACAGGTTGAGTCATTCTTGCCTAGAAATCCAAAATATTCTAAAAAGAGAAACATTTTCTAACACTATTCCGCCTTTGGAGAAAGGGCTCCATCACACATCCAATGCCTACTGAGTTTTTCCTGAAGGATCTGCAATGGGAAAGAGAACATGGGGAAGTGAGAGAAGACTTTAGTACTTACACAAGGCCCCTGCAAAAAGCAGAGATTTCCGACTCTTCCACATTCACCTCTCACCCAACCAATAGCAGTGCATGATGTCCTGGGCACCTTCAGGAAAAAAAATCAGCAGGTGCTGGACATGTTACTAGCCCCCTTTCACCCAATCCCTCATTCACTATGTACCGTATTTTCCAGCATATAAGACGACTGGGCGTATAAGACGACCCCCAACTTTTCCAGTTAAAATATAGAGTTTGGGGTATACTCGCCATATAAGACTTCCAACACACACCAAATAAATTTTTTAAAAGCATCAGATTTGATTTCAATATGGTAATTTTCCTATTACTGTACCTCATTCTCTGCCTCTCAGATCTTGCACATGTGCACTTGCACCACTTCACTGCAGTTTTCAGGAGCGAGATCTGAGAGGCAGAGGAGGAGGTACGGTAATAGGATACAAGGGCGGGCCAGACAGGTAAAAGAGTTGTGTTTTTCTGGGCCCAGAGCCACTCTATCTCTTCTTTTCATATCCCGGGCGCCCTGGACGCCTGCAGCTTGCTCCACCCTTCACTTACACCTTTCTGGTGAGGCGCCCCTTCACCTCACCATTGGGACCGCATTAAGTCCACGAATCCTGATGAATGGATTTTCTTGTACCATACTTGTACAGCATTGCCCTTAATGCTTTCATACAGTCGCCTCATATGGCAGGGATGTGACCACTGCCATTTTTGAGCTCCCACCTGCAGCAACCACAGATTCTCCAATCTGGATTGGAAGTTTCAGCATCCGCTCTATAAGATGACTCCTGGCATATAAGGCTACTCCAGTGTATAAGACGACTCCCTTGTATAAGACTACTCCCGTGTATAAGACGGCCCCCACGTATTATACGACCCCTGACTTTTGAGAAGATTTTTTTGAGTTAAAAAGTAGTCGTAAACGCCAGAATATAGAGTACTTACACAGGGCCCCTGCAAAAAGCAGAAATCTCTGACGCTTCCACATTCATCTTCCACCCAACCAATAGCAGTGCATGATGTCCTGGGCACCCTCAGGAAAAAAAATCATCAGATGCTGGACATGTTACTAGCCCCCTTTCCCCCAATCCTTCATTCAGTATGTATATACAAAAACAAGTGTTCCAAAATCAGAGGAAAATCCTAAATTCCCAAAATTCCTGATCTCAAGAACTTTGGATAAGGCAGATCCAGCTGGACTTAATTTTCATTGAATTAGCTTTGTGTTGGATTTCCTTTTGCTTCCTTCTCTTGATAGTTTAAATCATCATTATGCTATGCAAACATTGTGCCACTTTTGAGAATTCCCAGATTCGCAAATTTTGTAAAGAAATGAAATAGTCTGATCCGGGAAGTGTTGTTTGTTGTTCTCATATGATTTGATTTATAAAGAGGAGCTTGCAGAAGTTCTCCATACGTTATGTATTATTGAACATGGCTTAAATCTAATGGGGCATTTGAATGTGACCTTCAGTGGAGATAAAATCAAAATCAGTGGGATTATATAGTTCTCTTTGAGCTGTGATATATATCAGTGTTTCACCTTGCCCTTCCCTAACAGCATGAGTTAACACTGATGGCTGCCCAAGATTTGTGACCCACATTTCTTATCAACCCTAATTAAGCTAGCAAGTGATGAGGGCTAATGGGAGTTGCAGTTCAACCATGTCTGGAGAGGCACCGTTTCCTGCCTTTGCTCTAAGGCATTTCCCCCTAACTGTCCAATAACTTGAATTCTGATGTCTTAGCTACTATTGATGTTTAATTCTGTTTTAATGTTTATATATTTGTAGATTTTAAACTCTATTGAAATGCTTTTAATGTAAGCCACTTTGAGTCTCCTTGTGGGGAGAAAAAGCAGGGTATATATAAACATCATCATCATCATACTTTACATTTAAGAAAGCTAAATATTTATGGAGCCAGGAGAAATAATCTGCCATTTAATTGCCTCAAGGGATTTGTGTGTGTGTTTTATTTTGCAAGTAGTATTCTTGAAAAATATTGTTGCTTAAGGGTTTACTGCTGTTAGCATTGCTTTACTAAATACGTTTTTTCTCATGTTTCAGTCCTCACGTTGCGATAGATTGTTCAAAGATTTGAATTTTGCAACCCAAAACTGAACAACTAGTATGAATCTGAAATTTATGTAGAATCAAACAAGGGCAAAAGTCTTTGAGTACCCAAAGAAAATAATGTGCACATTACACTCTTTGGTGGGAATTGTGTATCGCTCCAGATGTTGTTGAACTGCAGCATCTCAACTTTGACAGTATTGTCACAGTCTGTTGTGAGTCCTGCAATATTTGGAAATAGATTACTCCAACACGCTCTATGTGAGGTTGCCTTTGGAGACTGTTTGGAAGTTCCAAGTGGTACAACGGCAGCCAGATTTCTCACTGGAGCAGCAACCTCCCTGTTATGTCAGCTCCGCTGGCTGCCAGTTTGCTATCGAGCACAATTCAAAGTGCTGGCTTTAGTCTACAAAGTCCTAAATGGTTCCAGCCCAGTTTACCTATCAGAACGTATCTCCATCTATGAGCCATCTAGGAGATTAAGATCTTCTGGGGAGGCCCTGTTTTCCGTCCTACCTCCTTTCCAGGTGCGGTTGGTGGGGACGAGAGACAGGGCCTTTTCAGTAGTGGCCTCTCGGTTGTGAAACTCCCTCCCTAGAGATATTAGCCCCCTCCCTCCTGACCTTCAGGAAAAACTGAAAACATGGATGTGGGAGCAAGCTTTTGGATAATCTATCAGTACATAGGAGTGACTTGAGAAACTGCAAGTTGCTTCTGGTGTGACAGTACATTATCATATCAGTACATTAAATGAATGTGAAATGGTGCAGTGATAACTGGAACATGGATAGATTTTGGATAATCTAGCAGTACATTTTTTTGTCATGTCAGGAGTGACTTGAGAAACTGCAAGTTGCTTCTGGTGTGAGAGTACATTATCATATCAGTACATTAAGTGAATGTGAAATGGTGCAATGATAACTGGAATGGCCTTGGATTATGACACTGAATTATGTGATTTTAATAAATTTAATGTTGACTTGTTTTAGCGGTTGTTTTTATTGCATACGTATATGCTTTTATTTTCTGAATATGTGTTGTAGAGCATAGGATTGTGTCTTCACGTGCACCGCTCTGAGTCCCCTTTGGGGTGAGAAGGGCGGGATATAAATATGGCAAAGAAATAAATAAATAAAGTACATTATTGCAATTCTTGTTCTAAATAATCATTCTTAAAATAGCAGAATAATGGCAGTTAATTAGAACTTATATTATCTAATAAAATAAATTGTTTTGGAACAGCGAATTAAAATAAAATCTCCTTTTGATTTGTTTGCTTACTTTGCAGTATTTGCCGGTTCTGAACCTGTACCTGGATTCCATGGAGAAACCCTGCAGTTAGCATTCATTGACCTCAGACAAGTAAGATGTTGTTTATATGCCTATTAGTTGTCATGTTTTAATGATGGCATGCCTTTTATTTGTGCTGCAGTATACAGAATTGGAGGGGTGGCGAGTGAGGACAAGGTACAGCAGCAGAAAGGAGGGTTGGAAAATACCCAATGGTAGATCTGAGCTAACAACCCTTTTTCTTCACTCTCCTCAAATGCAACATATAACCCATAAAACCCTATACGGTTTCAGCCCAGTTTACCTGTCCAAACGTATCTTCCCCTATAAACCATAAAGGACTTTAAGATCTTTCGGAGAGGCCCTGTTCTCGGTCCCACCACCTTCGCTGTCGAGCTTGGTAGAGCTGGATAATCTATGTATCTTATATATCTGGAGGATTGCTGGGAGTTGCAGTACAGGAATAAGAAATAGGAAATACAGTATATTCTGGCGTATAAGACTACTTTTTAACCCAAGAAAATCTTCTCAAAAGTCAGAGGTCGTCTTATACGCGGGTGTAGTCTTATGCATGGGAGTTGTCTTAACTCTATATTTTAACTGGAAAAGTTGGGGGTCGTCTTATACGCCCAGTCGTCTTATATGCCGGAATATACGGTATATATGAATTGGGATGCACTCAAATAAATCCAAGGAGAAGCAAGCTTACAGCATGGAAGCAGTGCATTTGGAGCATCCTCCTCTCCCTAAAGGGCCTAGTCTAGGGGATGTTGGGAGCTGTTGTTTTCGCACATGCACTGTATTTGGGGGTTTTAAGTCCTTTCCACTGTTTTTTAGGAAGCGTTTATGAGTGATGGTCACTCGTTGGTCTGTTAGGGATGTAGTGTCCAAATTTCGTGTCAATTCGTCCAGTGGTTTTTTGAGTTATGTTAATCCCACAAATGAACATTACATTTTTATTTATATAGATAAAACATTTGTCAAAGTTAGGTGAAGAGCAAATTTGTCTAGCTGTAAAGTTCAGCATTTTGTTACTGGTTGGAGAGGGGGGTCCCCAATCGTTTTCTCTCCTTATCTCATTTCCTGCTGTTCTTTGAAAATAGTATAGGTTGTAGGTGAACTAACGCAATGCCCATCAGTAGGGCAATACAATCAGTTTACCCATGTGGTCTTGGACTCATCAGGTATGCAGCTGAAAGAAAATAAAATCCTAAAATAGTGCAGTGCCAACTGAATATTATTATCCTTACCTCATCAGAAGAAACATTGCTCATCCAGCACCAATTTTTTGTAATAAACTATCTAGCACTACATTGTTGAGATTCAGGGCTGTATAATCTGAAAAAGTCGGCTAACTCTGAAGGTCAACTATCTGAACATTGTATTACTGTTTTAGGAATGATAGACTATATGAACACTCTTTTTATCCTACACAGTAACTCATAGAATCTTACGTTCTCATAGAATATTACGTATTCATACGTTTTATGTAATTATGATGTTATTCTTTTGTTCATGTTTTCGGTTGTGTTTTGGTTTTGTCATTTGGGCTTGACCTCATGTAAACCGCTCCTGAGTCCCCATTGGAGAGATGGTGGCGGGGTATAAATAAAGATTATTATTATTATTACGTTGTTTTGATTTCATTATTGTTGTGATATTGTGAGCTTGTGAAAACCTCGGGCTCTTTTCAACCAAGTGAATTCTTTCACTCTTGCGCAACACAGATTTCAGATTGGTTTCTTCCTAGTAATCCAGTTGTTAAATCACCTTGCAAGCCAATGTCCCATCATATCAAAGATGGAAGTTCTAACGGGAAAAAAGGAAAGAGTTGCTTATTAATGACATAATTGTTCAATGATTAACATTCCAACCTACTGTATTTATGTGGCTGTAAAGTTCAATGAAAGCCGTTCTATAATATATACTGGGGCAGTTGTGAGTAAAATAGCAATTCATTTTTTCTGTGTGGTATAATGGGGAAAAGGTAGGTACAAAGAAAGGGAAACAATACATTTGATGTGAGTTTTAAAACTTTTCTAAAGAGGGAGTTAAAGCTGTACAAAGAAGCCAATTAAAACCAAGGTTTAGTGAAAATCTCCCTAAAAGTTTTTAGTAATGAATATTATATACAAGAATAGTTGTACGGGGGTCTAGGAAGGGTTAAGCAGCTGGAGCACACAAAGAAATGTGAATATCTGTTGTTGCAAAATAGTTTGTTCTATAGAATTCTCATTATTAAATCACTTCTATCTATCGAATACCTTAGAGATTAAAATCTTCTGGAGAGGTTCTGCTTTCTTCCAACTCCCTCACAAGCGCGACTGGTGAGGCCAAGAGACAGGGCCTTCTCAGTGGTGACCCCTCAACTATGGAACTCCCTCTCTAGTGAAATGAGAGCAGCCCGACCCCTCCTAACATTCAGGAAGAAAGTAAAAATGTGGTTATGTGACCAAGCTTTCAGGCAGCAAAGTTCTTAGTGCAATAAAAAAATAAGGAATCGTGAACAGACTAATGGAACAACTATGGATTTGATTTTGAATGGCGTGATTTTAATAACTGTTTTTCAATCATGTTGTTTACGGGTGGGTTTTAATATAAATGTTATTGTATTATCAATGTTTAATGTTTATGCTTTATATCTAAGTGTTATTTTTGTTTATGTTTTAATTTGGTTAGCTTTTTAATTTAAAGTTATGTGTTATTGTCTAGCTATTACGTTTTGGTTTTCACATGTATGTACAGCATTGAATTTGGCAGTTTTCATTAATTTATTTGTGTAATGCTGGAAACCGCTTTCCCTCAGGGGGAGAAAAGCGGTATATAAATGTAGTAAATAAAGTTATTTTAAATGTTTGCCTAGATCATGTGAAGTGTTTGGAACAGATTTTATCTTTATTGAGCATGATGTAATATATTCAGTATTTTACGTATCTCCTATTCAGAGATATGGGTAGCACTGTTGTCCTAAATATTTAGGTAATTATTTGCACAGATTTAATTTTACTTGTGTTTTGCTTCTCCCTCCATATTTAAATATAAAAAACTATCTCCTTTTATTTTCTTCCCTATCTACTGAGCACTTTGTTGTGCTGACATAAATCCTTATCGGGAGCGACATTTAGCTCTTAGTAAAGATTTAGCACTCTTTCCCCCTCACTTCTTTATTTATGATTGTGCTTAATAGGGCAGATGACAATTCTTTTCAAGCATACTTAGAAAGGCAACAGAGCCTTTTTCAGAAAGTTCCTATAAGGGGTCATGCTTCTGTTTTTCAGTTTGAATTCGATACTGTTTCATGAATTGCAGGATATGAAAGATAAGGAAGTGGGTCCAGTGGTCAGGTTTTACCTGCCCACCCGGACTGTGCCCCGAGGTCAAACTCCTGATATTTGCTGTTCAGTGCAGAGGAGCTGATGACAGGTAGGGGCAAATACAAGGGGGAAAGCTTGAACCATATCAAAGCTAAAAGGCAAGAGAATTGGGACTCAGTGAGAGACTGTAGCTAAAAGATGGATCAGCAGGATTGCCCCTTTTTTAAAAAGTAGCTGACCTGTGAGGGAAAAGACTTTATCGCCCTGCCAATCACATGCTTACTAATGGAAGCCAGTTATCTCAACAACAGCTTGCTCCTTCTGTGTGATTCCGTGACAGTGTGCAAGATTAGATGAGAAGGACAGTGTAAACGCAGATCATAAACGTGACCTACACATTATTGGCTATAAAACTTTATAGTACTCTGGAAAAGTATTCAGTGATGGAAAGTAAGTTGTGCAAGAAATGGCTTGTAACGGAGGTGTGCATCAGTGTGCACATCGTGCTGTGAGCTTTGTATTTGTGTAGGAGTTTTGTCAGCTTTCCATAGCCAAGGGGTATGTTTGCAAGCAATATAAATTACTCCAGGCAATTTTTCTTTGATTTTTCTTAATTAGGTTGGTAGAGAGGGAACCATTCCAATAGGATATCTCCAAGCTGCTGAATGATCAATAAATTAGTCTGTGTGCGTCAGTGAAAAGTCATGCACCCTAAAGCTGAAAGAACCTGTCATCCAAGCAGAGGGATCTTATTTATTTACTACTATATTTATATCTGGCTTTTCTCAACCCTGAGGGGGACTCAAGGCAGTTTATAGATAGGCAATAATTCAATGCCTTAAGAACAATATACAATTAAAATAAACATCTATATAAATAAAAATGTAATGTTCGTTTGTGGGATTAGCAGAACTCAAAAACCACTGGACGAATTGATACCAAATTTGGACACAATACACTTATCAGGCCAACAAGTGACCATCACTCATAAAAACACTAAAAAATACAGCAGAAGAAACTTAGAAAGCCAAAAAACAAAAGATGCATTACAACGCATGTGCAAAACCACATATATACACAAACACACATATATACACATATACACAGATATATACAGAAATATATACACACATATATGCACACATAAAACACATATATACAGAAAAGGAGAAGGAAGGAAGGTGAGAAGGAGGGAGAGAAAGAGGGAAAGAAGGAGGGAAGGAGGGAAGGAAAGAAAGGTAGCGAATTAAGGAGAGAAGGAAATAAAAAAGGAAAAGAAGGAAGGAAAGAGAGAGGGGAGGAAGGAGAGAAGGAAAGAAAGAAAGGTAGAGAAGGGAGGAAGGAGAGAAGGAAATAAAAAAGTGAAAGAAGGAACCTAACAACCCAATGTATGTCCTTCACTCAAAAAAATTATTTTATCATTTGGGAGTTATAGTTGCTGAGATTTATAGTTCACCTACAATCACAGAGCATTCTGAACCTCACCAATGATAGAATTGGGCCAAGCCTCCCACACAGGACCCCCATGTGGGCCACAGCAACACGTGGCAGGGGACGGCTAGTTTAAATTAAATGAAGGTCAAAATTAAAATACATTAAAACATTTTTAAAACATTACAATCACTATAAAACCACGCTATCCGCAATCAGATGAGATTTTATTGACCGCAATTTGGACTGATTTGGATAACGTTTTTAACTTGGCAAACTGTTTTAATGTATATTTATATTTATTTTTAGGTATTTGATTGTATTTTATGATGTGTTTATATTGTGTTGGCATTGAATTGTTGCCTGTTGGTAGCTGAGCTGAGTCCCTCCTAGGAGGCTGAGAATGGACAGTGTATAAATGTTCTAAATAAATTAGTAAATAAATCATATTTCAGGTCATTCTGGTATTTATTGCACATTCTGGTATTTATTGCACATAATTCTAATTTATCTATTGTACTATGGTTCTTCTCTGAAGGCTTGCTCCCACAGCCATTTTTTCATTCTGAAGGTCAGGAGGGAGGGGGCTGTTGTAACATCACTGAAAAAGGAGTTCCACAGCCGAGGGGTCACCACTGAGAAGGCCCTGTCTCTCATTCCTACCAGTTGCTCCTGCGAAGGAGGCGGGATTGAGTGCAGGGCCTTCCCAGAAGATCGTAATCTCCAAGATGGTTGATAGGGGAAGATATGTTCAGACAAGTGAGCTGGGAAGGAACTTTTTAGGGCTTTATAGTCTAAAGGCAGCACTTTGACTCGTGCCAAACTGTGCACGGTCCCACTTGCTGGACCTCAGAAAGGATATTGTAGAGCTGAAAAGATCAAAGAATTGCAGCCAAAATTATCAGGACACTTACGAAGAAAGGCTATGATGTCCGGAAAAGTTTTAATTCAGAATAATGGTGGAAGGGTATATGATCGGGACGGTTTATAAAATTATCCATGCTGCGGAATAAGTAAACAGAAAATAATATTTTTCTGTCTCATACTAGAACCTTGTGCCATCAATTGAGCAAATAGTGTGGGATTCATAAGGCAAAAGGAAATATTTCAGTACTGGCTAAATGTACATTTGCTTTGCAGTTTTCTTTAATCTATTTGTTGAAAAATATGGGGTTTTGCCTGTTCCAAGAGGACTTCTGCCTCCACTTTTTGTACTTGCTTGCTATAGATTTCTCCAATTATGGCGAGCGTTTTCCTTTCCTCTCTTATCTTAGAATACTGGTATTTGATATACCTGTTGTTCCACTTGAGTAGTAATTTCCCATGTGATACCATATGCAATATTTTTTTCCATCAAAATCCAAATGGATAAGATCAACTCCCATTTCTTATGGCTGTTCTAAAGTTTAGTGAATCCCTTCAAGATTTCTTGCTGGCTTGCCTTTCAGCATTGTTTCCTTCTAAAACCTTCAGGAGGGGGCCTAAATAATGCTAGTTACTTTGGAGGGCATTCTAAGTTTAGAATTCATGGGAAATGTTCAATGTAGTTTGACCCTCTATCAAGGGAAAGCAATATGTCAGATTAGAAAGAAGTTGAAAGTTCGAATGACATAAGAATTTATTCCTGTTAAGCTTAATTTGACTAAGCCAATAATGCACCTTAAACTTCTTTTGAGCTCAAATTTCTTTAATGAAGGTGTTAATTACTAAGGGATTAACACGGCTTCCAAGTGATAATGGATGTAGTCCATCAATAGAGGGTTAGGATAATATGGTGTTAAGGAACACAAGGATCTACGGAAGGATTACTTGCCAGGAATTGCTGTTAAAATAAATGTGGGGTATAAAGTATCTATGTGTTTCTCCCGCAAATCACAGCAGGCTTGAATTACTGTGTTCTCTGTGCCAGGAGAACAAAATATTTCTATTTTTGGCATACTGACAATTCAACAAGGCCAGATCAAACGCATCCAACAAATCCTATAGCTTAAGTGCCAAGATACTATTGAGACTCTTACACATCAATACACTTCTGAAGATATGGCTAAAATTAAAGTGAACAGTCACCTGTATGCCTTTGAACACTATTAAACATTTTTGTAGAGTCCAACATGAGAAAGATATACCAACGTGGAGAAGATATATTAAGATTATAGTGATTGTGCTAATGATATTTATTTGTGTCCCATGGTTTCCCTGGTCTGGGACTAAGACAGCTTACAGAAGCGAAGCATTAAAAAAGAACAAGAAAAGTAAACAACGTTTGCTATGCTAAGGTTTACACCATAGTTATTTTATATTAGAGTAGTGGGAATCGAGTAAAATTCCTATCTGTTAGGATTATACACAAGTGAGATTTGAGGGTTTTCACCAGAATGTATGGGAGAAACTGTTTGTAGTTTTTTTTTTCTTCATTTGTTCTGCTTGTTCCCAAATGTGGTGGTGAATTACTCCTATCCTTTCATATCTTATATTTGAAGTATTCTATGGATCTGTATGAGGGTATATACTGGTAGCACTTCTTTTTTTTCATCCTGTGGTCCTGAGTTCATAGATATTATACCTTTGCAGGTATAATCTTGGAAGGAAAGAAGTTCTGATACTGGCTAGAAAGAAGAAATATGGGGGTGGGGTAGGATTTATGGAGTAAACGCCAAATATTAAATCCTTCTATCTCAACTGTTGTAGGTGAATTCAGAGCAGCAGATTGTTCTTCTTCTTCTTCTTCTTCTTCTTCTTCTTCTTCTTATTATTATTATTATTATTATTATTATTATTATTAGATGCACAACAAGATTAGTACATAGCAAACAAGATCACTATGCTGGCTTTTGTATTTGATCGCATGTTGGACACTTCCCAAGTGTCTAGGACTGTGTGATTTATTGGCAAATGATACGTACAGATCCGAGTAGGGTGGCCTTTTGCAGCTGACAGATCGTAATTTTGTCAGGGCCAATTGTTTTTAAGTGCAGGCCAAGGTCTTTAGGCATTGCACCCAGTGCCAATCACCACTGGGACCACATTTACTGACTTGTGCCTGAGTCTTTGCACCACTTCTTCTTCTCCTCCCTCTTCCTCCTCCTCTTCTTCCTCCTCCTCCTCCTCTTCTTTATACCCTGCTTTTTCTCTTCACAAAGGGGACTCAATTCAAGTCCCTATTATCTAGTTCTT
Source organism: Anolis sagrei ordinatus (assembly GCF_025583915.1). Classification (NCBI taxonomy): domain Eukaryota; kingdom Metazoa; phylum Chordata; class Lepidosauria; order Squamata; family Anolidae; genus Anolis; species Anolis sagrei. Next base: position 90,741,020 of record NW_026846588.1, read on the forward strand.
ACATTGGTAACTCTTAGCTACTAGTAGTGGGTTTTGTTTTTCTTTGGTATTACTTAAACTGGTCCCAGACTAAATAAATGTGAAAAATTTAAAAAGGGAATTCCATTGTTCATTTTTAATCTGAAATAAAGTAGATCATTTGAACTAATGGAAACCTGGTGAGTTAATAGTTTTGCATGTGCTCTTCATTCAACAAGTTGATCTAGTTGGCACTAACAGTTGCATTGGAATGAGGTGTGATTTTCTTACTATGGCAGAGTATGTGTTTCCAGTCCTATATTTATGACAGGAATGTCATTCTTAAATCCAGTTAACAATATTGAACTAATATAGTGAAGAAGGTCACATCCCTTCTAACAATGCAATCCTAAGCATACATATGTATTGTCGAAGGCTTTCATGGCCGGAATCACTGGATTGTTGTAGGTTTTTTCGGGCTAAGCATACATATTTTGAATCAAGTCTCTTTGATATAAATAAATATCTCAGACAAATTACTACAGACAGTGTTTTAAGGGAGAGGTTAGAGGTTTGTATTTTTGAATAAGTTTTTATTTTATGTTTATAGTTTTATAACATAAAGGAAAGGGAGGGGGAAAAGAAGAAAAGGGGGAGATGAAGAAATATATATATAGGTTACGGAATTTCGTTTGTAAATTAAATCTGCACAGGAGTCTTATTGTATTGCTAGAGATGTGGAAGGTGAGGGTATTGTTATACATATTCTTTAACGTATGAAGAAATTCCATCTACAATGTTTTCTATTCCAAGAAGAAGAATATTCTTCTCATTTGGCATTTGCATTAATCTTCTGTCTTCTTATATTGTCCCATCTTTTTTCTCATCTTCTCCTCCAAGCCTGCATAATAAGTGTTCCTTCTAAATATTTCAGCAGTTTACATACATACTCTATTTTCCCCTAGTTTTGATGACATCCATCCATTTACATATCCCAAAATTAATTTCTTTTGTTAATAGGTCAGTAATACATATGTAGATACTTGTTATATTTGTCTATCGTCTATGCAAATTCTGTATGTGTGTGTGTATACAGGATAAATATATCAAAGTAGTCAGACAGTTTTGCCTTTTGTGTCATTAAAAACATTATAAACATATAACAGCAGAAGTTGCTTCAGAGCATAGTCTAAACTATCCTCTACACAAAACTACCGTTCAATATAGTCACCAGATTCAATGACTTCAAAGACTTTAAAATCATGGATCATGAAGCAAAACCCTGAATTTTTCCAAATTGATTTTGATGCCTGGGTTAAATGATGGCGCAAATGTGTACAAATTGATGGTGACTGTGGTGAACGGTAGTTTTGTGTAGCAGATAGTTCAAGCTACGATCTGTAGCAACTTCTGGTGTTATAGGTTCATGCATAATGTTTTTATGAAAAGTTTTTGACCCACTCGTGTGAATGTGTGTGTGTGTATAATATCCACATCATTGAAATTATATACATTTCTATTATGATTTAAAAGTATTGACCCATGGTTATCTTCAGTCTTTTGAGTTTTAGAATACAGAATATATTCATGTTATTTTTATTTCACAAATCCTTGTTTGTATTTGTTGATATTTAAGACTTTCTGTCCTGTTTGGAGATAAGTCTCGATGAACCACTGGGATTTCTTCTGAGAAGATGTGTAAAACATTCTACTGTGTGAAGCTTTAGAAAAATAATAGAATGAATTTAAGCCCCATTTTGATAAACTGGACAGAAACGTTTCTCGTATCATAGCAGAAATCTAATTGTGTTGCTTAACACAAATTAATTCATTGAGCTGATTTTGTAAATATTCGCAGTAGAGTTTTTCTCCACTTGCTAAGCAATTGTCATGGTTTATTTATTGGAACGCGCCTGCTGCATAGAGAAAGAAATGTGCTTGTCCATGTGCTCCACGAACACTGTGCTCACGTTTTGGAACATAGCAAATGACCTAAAAGCTGCACGATGCACTACGTCTACTCCACCAACGTTTACCTCTAACATTGTTTGTCACTTTGTCTCAGAGGACTTTGTGTACGGCGAACGGGCTACACAGGAACAACTTGGCCAGAACCCTTGCCCTTTGCAGACCGTATCTGCCAGACGGTTCCCTTTCAAGCTGAAAACTCAAAAAGACATTTCTTTTGCCGCTGCTTCGGCTTATTCTTTAATGATGGCAAAAAAGCGGACACTACAATTAAACAAGATTTCTTTGGTGTCCGCATTCATGATTGCTATAGCATATGAAGCATCTGTCTTCCTTAATCTTATGAGCATCTTTCCGTCTTAGGGGCTGTCTTTAAAAAAATATTCAAATCCTTATTAGTTCCTTCGGTAACTAAACATTAATTGCATTTTGAAAACAGGGTTTGCCAAAGTTGTAACATCCAATTACTTTCTGGTGAGTCCATCAGAGCACAGCTGGAGCATGTCTTCCCCTACCTGCCTGTACACACACATTGTAGGCAGTTCATTTTGAAGTCTTAAGAAATTAGCATTATTTTGGGTTTAATCCATGAACATAACAAGACCAGACACTTCTCAGAATATACCACAAGGCCTGGATTTAAAGAAAGCATTCTGCCCTTTGGGGCAATTTAGGTTGAGAAGGATTAATAAGTACCCAAATAACTTTTGACTTCTTCTGCACGAAACAATTCCCTATGGTTCAGCTGTCATAACCCCTGAGTTTACATATTTATATATACTTACAAATGTGTGAGAGATTATATCCCCATTATAGAGACAGCTAATATCTTCACTCAGGGATGTCAATTTGAAACAGATGTAGATATCTTAAGGGAAAGGTTTTGGCATCGGCGAATTAAATTCAGACTTAACGCTTGACTTTCCAACTTTTCTGCCGCCTACTGAACATGACATTTGTGCTAATATAATTCTCTTAGTTTTCTATTTATAGATAAATGCCCCATGCAAAGTTCAGTTTAAGACTTTGCTAATGAAGCTGTAAAATTTGCTGAAGTACACTTTTTATAGCAAATATTAGACTATTCTCTCAACATCAGTAAATAACCTTCAGTCATATATTGCATTAGATAGTAAATTTTATTGATTAGTCCTTAGGCCATATCACAATACCAAACCAAACGACAAGGCTTGATAAGACTTGATTTCACTCTATATAGTAAGTTAAATAAAACACTTATAATAATACAGTAAATAAATATGATAAAACGGAATATATTTCCTTATCACCCTTACAGTTTACCCTGATCATCCCCACATATGTGGTTCTCAAACGTATTGTTTTGCATTAGCTACAGTTTGTCAGAATTATAAATTAACCTGTAGTTGAGGAGAAACTTTGCGACTGAGAGATTGAAAGAGAAGGGGAAAGAGAATTGGGTTTAATTTTTGCATCTGAAAAAATGAGCTGAAAGTGCAATCCTATGCATGACATCTGAGAAGCAAATCTCATTAGGCTCAGTGTGGCTTACTCCCAGGAAATGGGATAGGATTTCAACCTTAAATAGAAGTAATCATCTCTTTGTCTTTCCCACACTCTCCTGGGCTATTCATAATTTTTAGAACAATAAGTAGTCAAGTTCATTTCAGATTTACGTTTGGCAGAGATTTTTGCTTTTTCCTGTCAGATTTGATCCGCAAACCTTCCAATCAGCAAATTCTGCAACTTAGCTATTTAACCCGCTGCGCACCACGGGTTTGTGGAGTCACCATAAAGGCACATACACAAGAAGAGGTTGCATGTTCCAAGGAAATGAAAACAAGTGTGCATTTACGGTATTTTAATTGGTTTTCATAATACGGACATAGTATTACCCTCAGATTATAAAATCCTTCATGCGCAGAAGACCAAATGATGCAGGAAATACCCTTAGTTTCAATCATCTTTCCATTGGCTATGGGTTTTTGTGTGTGTGTGTGTGTTTTTAAGTTGTGTGGTGTTTGCCTTGAGAGCTAGCATGATGTGGAGGTTTCAGCATTTGGCTACAACTTTGGAGACCAGGGTTTGAATTCCATTTTGATCATGGAAACCCATTGGGTCCTCTTGAAGGAGTCACACTCTCCTTAAAGGAAGACAAAACACGAACCTCTCTAAACAAATCTTGCCAGGAAACCCCCTGATACTGGGTTGTTGTGAATTTTCCAGGCTGTATGGCCATGTTCCAGTAGCATTCTCTCTTGACGTTTCACCCACATCTAGGGCAGGCATCCTCACAAAGGTTGTAAAGTCTATTGGAAGCTAGGCAAGTGGGGCTTATATATCTGTGGAATGTCCAAGGTGGGAGAAGAAACTCTTGTTTGTTTGAGGCAAGTGTGAATACTGCAATTGGCCACCTTGATTAGCATTGAATGGCCTTGATTTATTCTTGTCTGTTATTCCCCAGTTTTTTTAGTGTTGCTCTTTATTTACTGTCCTGATTTCAGAGTTTTTTTAATGCTGGTAGCCATATTTTGTTCATTTTCATGGTTTTCTCCTTTCTGTTGAAATTGTCCTCATGCTTGTGGATTTCAGTGGCTTCTCTGTGTAGTCCAGTGGTTCTTAACCTGAGGGCCGTAGACCACCAGTGGGCAGCGAGGATGAAAATCTGGTCCTCGAGCCTCCTTCCTCTTCATTTATTTTATTTTATTTATTTCCGCTCCTTTTGCGCCACCTGCCACTCATTCCCAGTCGCTGACCATGGCATATGTTCTGTTCCAGAAACTAGAGTTGATGTGGTCTATACAATGCAATTTACTGAATCAGCATCCCAAACTTAATCTAAAGTTGAGCAAAAACTGTTTTGGTACTAATGTTGGAGAGTAGTCCCTGGTCAAAGTGGCCCTGGTCAGGTGGTCCCTGGTAAAAAAAAAAGGTTGGGAACCACTAGTGTAGTCTGACATGGTATTTGTTAGAGTGGTCCAGCATTTCAGTGTTCTCAAATAATATTCTGTCCACGTTGGTTCATCAAGTGCTCTGCTGTGGCTGACTTCTCTGGTTGAATTAGTCTGCAATGCCTTTCATGTTCCTTGATTCATGTTTAGGCAATGCTGTGTTTGGTGGTCCCTATGTCCACTTATCCACAGGTGATACCCCGTGGTAGTTTTGCCTTAGGATCACAGTAAATCAGAAATGACTTGAAGGCGCACAATTGTGTTTGAGATATAGCTAAACTCATGCTTGGTTCTCTGTTGCATTCTGTCAGCACCATCCTGAAATATATATTTTTTAAATTGGAAATAAAGATGATCTTAGTCAAAACGGAGATTCTATTATCTCCACAATCGCTGTGGAAAATGCAACTTCTTACATGCGAAGACCTCATGAACGTAGTTGACAATGCCATACATTTAGCAGAGGTTACTTCAGTGGGAAACTGTTGCCCGGCCTTTTTGGTTTTTTAATTAAAAAGGTCACAATCCATTATATCTGAATTTCAAAGAAATTAGCAATTAGCTGTAATCTGCAGTTCCCAGCAGGAGGCTTTCATACTATTAAAAAGAGATTGTTTCCAACTCTGATCAAAGCCAAAATAAAACTAACAAGATTATAAAATAATTTGTGTGTAGTACACAACACGCTATGCATGCTGTGTAAGTGATAGGGATTAGGGCTCTTATTTGGTTTTGTTTTGAAGTGTCTTTGGGATTGTAAAAATGTTTTATTTTTAGGGCAATGTTTCACAAGGATTTGGAAAAGTGACAATTTATCTGTTCATTAAGTCAAGCCACTCTTGGGTTTTGTTTTTTAAAAAAAGGTCGAGGATGTGAATGGCTTTGAATATTTTAAACTAAATAATAAAAATGCAGTCTACGGTAACCTAAAGTTTTTGACATAAGTATTCATGTCATTGAAGTTAGAGTAAGCCGAATTGATGGGTTCTTTCAGCTATCTAGGGTATGTGCCGAGTTTGGTACTAAAAAAAATTCTAATTTGCACTTTCCAATGAATTTAAACTTTCTAGATTTGTACCTACTTAAAAAGAATGTTTGTGACCTCTTGACCCTTTTGTTATCCCTAATTCAGAAAGGCCTTTATTCTAGAAAGCTTAGGTATTAAAAAGAGAGAGGGGGGCAAAAAAGAGAAAGAAAGAATGAAAGAAAGAGGGAAAGAAAAGGAAAAGGGGGGCCAAACTTTAATGGCATAACAGTCCTTTCTGATCACCCTGTGTAAGATGTTTATGCAAAATGTCAATAGAAGCAATTGGCCTAACAGTGTGACAACTTATTTTGCTTGGAAATGGGCTAATCTCCTGTTTGGGTTATCCAGAGGTCAGGTGGGGATTTCTTTTGGCACTCCCCATAGTGCCAGGGCTAAACTTTTCAGTCTTTGTTGGGCTGGGGCCAACATCTTCTGAGACCCAATGGATCCCACTTACCTACCAAAGGGAGAACAAAGCGTTTATCTTTGAAATACCTTTATTGAAGGTAAACGCCTATTTGTTCAATGGAGCTAGGCTATCCCCTCTAACAAGCTAAATTGGAGTCAGTTAATAGTATTTGTGTATGGGACTGGATTGTGTCATTCAGCGACCTAGATTATTATTATAAAAATGTGGCTGCTGTAACATGGACTGTCATATAATTTCATGGCTGTGAACTATTTGAATCCACCTATATTTTTTTGGAATTTCCCCCCTAAGAAACTAAGGAGTCATTATGAGTTAATATGTATGTGTACAAGACTGGATTTTGTTGTTCAGTGACCTAGATTATGAATGTATTGTCGAAGGCTTTCATGGCTTGAATCACTAGGTTCTTGTGGGTTTTTTCGGGCTATACATGGCCCTATAGCCCGAAAAAACCCACAAGAACCTAGATTATGAATATTAAAAATGTGGCAGTAATTAATACAATGGATTGTCGTGTTGTTTCATTGCATGGTTGTGAACTATTTTGTTTAAGATTTTTCCTGTAACAAGCTTAAAGTGGAGTCAGTGTGAGTAATAATATCTGTGTACGGGACCGGAGTGGTAGCGGTATACCCCTTGCTTTGTTTCTGCAGCAGGATTGCTTTGCTTCCGTGGCGGTTCTGCTAATATTATCATGCACAGTCCGTTATGATTATACGCCTGGCCCCATTCCTTTCTGAAGTTCATGTGGAAACCCAGATTCAAATGTTGTCCTTCAGCGCTTGCCACGGTTGCCCTGTCACAGCGGGCTGGAGCTCAATAAGTGCTCAGGGAAGCATAGCCGGCCACGAAATAGGCCTTGGCAGGTTGCATGCTGTGAACTCCTGCCTCAGTGAATCAGCTTCTGTGTGTTTTTATAACAGCCTTCTTCCCGCTGCCGCAAACACTGCCCCCCCCCCTTTCGTTATGCCCCTGGGCTGTGGAAAGGCAGCAGTTACCTGTGGAAACACACTAAGCAGCAAGTGTCCTGACATGTTGATCCGGCAAATTGTATTTGACAAAAAAGGTAATTACACACACTGAGTCAGATCTAGAAATCTCTGGTTGATTACAGGTTCATAACATAACAATTCCACACATGGTACAGTTTGTGTAAAGAATCGTAATAACTATTATTCCCCCCTCTGCTGAATTAAATACCTTTTTCTGGGTCTGGGCTTTAATTCTTTAAAAAAGTGAAGCAGTTTTGTAGGTTTTGTACATGTTTCAGTCTGGTTAGCTCCAATTAGTGAGTGGATATCGTTCGAGCCGAATCCAACGTTTTCTTACTCTCTTAATTGTTTTAGAATTGAATTGTTTGCAAGTCCAAAACCTGTGGTTTGCTACTTTGATTTTTCTTTCCCTACTGATTTGTCTTTCCTAGAGAACATCCACATAGGAATCTGCTTTTAAAATTATTTCTTGTCAAAAACATTGTATAAATAAACAAGTATAAAACGGATAAAATAGAGGGAACACAAGCTAAATAATTTTAGACCTTTTGTTTAAAAAAAAAATTAGATTTTTCCGACACAAATATAATACCGTCACACCCACTCATTGTTAGATATTCAGTTGCTAAATTACATTCTGAAAACATATCACATACCACGTTTCACATATCACATTATAATTTCCTAATACTCTTATCTGTCTCCCCTTCACCTTACCCTTGTGTCTTACGATTTTACACCCCTCCTCCCCCCACCCACCCCCCTTCAGGGAACAGTAAGTACCTTAATTCAAAACTTAATTTAATTGAACTATTGTATAAAGAGAATGGTTTAGCACCTTATATCTTTCTTTTCCTTCCACTTTTTCAATCAGTCTTGCCCACTTCTGCATCCAAGTTTTCTTAAGTCGGCTTGTTGTGTATTTGTTTCTTTTTTCATGGATGTACTCCTGGAGCATGTATTCTGCTAAATACTCATACCATTTTTAACCTCCCATTTTCTATAATCTTTCCCCCCCCCCCCCCCCCAAAAAAAAATTAGACCGAAAACGGGCAACAGCAAATACATTGTCTGTTGCTGGAAACAGTTATTCCTCTGTGCATGAGGCAGGGCATTATGGGCAAGCATACAGATGCTGTTATTTGTTTTGCTCCAGAGTCACAAAAGGTGGAGGGTTATTCTTTTTGTTATTCATTCGTTCAGTCATTTCAGACTCTTCATGACTTCATGGACCAGTCCACCCCATAGCTCCCTGTTGGTCGCCACCACCCCCAGCTCCTTCAAGGTCATTCCAGTCACTTTAAGGATACCATCCATCCATCTTGCCCTTGGTCGGCCCCTCTTCCGTTTTCCTTCCGTTATTATTATTATTATTATCATCATCATCATTATTATTATTCTAGGTAGTGCCATTTAGCCAGGTTGTCTTTTGATCTGTCAACTCCACTTCTGAATCTGTTCAGGGACATCCAAGTTGCCCATTCTTGGTTTGCCCCTGGAGGCAGACCCTCGTGGGAGGCCATCCAGTTAGAATTGCCTGATTTTTTTCTGCCCAGAGGGATCTTGCTGTTATTGGGTGAACATTAAGAGAAGTTGTGGTTCTCATTAAACTTTTCCTTGATTTGAGTCTATTGGGAGGATGCTGATAGCCATGAAGTGGATGGCTTTCACAGTGTTCAACCTTATTTTTCTCACAGTTGGCAGCAACTTCTTGTCACACATGGGACAGGGGGCAGTGCCAACTAGCTATAGAGTTTATCAACAGATGTAGGTTTGAGACATCCTGTGATTATTCCACATGCTTCATTCAGTGCTATATTCACCTGCTTCACATGCTTGGAATCTGCTTAGAAGGGGGTTTTTTTCAACATACATTTTATTTATACATTCATTGAAGTTGGGGGCATGTGACATCCTCCCACAAAAGTGAAGAACTTGAATTTTGAAAAATGCTAGGTTTTCTTTATACCTAAGAGAACATCTCTCTAGGAATGCCTAGGTTCTCCAACATGACTCCATAACCAACTTCTGTTGGATGCCGATCATTAAATTGCACCATAGGACCTAGGACCCTTTTACAATCCCATATAAAATCCAAATTATCTGCTTTGAATTGGATTATATCGCAGTGTAGAGTCATATAATCCAGTTCAAAGCAGATAATGTGGATTATCTACTTCGATAATCTGGATGATATTGATGCCGAGCATCTTTCCCCTCCCCTCCCAAGTATTTGTAGTTCGCCAAGGGCCAGACAATGGATTCTGCTGCTTCCTGACCCAGCGCACATAACTGGGTTCCTATCTCCTCTTTGTGAACTCTCTGACTTATGTATTGGACTATGGACTCTGCTACTACCCAACCCAGCGCCCATCACTGGGCTCCTGCCTTTTTTTCTTATTGATTCTCTGCTTCATGAACTGAACTGTTTGCCACATCCCTGGCTTAGGAACTTCCTTCTGGTGCTTGCCTTGAAATGCAAGCAGCCTCAGTTTCCACGCACCTTTGCCAAAGGACTATGAGATCTCCAGTTTGCGTTATAATAAAGATCCAATATTGTAATAAACTTTCGCTGGGGATGGGGATGGGATATTATGAGATGCCTGTGTATTAGTGATGCCTGTGTTTTATGACTATGATATGTATGTAACCCTTATGAATTCCTCTATGCCATCACCCCCTTGACCTCTGCCCCACAAAAGCAGCGTGACCAGGAACTGCCCAAAGGGAAGAGCTCAAGCCTCTCCCTTAATCACCCTTGATTGATTCATCAGCATGGACAATGCTGCTGATCCCCAACCCTAGCCCTCGGAGCTAGGCCAGCAAGGGAAGAGGGGTCAGCAGGACCTCGGAAAAAGAGACTGATTAATTCACCCAGGTATTGTTGACCCTCCGGGTGGTCCGATATCGATCTAGCCCATTCAAATCACTCGCCAGACCCATCAAGGACAGGAAAGCTCTTTGTTTACCAAATATCACCCTTTTCCCGCCCAAGACAAAGCCCGCATTCCAGCAGGCAGGAAATCCAAATCCCATCATTTTCCCCTTTGTCTGCGGCCGTCCCGCCCTCCTCGCTCCTGATTGGCCCAGGCTCAGAAGCGAGCGGAGGGCGCCCATTGGCCCTCCCGAGGCGCGGGAACGTTCTGATTGGCTGAAAACCGAGGCGGGCCGCCAAGCCTCCTCCCAGCTGTTCCAGCCTCAGCCAATCAGCGTCAAGCCGGCCGGCAAGGGGCGGCGGGAGTTTCAAACTGCTTTCTTTTGTCCTGTACTGTATAAAAATGCCTGAAATCTTTGTATCTGTATGCTTGTAGAGGAACTATCCCTACAGTTGCATCCAACTCAGCTGAATTGCAAATAAACCTCGATCGCTGGACTTCTTCCGCCTCTGGTGAGCTGGAAGTTATTAAAAATATTCCTGCGCTCTTGGATTGGCTTCCGGAAAAATCTCACCAAGGTATCCAGGACTCTCTTTGGTGTAGTCCTAGGGCTCTCCTCTCTGGAGGGCCCCCCAAAAGAGCTCTATATCAATATGACAAGTGTAGAAGGGACCATAGAGATTCCTAGGGATAGAAAGATGGGGGGGGGGGAAATGGACAATAGAAAATCGGAATAGTTATTTATATGATTAGATTCAATTTCAAATTATAACAAGTGTAATGGGGGAGGATACCCCAGAGGATAAAATAGAAGCAATAAAGAATAAAAAGATAACATATATGGAATGGGTTAAAAAGGGTGAAGCCAATACAATTATCATATAGAAAGTAAGAAAACTGTGTATGGTTAAAGATAACAGTATAGAGGAAAATATGAGGTCAGAGGGATAGGTGATGCGTGGGAATCACGGGTGGTTTTTCATTATGAAAAATTAGTTAAAAGTTCATTTTAAAAAGGATATATATAAGAAGATTTATGTAAATAGTATAAGAAGACATATGTAAATAGTAGGGGCCGTGGTGGTGCAGTGGGTTAAACTGCTAAGCTGCAGAACTTGCTGACTAGAAGGTCAGCTGTTCGAATCCACAGGACGGGGTGAGCTTCCATTGTTAGCCCCAGCTTCTGTCAATCTAGCAGTTCAAAAGCATGCAAATGTGAGTAAATCAATAGGTACTGCTTTGGTAGGAAGGTAACGGCGCTCCATGCAGTCATGCCAGCCACATGACTAGGAGGCATCTACGGACAACGCTGGCTCTTCGGCATAGAAATGGAGATAAGCACCAACCCCCAGTCGGATTTGACTAGACTTAACTACGTGGGGCTACCCTTGAAGACGGCCCGGAAACTACAACTTGTCCAGCGTTCGGCAGCCAGATTAATAACTGGGCAGCTTACAGGGAGTGGTCAACTCCCCTGTTTAAGGAGCTCCACTGGCTGCCATTTATTTTCCGGTCCCAATTCAAGGTGCAGGTTATCACATATAAAGCCCTAAACGGTTTGGGACCCGCTTACCTTTGTGACCGTATCTCCCTCCATGAACCATCTCGGGCCCTCCGATCTTCTGGGAAGGCCCTTCTCTCGCCCGTGCCAGTTTCACAAGCTTGCCTGGTAAGTACAAGGGAGAGAGCTTTTTCCTCTGTAGCTCCCCGACTCTGGAACTCACTGCCTGGAGAAATTAGGAAAGCCCCTACCCTAGAAACCTTTAAAACGTACCTTAAAACCTGGCTCTTCTGCTGTGCCTTTGGTGAGTAGGTACACAATCTCACATTATTCCTCAGCCTCAATGTTCTGTCATTGGAGTATACGTCGTCCCCCCTTGGAAAAGCTTGATTCCACAACCTCCGTTATAATAAGCCCTCCTCCACAAATAACCTGCTCCCCTTTTATCTTGGCCAAGTTTTTAATTAGTTTTTAATTACTTCTTCTTTTAATCATTACATGTAGCCCGCCCATTGTCATTGTGTTTGTGCTTATTGTAATTTTATATTGTTATGTATTCACATGTTTTATGTAATTATGATGTTGTTGTTATTGTTCGCGTTTTTGGTTTGCGTTTTCGGTTTTTCTTTATTGTAATTGTTGTCCAGGCTTGGCCTCATGTAAGCCGCTCCGAGTCCCCATCGGGGAGATGGTGGCGGGGTAGAAATAAAGATTATTATTATTATTATTATTTTCAAGAGAAAAAATTTACCTTTATGTAAATAGTCGGTTGAATGTGGATCGGTACACACAGCACATGTACAACCATCAAGGTTAGAATCCATTGTTTTTTGCAGAATTGTACAAAATTGTACAACTTTAATTTTGGGGGGGAAAAAATAGATTTCTAGAGAAATACATTTTAATCAAATACATGAATAATCAAGTCCACCAATGTAGAGAGTTAACTCTGCGTACAATATGACAGTATATCTATATACAGATATTCACACATAAACATACAAATATATTTGAAATAAAAGGAGGATTTTAGATTATGTTTGGCTTTTCTACACATCGATATTTCAGTGTTCCTGAAAGAACAAAGGCAACAAGACTCTGTTGTATCCTCTAGTATATATACAGTGCTGTGTTGGTGTGAAATGCACAAAAACATTTTTTAAACTTTGTGTTATAATTAACATTAAATTAAAGATCACATGTGTACGAATAACAGTTAATTATTGATCCCATCTCATCAACAATGGTAGCTACTAAACCGTTTAAATCAGATGTCAGTCTCACAACTTTTCTTCTCATATTGAGTGTAAAGGAATCGAATGTCAGGAGGGAAAAATCCTAAACCACAAAGGTTATTCAAAACAGGCAACAAATGTCTTTTTCATCTGGTGGCCAATTTGCTGAGTGGCGTATTTGGAGATGTGAATAAGGTTCAGATACCGAGGCGTAACTTGGGGTCAGCTACAGGAATTCCCCACACAAATGTCTTCCCACATATTCCTTTGTTCTTTTGATACTGCAGTGGTTGAAGGGTTCAGACCTAGCTCTTTGAGCCTTCAAATAGTAAGGAGTTAATTCAATACTGGGCGATGGTACAACAGATGGATTCCAACGCATTCACATGTTAGAAATGTGCTAAGTTTTTTCTTTAGAAAGATCATTATTCGCGATCTTTGTCTGGATGTGTCCCACCATCTCTAAGTCTTGCACAGAACTCCTTCTTAAAGTGCAGGTCAAAATAACTAATTTTTTTTTTGCTTTGGTATCTAGTTGCTGATTTGGAGCATATTATAAAAAAAAAATAGAAGCAATAAACCAAAATGTAAGTTCTACGTTAGTAAGAAAGTAAGTACCATTCATTGTACCTAGTTTAGGTAAGAAATCATTAGCATATTTTTATTATTTGTTGTATTGATATTTATTTTTACAATCAATTACATTTTATAAATGCATAACAAATGTGTTAGGGAAAAACTACCCTAAAATATATCACAGCATCCAAAAAAATCAAACAAGATACAAAAAGTTGAGCATCTGCTCACAGCTAGCAAACCGTGAAGTGCCGTGTGATGTAGCTGTAAAGAATTTAGAGCTTAGACAGGCAAAGATGTAGAGGCCAATCTTTAAAATAACAAAAGGTTTCTTTACAATAATAAAAAAATAACGGCATTTCTTAATGGTAAGGAATTGGTCTGAGCTACTCTAACAACCATCTCTTCTAAGGTTTCAAAGAGATGGGGAAAACACCAATCACTACATCTCACTGGCACACACGTAGAGAGAGAGAGATCTCAATGCACACAACACATACAAAGATGTAAGAAAATAAAAGTCAGACAAAAGGTGTGCAGTAGAAAAGTATTCATTCTGCACAACCAGTCAGAATGAGAGCAGAAACAGAGAGGAGAGAAGAAATAGATATATTCCCAACTGTTATATAGGAGACCTGAGGGAAGGGAAACGCCTAGCCTCTTCTAAGCTAACTAAACTGTTCCTCCTTGAGGACTTGAGACTTAGGCAGTGTGGGATTGAATTCCAACAAAATGAAGAAGACAAACATTTCTTTTGTTCCCAACATAACAATGTGTAATACATGAACCAGAATTTTCATTCGAAAATATATTTACAATTTTTGACAAAGTGGGAAAATTAGATTATCAGATAGGATTGCATCTATAGCAAAATGACAGACAGTAAACTTTTGAAAATTATTGCATTCAATAAAACATTGAAAATTGTATCTAGATGTTAAATCTGTATCAGGAAAGTGTAATATTTGGGTTGTTGTAGGTTTTTTCGGGCTATATGGCCATGTTCTAGAGGCATTTTCACCTGACGTTTCGTCTGCATCTATGGCAAGCATCCTCAGAGGTAGTGAGGATGCTTGCCATAGATTCAGGCGAAACGTCAGGAGAAAATGCCTCTAGAACATAGCCATTTAGCCCGAAAAAACCTACAACAATCCAGTGATTCCGGCCATGAAAGCCTTCGACAATACAGTGTAATATTTTTTTTTATTTGTGAAACCACACTCTTCTTTCTGTCTCATCAATTTATATATAATCTCCGAATTACTGTATTAATTTAGATAACCAATGTCATTAATGCAATTGACACCTGGTATGCCCTGTTTCTGTATGACACAAACTTCACATATACCAGATTGCAGAAGGAGAAAGTGAAAAGCAATTTCTTCTGTGAAAAAAAATCTCCCCATCTTGTTTAATGTGAAAATGATCTCTGTATGAAAAATACAACTGCTCCTAGGGAAGCTGACTTACTTTAAGACAATTCAGCCCTGTGAATCTTTACTTGATAGACTACATTCCCAAATGAACGTTGCTTAAAAATGCATGATAATACATTCATTCCTCAAAATTCTTTGCTTCTGTTTATGCTGCTGATGAATAATCCAAGGCTTCTAAATTATTCTGATCCCAGAACATCTGAAGCTCAGTCCTTTTAGTTGTCTCCAGATCTGAAGCTCTGAAACAAAAAAATTGAGAGGATGATTAAATTGAAGAAGCTTTTTCTTTCTTTCGTTTATGATTATGAACACTGCCTTTAACAAAGGAAAGAGTGTGATAAAAATGCTGATAAATGGTGCAGTGGTCCATCCCATTATTTTACATCAGGCAGCCCGAAGAGTGACTACTGGTCTACAGGACAAATCTGCCCTGTGATAGATATGAAACTAGCCTCTCGGAGACTTCTCTCCGCAAGTCTCTCTGATCTGAAAGGATGGATTTTCCTGCCCTCCTCTGGTGCTTTAAGAGCTGGCTGGGCCCCAGTCAGGATTTGGCTAGCGCCTGGAAACACAACCAGCATCACTTTCCTCCCCTATTTCCCAACATTTCAATTCCACAGTACATTCTGTATCTTCACTTCACTTCACTTCACTTTATTTCTTAGTCGCTCTCCACCAAGGTGCTCCGAGCGACTTACAATCTAAAATAGCATTTACACAATATAAAAACATTCAACATAAAAACATTCAACAGTGACTATTTGGCAAATTAGATCTGATTACTTAAATGCACAACCAAACAGCTAAGTCTTGAGTGCCTTTACAAAAGGTCACAACTCCGACATTGCTCTAATGTATGGGGGCAATGAGTTCCACAGAATGGGAGCATAGGTCGAAAAAGCTCTACGCCTTGTAGCTTCCAAGTTTACCTCCCTAGGGCCCAGTATGTATAGATTTTCCTGGATGGATCGAGGTATCTGTCACTTTTATTTTGCCACTTTCCAAATCTTATAGTTAATGGACTTCATACTTTCAATTACCCGATCAGATCTTGAAAGCTAAGCAGAATCAACCTTCAACCCTGCATGGAAATTCACCAATGCATACCAGGTGCCATAGGCTAGATTTCAGGCCCTTCCACACAGCTGAATAAAACCCCATATTTTCTGCTTTGAACTGGAATATAGGGCAGTGTGGATACAGATAACCCAGTTCAAAGCTGATATTGTGGGATTTTCTGCCTTGATATTCTAGGTTATATGGCTGTGTGGAAGGACCCTCAGAGGAATGAACTTAGAAAACCATCTCTCGACTCAACCTTCCTAAGAAAGCCCTATGAAATTCGTAGGGATGCCATAAATTAGTAGCCAATATATAAGTATTCTTGAGCAAAGTACTGTTTGAGAAGAGTGGATCCCCTATAATGAGACCTGGGACAAAGTATCCATACCGCTGAGGGCACTTCCACACAGCCATATAACCCAGAATATCAAGGCAGAAAAATCCCACAATATTTGCTTTGAAATGGGTTATCTGGCTCCACACTGTCATATTTTCCACTTCAAAGCAGAATATATGGGATTTTGTTCAGCTGTGTTGAAGAGGTCTGATTTTCAGAGGAAGGAGAATAAAAGCGAAAACATACCTTAAAATTTGCATTGATCTTCAGCATGAGCAGATTCTAAGCATTTTGGGAACAGAATAATGAGTCTTAGGGTCTGTCTTCTTGCCATGAAAAGGAGGGGGAAGCGTTGCCTCCTGAAAAATCAAGTTGGCTTTCCACAGTAACAGAACCATGTTTTGGGGTCAGAATGTTCATGGATAGGATACTACATCCTGATGTTTTGTGGTTTGGAAGGACTCACTCTGTGTGTGTGTGTGTGTGTGTGTGTGTGTGTGTGTGTGTGTGAGGGGGGGGGGTCATCAAAAGAGATCCGGCTGCCTTGCTTAGCATGCATGACTGAAGATGCCTTTTCTTTTTAGCATCTTTTTGAAGCATAAGTAGTTATAACTATATTTGTCTAAATTTCAAAATGTATAGTTCACTGTCTTGAGAACTATCTAATGGGAAGGTGAAATCAAAGTGTAATGCATCAACAATGTCTGTATATTCCATCAACATAGATCAAGATATACCTGTTCGCAGAATAATTGACATTTAATTAATTATACATTAACTAAAAGTTGATTTAATAGAATCGACCCCAGTACAAGATGATTCTACAAAATTGTGGCGAACGACTTTTCTCTTTAAAAACCCCACAAAAGACAGTATTGTTTAATTTGAGTTGGGCTACCTTGTGAAAAATACTATTAGTAATATTTGATAGGTGTAAAGTAAAAATAACTGACTCTTCGTGCCTATGAAAAATTGTTAGCGGTTTTGACTGCTGTGTGCAATGTTTTAGCAGTGTACACAACACTGCTAAAACTTGGATTGTGTGATTTTAATTGATGTTTTAATGTTTGATGTTCTAATTGTTTTGGATTCCAATGCATTTGTTTATCTATATGTATATGTGGTGTCAAATTGTTGCCTTTGTAAGGCCGCTCTGAGTCCCTTTCGGGGTTAGAAGGACAGGGTACAAATGTGGTAAATATTTATTTATTTATTATTTACTTCATAAGTAAATAATAAACATTTACTTATGAAGCGGGGGGGGGGGGGGGCTCAAAGCGGTTTCCAACATGTATATGGCAAAATTCAGTGCCTCGCATATATAAAAATATAAAATAAAACAATAATAGCATACAGCTATCAATTAAAACATAAAATGCAATGACATTTCAACATTAAAATGTGGAGTTAAAAACATATTAATGTAAACATTAAAATCACACAATACAACAATCCTAGTCCAGGACCATTCCAAATATCAATATCTATTGCACATGATCCTGATCACTCCTTGTATTGCTTACTGCCCAAATAAATAATAACATAAACCATGTTTTACTAGCAAGTCTTTTCTTTATTGGAAAATTAAGCACTTTAGGTGTCCATATTATTTCCAAGACAACAAAGACACTCATATGAGAGGGAAAGAACAAGAACAGGAAAACAAGAACATAAGAAATATTCTCAGATTTTCTAATCCTCAAAAAATAAGTCATCCAATTTATTTAGATTATTTATTAAAACGAAATTAAAGAAATTTGGGGCTTTTTGTCTTGTTCATTGCTTTTGAAATATTATTAAAAGCAAATCTATTTTATGTGAGAAATACCCTATTTTTAAAATTTAAAAATCATTGACTTAACATGCAAAAATCATTGAATCAGTATGCAAAAGCTCTAGGAATCTCACACAGCCTTCATGAAGGAAGACTGTGATTTTTTTCACACGTGAGAACAAAATAATCAGAGTTTCCATCCTTGCAGAGAAATACAGTTTATTCTATGATTTCATGCTTTGTTTTAGTGCCAACTAGCCTTGTGTGTCCTACACTTTGGGAAACAATTAGAGAAAAGCCATCCATATAAACAATTGTAAGTCGATATATTTATTTTTGGCAGAAGTCGTTGCTTTGTGATTGGACTTGCCCTCAAATTCTTTTCCTGTTCCACCTACGTATTTAATTACAGGATTTTTGTCTCCTCGGATTATGCCCCACTTCTGTTTCAGTAGCAACAAAGATGTGTACTTCGTTACTTCTGTTTAATTATGAGTCAGAATGGGATCTTGAGCCAAATCAGAAAAGATTACATCCATTACATCATGTCTTTTTTAGTACATGATTATATGTATATTGTAGCATTTAATCTATCCAGTAAACACATGCTTCTCCATAGATCGACTCTCTCACACATCTTGTTTATATATATGTTAACGAATTACCAAGGAAGTACTGTCATAAGCAAATAAGTTTGTAGTTTTCAAGTATCTTGATATCTTCAGTTAGATATCTAAATCAAATCTATTTCTGCTGCTTGTTTGGTGTCTTTTTTTTTTTTTTAGTAGTGATTGGATTTGGTTTTATTTGCAGTTTTCTGTATTTTCCAGAATATTAGCAGTTTTTACTAGCATGGGTAGGAAATTCTGTTATTACATTTCCTTAATCTTAAATGAAAATAAATCAAAGGCATAAATACAACAGGAATTATTTCACTACTATTTTTCTATATAAAGTAAAGCATCATTCATTCAGATGCATTATATAGTATCTGCATAATATTGTGTTTTCACACCCAATTTTAATTAAACCAATTATGACCTGTTTTATATACATCCCTCTGGTCCTTTTATTGACATAGTTCAGGGATTTTGTCATCGTTTGCATTTTAAAAGCCGTGGATTGTGTGCTGCTGAACAATAAATTGAATGAGAAATAATTGTCTAAGGAAACAAATGAATTGAGTAAATATCAATCTGTTCTTGATGGACATCTATCACTATACAAATTGAACCTACACTTGGAAATAATAATAATAATAATAATAATAATAATAATAATTTATTTCTAGGCACAAAAAGGCAAACATTCAATGCCTAAGTAAGTACAAACATATCAAAAATAATACAGAATAGCGCACAATCACAACAGTAAACTTATGATAAAAGAAATAAACATTGAAATGAAAACAAAATAGTCATAATCCAATAGGCCAAATATATTATTATTGTTGTTATTATTATTATTATTTCATCCCACCAATTCTTTGATAAACTAAAATTAGTATTAACAATAATTTTGATCTGTTGGACAACAAATAATGATAATAATACACTTTCATCTTCACAACAGTCACAGCATAAAGTCTGATTATAATAATTGCAAGCCTAGGTGTTTCTCTGTTGCAATTCTCAGAGCTGGTCATTAACAACACATTTTGATGTGTAATGGGCCTATGGTTGAAATATTCTTTTAGTTGGAAGATATATCTAAAGAACAAGCATATTCAAGCCCCTATATAAAAAACGTTGTAAATAAATCTGAAGCCTACATTAAAACTACATAAGCTGTTTTGCCAATACTCATGTGCATTTTAATGAATAGAACATGACAATTGTATATTGCATTCATATAAAACAATGCAAATTAGATTCTTTTTTATTTATGTTATTTTTAACTCAACGCAGATTAACTGATAGATTTAACCAGTGGGTTTAAATGGCGAATTACTGGTTAATGCCTTTTTATTGTACTTTGTCTCCTTTTCTCTTTTTGTCCCTCTATTTTGTACTGAAACTACCAGCACAGGGAGAAGGCATGAAAATAGTTGTAATAGGGATGACAAACGGGACCATATCTCCCTCTCTTTGGTAGAATCTGTAAAGGCTAGTATATCTATAGCTCTTGTTATGTATTTTTTGTGAAATGAGCTTCTGGAAAAGGATTTTGTATTGAATCCCGGGAAACACATATGTTTCCTGACTTCAGGTGCTCCTAGAGATGGAAGCCATTTCTCCCTCTTGCCCAGCGAATTACTTGTTGTGGTCATACATTTGCACAGTTCCAAATAATGTACAGGTGATATGACTGACCAGAAACACAGTACCAAAGGCTTGCTCACCAAGCAACTCCTGCCCACCCACCGCATACAGTATATGTGCTGTCAAAGTCCATTATACGTCGTCGTCACAGTGTGCCAGGCTCATTGCCGCAGCTACAAGAGTGAGACGGAGAAGCGTACGTACAATGGCACCGCGCAGCAGTTGGGCTGCCCCTGCCGCTCGCCTGTTCTATCGGCTCCGTCTCCATCAGAGAGTTGTCCCAACATAACCCCTGAACCTGCCCTCAGGAGGGGAGAGGGGAGGCTTATAATTGGGCGGCTTATGTAATTTGCTTGTACGCCTTCGTTTTCTCGGTCACATGTAAAGCTGGCTTCTGCGGCTCTCAGCAAAAGAAACTTTCTAGAATTAATGAGACTCCTGTGTAGCCATTCAGCCTGGGGAACTGGGAGAAGGCTTGCAGTGATAATACTTTGCCTTTTGCCTCTTCTGGTGCTCTCTGCACTCCTCATGTAGGCTGGAGCTGACCTCGCATGGACCGAAGAGCTCACAAAAAGGTCCTTTCTGGACTAGAGCGCCGAGAATCTCAAGCTAGCTGGGGAGATACTGGCAAGGCTAGCCCCAAAAGACTTCCCCAAGCTTGCCTTTTCCACATACGATATATATAATACTTGGAACACGCAGGTGTATCTGTGGAGCCGCAGTGGCACAATGGATTAAACCCTTGTGCTGGCTGGACTGCTGACCTGAAGTTTGGGTTGCTGACCTGAAGGTTGTCCATTCAAATCTT
Organism: Anolis sagrei ordinatus; assembly: GCF_025583915.1. Taxonomy (NCBI): domain Eukaryota; kingdom Metazoa; phylum Chordata; class Lepidosauria; order Squamata; family Anolidae; genus Anolis; species Anolis sagrei. The sequence goes on from NW_026846588.1 coordinate 90,762,191, forward strand.
TGAGATGGGATGAGCTCCCATCTGTCAGCTCTAGCTTGCAGGGACATGAGAGAAGCCTCCCAGCAGGATGGGCGACCCCTGGGCAACATCCCTATAGATCAGGGGTCCTCAAACTTTTTAAACAGAGATCACAGTCCCTCAAAGTGTTGGAAGGCCAGATTATAATTTGGAAAAAACATGACTGAATTCCTATGCACACTGCACATATCTTATTTGTAGTGCAAAAAACACTTTAAAATACAATAATTAAAATGAAGAACAATTTTAACAAATGTAAACTTATTAGTATTTCAATGGGAAGTGTGGGCCTGCTTTTGGCTGATGAGACAGGATTGTTGTTGTTGTGTGCTTTCAAGTCATTTCAGACTTAGGTTGACCCTGAGCGAGGGCTGGGTAGATGACCTTGGAGGGCCATATCTGGGCCCCGGGCCTTAGTTTGAGGACCCCTGCTATAGATGGTCAGTTCTCTGACATCAGAAGTGACTTGTCGTATGCCCTCAAGTCGCTACTGACATGATAAATAAATAGATGTATCTGCATTGGGGTTGGACTGGATGCCCTTTGTGGTCTGTTCCAGCTCTACAGTTCTATGATTCCATGATCCCATTTCTGGGGTTGCCTTTGTTTCTCTGTCTACATGCTATCTGTAGCCAAGGCTGTACAGTTCTGTTTTGTACAAGTTATGAAGTCAGTGTTAGTTGCAGTTTGCCCTCCTGATGTTTTTTTTCTTAAAGCAAATTTTTAGTCCTCCAGGTATATTATGGTCTGAAAATAGGTGAAGTGTTTCATTGGTTGGAGGCGAACGTCAGTTGCTATGACTTGTGTAGAGAAAAGAAATTGTGCAAATTCAGCCAAGAAATGCTGGTTTACATAATGTAAACAGGCGGCTTTGTTAAACTTTGTGTCTGAGTAAACACGCATGGGATGGCACTGTCAATCATCTTTAAATGCGAAAGTCAGTCCTATTGGAAATGCTTGAGCTGTTCGGAATCTGTCAGGTATTGCTTGTTTACATGGGTTGTGAAAAACCTGAAGATCACTACCAACATGATTCTTCAAGAAATGACCAGAATGAGTTGCTGTTGTTAATGTGATTGATATAGAATCAGGTCATAAAGTACTTTAAAGGATGGAAGTTGAGTATTGTTTGAAGCCCAGGAAGAAGTAATATTCATTGTCAGGTGGTTCATCTCCGTGGCATATTTTATTTTTTAATTTAGAGGTTATGCAAAAACCTTTTTCTTGACTTTCCTTGAGAGGTTAGCTGATGCCACTGTTTTGTTTTGATCCTGGGATCTAATGGCTACAACATCCAAATTAGGTCAGAAAAAGCAAGCGGCAAGGCTGAACATCAGTTGCAATTATTTGATCTGTCTGAAGGATGACAAAGGTAGAAATCCCCTCAACCACAGAGTTAGAAAACGGTGCATTTTATTTTGTTCTGCCCTGATGCACATAATAAAATGCATTGTTGAAAACCAGTCCATAATGCCTACAAAAGATTACAAAAACAGAAATGTTGATTCCATAGAAGGGTTGTGGGGGAAGTTAATTTGTTTTTATGTCAACCTTATTTATTTTTCAATGGGGCATAATTCTAATAAGTGTTGTAGGAGTGCGGCAATAGCAACTCACCCTTTAAGCTTTAAGCTTCCTGTAATAGATTTAATACATTTTACCTGTGTTGAGAGCTCAACTAATTGTCAGTTAGCAAACTATGCATAATTTAAGCAGCATCCATCATTTGAGATTCATTGATATAGCAACATTCAGAAAAATATCTCTTACAAAGTAAGGGTCTCGAGTTGCTTTCTAAACTTAAATGAATATAGCTGAAATGGGATTGATTATTGTATAAGGGAGCTTAGCAACTGGATGCCACAAACAAGCTTACTTTAAATCAATACTACTGAAATTGGGTAACTGATCTGCTTCTGATGAAATAGACATTTATGTTCGCATTCTCAAAGGTGTTGTGGGATTCCTTTAAACCTCTTTACACAGAAATGGCATTGATTCTTGTATTAGAATGCCGCAGATCAAATGCTTGAGTGAGAAATCCTTGTATCTTTTCCCCCTCATGTTGATTAATTTTAATAATCCCAAAGCCCTGACCTTGGGAAGTCTATTTTCAATTGATATGAAAACAAGTCTGAATCTTCTTGGGCCACAAAGTTATATAGCATGCAAATAATAATAATAACAACAACAACAACCAGTACAGATGGTCCCAGTGGTGCCATGCCAAAAGATCTCAGCCGGCATTTGGAAACAATAAATAAACTTTGACAAAATTACAATCTGTCAACTGCAAAAAGCCACCTTACTTGGATCTGTGCACATCATTCGAAAATACATCACACAGTCCTAGACACTTGGGAAATGTTCGACTTGTGATTTTCTGATACGAAATCCAGCATATAGATCTCGTTTGCTATGACATACTGTGGTTTTGTGTCAGTAAAATAATAATAATAATA